>PVJL010002300.1:46037-205791 GCA_004026885.1 Lyroderma lyra
AAAAAAAAAAAAAAAAAAAAAAAAAAAAAAAAAAAAAGAATACAGCTATAGGTATCAGGCCCCCAGTTTCAATTTATACTACAAAGCATGAATAATCAAAACAGCTTGGTATTGGCAGAAAAACAAACACTCAGATCAATGAAACAGAATTAAAAACCTAGAAATAAATATATGGACAATTAATTTTTTTAAAGGAGCAAAAAATGTACAATGGAGAAAAAAAAGCCTCTTCAGTAGATGTGCTAGGAAAACTGGAAAATCATATGCAAAAGAATGAATCTGAGCTGTGAACTGTCACCATATACTAAAATTAATTCAAAATGGATTAAAGACTTCCACATGAGACCCAAAATAATAAACTGCATAGAAGAAAACATTGGTACTAAACTTGTAAATCTCAGGTTCAAGGAGGAGTTTATGAACCTGATCTTAAAGGCAAGGGAAGTAAAAGCAAAACTAAATGAAAGGGATTATATCAAGCTAAAAAGTATCTTTACAGCAAAAGAAACCACCAATAAAGCAAAGAGACAGCCAACTGAATGGCAGAAAATATTTGCAAACAATGCCTCTAATAAGGGACTAATATCTAAAATATACAAAGAACTAGTAAGACTCAACAACAAAAATCAAACAAGCCAGTTAAAATGTGGACAGAGGACCTAAACAGACACTTCTCCCACAAAGACATACAAATGGCCAACCAACATATGAAAAAATGATCAACTTCACTAGCTATCAGGGAAATGCAAATCAAAACCACAGTGAGATACCACCTCACACCTGTTGGATGGCTGTTATCAACAAGACAAGGAATAACAAGTGCTGGAGAGGCTGTGGTGAAAAGAGAACCCTCAGACACTGCTGGTGGGAATGTAAATGGGTACAACCACTATAGAAGATAGTGTGGAGGTTCCTCAGAAAATTGGGAATGAAGCTACCATATGATCCAGCAATCCTCCTTCTGGGTTTCTACCCCCCCCCCAAATTTAAAAACCTTAGATCACAAGACTTATGTACTCCAATGTTCATTGCAGAGTTGTTCATGGTGGCCAAGATATGGAAGCAACCAAAGTGCCCTTTGATAGATGACTGGATAAAGAAACTGTGGTACATATACACAGTGGAATATTACTCAGCTATAAGAAAAGATGAAATATTGCCATTTGCAACAAAATGGATGGACCTGGAGATCATCATGCTTACTGAAATAAGCCAGGCAGAAAAAACAAGAACCATATGACTTTACTCATATATGGAATATAAAACTGAAAGCAGTGAAGAAACAAAAACTCACGGACACAGCAATGGTTTAGTGGTTACCTCAGGGCAAGTGGGGAGGGGAGGGGAGAAGAGGGAGGGGGTGGTAAAGGAGGAAGAGGGAGCCAAATATATGGTGATGGAAAAAGAACTCATACTCTGTGGTGAACACATAATGCAACACATAGGCAATGCACTGTAGAATTGTACACCTGGAACCTACGTGATTCTTATTAACCAAAGTCAATCCAATTAAGTCTAACAATAAAAAAAAACAAGGAGAAAAAAACTTCCTTTTGTGTCAGCAGCTACTTCTACCTCATTCATATTCATATTTATATTCACATTCATATTCTCTTCTCTTTTCTTCTCCTCCTCTTCTTCTTTTTCTTCATCTTAATTCTCTCTCTCTCTCTCTCTCTCTCTCTCTCTCTCTCTCTCTTACACACACATACACACACACACACACACAGACACACACACACACACACACAAGAAGATAGGCCCAGTTTGTCGTCGCTCACTCAAAAAACATGCTCCAAGTACCACCCATTTGCCCCATCATTTAGAAAGTTGCTGCCTGGAGTTAATGTGGCCCCATTAGACCCACAGGAAGGCCTGGTTAAATTGGGCTCCAGGAGTGAAATACAAAGTTGATGAACTTTAAATAGCACATATCTGAGAAGCAAGATCTAGACCTGTGGGAAAGAGCTTGTCAGGAGGTGGCCCTTCTCTTGCTTCTATTACAAACAGCCTCTAGATTTGCTTATAACTCCTCTTGGCTGGGGACATTGTCATATGTTTCTTCCTCCTAAGTCTTGGAAAAGGGCTCTCCCCAGGGTAAGCTGCAAGGGATAGGGGAGGCAGCTGCATCCCTCGTTCTGGCCCAAGTAGTGGGAGGCAACCTGGAGCAGGGGAGAAACACCATAGTTCCATGGTCTGGCAGCCGAATCCCTGGCCACAACTTTGCCCTGCCTTGCTCTTGGTTTTGCAAAAATCTGTGCCACTCTTTGGGCCTTGGTTCCTCTAGTATCAGACTGATGGGGTTGAACCATCCCATCTATGAGCTCCCTTCTCACTCAAAATTTCCTTGCATCCAGGCCTATAATTAGAGTTCTGTGATCGGTGAACTGAAAGGCTTCAGCCATCTTGACTCCCAAGAGACCCAAACCAATGCAGAGACCTCTGTGGGGGACAATTCTAGAAGCAGTCTCCTGACCCAACTATCCCTGAGATCAAATAGACCCAAGGCCACAGTTTCTAAAGAGGCTCCCAATCAAAAGAATCAAGTGATTTAGATGAAAACTGACACATTTCCAACAGGTCTGATTTAATGGTATAGCAAACACATTGCAGATCATTGCAAATCATAAGTTTCTCCTCTATTTGGCTGCTACCAGACCATGCTAGAAACCATCAGTTCTATAGAAATTTTACCTCGGGAAGCTTCTTAGCCTTGCTTTAGGAGTTGGCTTCCTAGAGGTGCTTGTTCTTCACATTCCCCTGGTTCTCATAAAACCCAGGATCCAAGGTGCTGCCCAATTGAAGCCATTTTGATAGTGCAGTAAGAATAGTTACCACTGCTAAAAGCTGGGAGGGTTCTCATTCTCAGATTTCATTCTTTCAACCTACTGCCTGGCTTTCTATCACCTCTCAAGAGCAGGACCTCCTCCTCCACCTGACATTCAAGGCCTTCCCTAATTCATCCCTTCAGTGTAGAACAGTGGGAAATATGGTTGGCTGTAGATCCAAACAGATCTGAGTTTTGAAGGCCAGCTTTATCTCATATGCGATTTCAGAAAATTATTATACTTTTCTTTCTGAGCCTTTATGTTTTATTTATTATCTTCCTTCATCTTCAAAGGGAGATAATAACGCCTCATGGAGCTGTTGCAGGGATTGAAGAGATAATAATACATGCAGAGCATCTGGCCCAGTGCCTGACTCATGGTGGCTGCTCAGTTTTCAGTGGTCATGAGCACTGCAATTCTACCATGCACAATTTGGCCCCAATCTCCCCTCCAACTTTTTATCTTATCTTCCCAACACACTCTGTGCTTCATTCAGATTTAAACTTTGCTATTACCCTAAGACTCTCTGAGCCTTTGTGTTGACTTCATGCCTTTGCTTATTCTCATCCTTTTACTTGAAACATCTTTTCCCTTACATTCACGAGTCTAAAATAAGATCCATACTTCAAGTCACAGCTCAAATAAAATTTATCTGGACTCCCAGTCTGAGATGACAATTTTTCTTCTGAGTCCCTGTAGTCCTTCAGCCCTTCTTTGTGGTGCTCATCATGATTCTGACCCAAATCACCACTCTATCTCAAGCCCTATATGTGGTGCTACATTGTATCCTGAAGTGAATCAGCCTCAGTACTTACCTTAGAAGAACTCAGTCTGTTGAACAACCAGAGAAACTGAACCACTGCTAACACTATATCTACATGTGGATCCTAAGTAGCCACCTCATGCTTGCCTACCCACACACAGACCCACAGTTATTTCTGTTTGGGAAAGCCACAAGCAAGCAGGGGTACCTTCTCTTCATCTTATATCATCACAGACTCCATCTTCCTGTGTTCCTTTGAAGTATCTGATTCAAACAGAATGAACCAGCCCAACGACAAGGAGATACTCTATGTGGCAATGAGAGCTAAGACATGGGGGTCAGAGAGACGTGGGTCATAATATTGATTCTTACCCCCTTGCTGGCTTCACCCTGCCACAAAGTTTTTATGAGGAGTAAATGGGAAGGGTAAGGCACAGGGTAGGACAGATGGTGGATACTCAATGAAGGGTCATTATTGGGCTAATGGTATTTCTCCTGCTGCCATCATGGGCACTACAACATAGTGGGCTTTTCTTGGGTCCCATTCAAGGGAACATATATCCTAAAGTGTAAAAGGACTTTTTCACAGTGCAGCCTTTCCTATGAGGCTGCCCTGAGACATAGACACTGAGGAGAATAGTTCAGAGAGGCTCTCATTGCTGGAAATGGTAGCTATTACTAAGAATGTATTGATGTGAGGTCAATTTGTAATGATCTCATTTAGTACTCTCATGGAAGCTGTCCAATTGGATATCAATGGTGTGTAAGGAAAAGTGTATCTCTTCTAGAAAGAGCTACTTTTGACCAATGTGATTGAATGGTGATGGGAGGAAATGAAGAGGGTTTGGTGTCAGGTGCCTTATTAAATCTGACATGGAGATAATCTTGACAGAGCTTCCATTTAATGCTTAGGGTTTCGTCCTCTGTGGGTTTGGTAGACCAGTTTCTGGTCTTTTGGCAATATCCTGGATAGGCTCAGTTGTGGGTTGGCCTGTGACTGTGAGTTGGACTGGTAGAAATGAAGAAGCAGTTGGGGCTATAGAGACAGGCCTCTTCAAGGGCTACTGAGGCCAGACATTGTCAAAAGTGGTGAGGAAATGTGGGTATAATTTCTGCAGGTGCTGGTTATCTCAGGTGGGGTTCATCTATTTGAGTCAGCATGGCAATGGAAGCTTGGTGACACTGAAAGTCTTAGGTTTGGAGGTATATTGACAGATGCTGAACCAGTTGCAGCAGAAGCTCGCTAACAGGTGGTGGGATGAGGAAGACTGTCTGTCACCTCTGGTGGAAGAGGCAGACAAAAACATGGCAGGGAGACAGGACCTGATCCAAATGTGCTGTGGTGCAGGGCAGGGCTTCAGGCCCAGCAAGGAGCTGAAGTACTCAGCAGAGAAACTGAGGAAAAAACCCATCTATATGGACTTGGCCAATATGGCTTGGGTGGAGACAAGTTGTAGCTCTGTGGGCACAGGACAATGGGGGTCACCTAGCTCCACTGGTGGCCTGCTCTTTATAGTAAGACAGAAGATGCTGAGTGGGTCTTGCTGGAGTAGGGTAAGGTTAAGGCTGGGACTATGAGGAGAAGATCAGAGTCTGGCTGTGAGATATGTGTTGGCAGGGACCAATAAACTAGCTGACCCAATTCTCCCTTAGTTATTTGTTTATTTTCACTTGAGCACCATATTAGGGTTTACTAGGCTATGTTTTTCTTCATCATTCAACCAGTATTTATTTATTTGGTACCTTTTCCAGTCAGATGCTCTGTTCTATTCTAAGCAGACTAATGACACTGAGACCTGGCTCTCCTCAAAGACCTCCCTCTGTCTACTGGGGTCAGCAGATGAGTAGACAGATACTTAGAGGACAGCATGGTAAAGGTGATGTTAGAGTCTGCACAAGGAAGCACTGGAGCCTAACAGACAGCACCTAACTTGGCTGAGGAACCTTTCTGGAGGCAGTAGCTACTTCACTAGCACACTTCTGGCCATGCTGCAGTAGTTAAGTTGGTCCCTACCTCTGCAGAATCTTCTCACACACAGGACTTTAGGAAGGGCAGAAGGCATATAAAGGCAAAGGGTAGGAAATTCTAAGCTCCTTACCAGGACTTATTTGATTGAATTCTCACAATTGGGACCAGGAAGTAAGCCCAAACACTCAGAAAGTTAACTGATGATTAAAAAACAATCTGTATTTATTGACTAGCTCTGACACAGGCTATAAACTAGCAGGATGGGAAAGAACCTTGCAGGAAAAAGAGCAGAAATAGTCAAATTTACTTGAAGCCCAGAAATTTTGTCAAAGTTGATAGCAAAGCCTCATGGGGAAATGAAAATCCCAGGGAGGCTTAAGACCCTTTGTCCTCTGGGGTTGCAGGAGATAGTTTCCTGTGCAGAAGAATATACAAGGCCCCAAGTCCTCCTGGAAGAAAAGAATTCCCTTCTAGTGATCCAGGGACTGGGATTGTATTCTGAAGGGGGATGGAGAATGACAAGCATGGTTTACTGGGGACTGAAACTCACAGGACCCCAGAAATTCAGTAAATGACAGTAACACCCTGTAGCTCAGGCCTTTGTGGAAGAATAGCATCGCTAGAGCAGTTCAGCACCTAAAGAAAAACACTGATATCTTCCCCCAAAGAGGATAGTTACAGTGCAGAAAAGTTCACCAAGACAATTACAGAGGTTACTAGTGTGAATGGTTGTTTTTGCTTTGAAAAACAGTTTGGCAGGTATTGTGAGGAAAATTATACTGTATCAGAACGCAGGGCTCAGAAAAGAGGAGGCAGCTTGCAGTGGGCTTTCTGGCTTCTTTCTATCCTAAAATGTCCTATTTTTCTACATAGAATAAGAAAATTCATTTGTCCCCCTCCCTCTTGCCTCCCTCCTTGTCTCACTTTGTTCCAGTTTCATAAAGCCATTGTGAGGAGCTAGCTTGATTCAGCCTCAGGAATTACTTGCACACCTCTGTTGCCGTTTGCTCTTTAGTTTCTTCTGCTGGTGACCCATTCAGGCCCATTTACTTGGCTTGCAGGAGTCTGAGAACTACCTCCTTCCTGGGCCATTGCTATGATTTGTAGATCAGCTCAAAGTTACTCCTATGTACTCTGACTGGAGAACACTTCCAATTGCTAATCCTAGGAAAGACCAGAATTCATAAGACACCACTGAGATTAGCCCTCTCTCTTCTATTATCTCTTCTGATCCTGTTTTACAGCTAGACAGAAGAAGCCTAAGGCATTAAATAGTAGGACACTTGAAAGGCCAGTTGCACCATACTGCACCTCATCTCAATATTTGCACACACAGTTGTTGACTACAAAGCAAAGTGCTGGTTTAGCTTGAAGCACACAGCAGACTGATCCCTGTTTTCTTCAAGTTCATACTGGAAATAAGGACAAAGTAGACAATCAGAAAATTATTTTGAACATGTAAGAAATGCCTTTAAAGGAACATGACTCATTTGTGTTCATCCTGGAGTGGTGAAAAGATTGATCAATTTAGAGGTAGAAAGTCTGTATTCAACTCTCCCCTCTGCCATGGACTATCTATATGACCTTGGGAAAGCTAGCCACCCTGCCTGGTTTTCCATTACCTCATTGTAAAGGGATGGTAACACATCTAGCCTCAGGCTTGTTGCTGACAAAATGAGGTAAGAGATGTGGCAGTAGGGGAAATGGCATCAGGTTCACTGTTATCAAGCATCTCATGTGGGTCTTTAGCTGGTTGCTCGGTGCTCATACCATCTGTGAGACTTGTCTTAGGGGTCTGCCTTCAGTGATGGCCAGCCATTTCTGGAACAGTTCATTATCACTTGGGGTGAGTTTGATTGTCAGTAACCCAAAGGTTTTCTGAGAAAATATGGGGAAGGTGGATAGTTAAACCAAGGAAGGTTGAATTTGGCTACAAAGGGTAGTATGGTTCATAAATTGTCTCCAAGGGCCACCTCCACAGCCCCACTGGGTTTGAACAACAGCAGCTGTGAGAAAAATGTGTAGTCTCATAAGCAGAAGACTCTGAAGGGAGACATTTCCTTGATGGTGTAAATTCTGGTTCCTTTGTTTAAAATTAGTCTCATTATCATGACCTCCTGTATAAAATAGCATCCACGTAAATGCCTAGTCAGTTTCACACTGTGGATCTCCATTTTTCAGCTGATTAAGTCTGCTGGGTAGTTGATGCTCCCCAGGGTTACTTCCAGTTCTTATGTGTCACAGTTCTCATTCTGCTTCTGGGGGGCTGATATGAGCTTGCCTCAGTAGTGATAGCAGCAGGATACCGGGGATAATACAAATACTCGTGGAACCTTACTCTTTCCACAAGGTAGGCACTGTTATCATTCCTATTTTAAAGATGAGGAAACTGAAGAAGAAAGGTGAAATGATTTGCCTAGGGCCACACAGCAGCTAGGAAGAGGTAGAGCCAGAATGTAAACTCAGGGAACCTGGCTCCAGAGTTCATGTTTTGCTCTATTGGAGTGGTTATTATGGGGCGAGTCTTCCAGAATGCTCTTATCCAATACAATTGATGAAAGCAATAATTGCCCAGGCCAGAATCTACTACTGAGTGCTGCCACTGGCTTTTGAAAATACAATAGATCTGAGGAAGGTATAGTGCTTTGAGTGGTGTTCTCCCAAAAAGAGATATATCCACCCAGAATCTGTGAATGTGATCTTATTTGGAAAAAGGGTCTTTACAGATATACTTAAGTTAAGGATCTTGATACATCATTCTGGATGTAGGGTGGGCCTTACACGTAATGACAAATGTTTTTATGAGAGACAGAAAAGAAAACACATAAAGAAGAAGGCCATGTGAAGAAAATGGAGACAGACATTATACCCATGTTGCTACAAGCCAAGGAATTCCAAGGGTTGTTGACAGTCACCAGAAACTAGTAGAGAGCCATGCAACAGATTCTATCCCAGAGCCCTCGAAAGGAGTATGGCCCTGTTGTCATCTTGCTTTTGAATTTCTGGCCTCCAATGAGAGAATACATTTCTATTGTTTTAAGCCACCCAGTTAGTAGCAATTTATATAGCAACCCCAGGAAATAAATACAGGCAGAGAGCCCCCAGGAAGAATCTTGATGCACTATTGCTTCTCAATGGCATTTGAAGGTCAAGGTCAGTATGGAGGGTGAGTATCAATACTCCCAACCTTTTGCAAGTGTCTGGGAGAGTGGTAAAGGGTGAAATTGGCTCCTTTGGGTCCAAAGCCTTCTCCACTCAGAGACTGCCTGCCTAGTGCACAGAGGTCATCTAGAGTGGCAGAACCATCTGCCTGATGAGCTGTTCAGGATGGACCTTGGTTTCCAGTGGTATCAAGGAAACCCCAAGAGTGACCAATCATAACAGCCCTCAAGAGAACTCCTACATTCCTGTTAAATTACCTCTCAGCTCACTTGACCTGCATGTCATCCTTTCTGGCATACTTTGTTTTGTAATTGACAAAAGGGAAGGGGAGGAGGCAGGACAGGAGGGAAGTATATTTGTTTGCTTGACATTTTGACATTATTGTCATTTGCATCATTCTTGCTTGGAGACATATTGGGAAAAAGGGTCTTTGACATTCCCAAGACTTGAGGGTAAGTTCCCACTTAAAGGCTGAGCTGATGGAAGTTGCTGGGTGGTTGAAAATAATAAAAGGATGGCTAAGAGGCCAGAGACTTGAATCTCAGATATCTGGGACCGGACATGTCTGTAGTGGTCATGAGGTCCAGAGCTCTTACCTCACACTTGAGAAAACAGGCCCAGAGGGAACCAGGGACCCTTCCCAGGCTGCACACTTTACTTGCTTCCAAGCTAGGATTGGGAACCAGAACTTTTTCTGGACTGTTCTCAGGCAGGCTTAAATACCCTTTCCTGGTTATCATGAGAAGCCGGGGTTGGACGGACCTCCTAAATTCTTCTTTTAGCTGCAAGTCCTCTGTTCCTCCTTGTGACTTCCAGCCTAGAGCTCTGCTATTCCTGGGGCACTGTGATCACATTTTACTTGACCACAAGGCTGAAGGTCAGGACCTAAACCTGATGTACATCTATATTCTCGCAATTACTGCCAGGGCCCAGCCAGGGTCTGATTTGGAATAGGAACTCAATACATGTTTATTGAATACATGAATGAATGAATGCATGAATGAATGAATAAATGAATGAAATGGTGTTGTAACAGTGAAAGACTTGTGCTAAGGTACATACTAGAGTGAATTAAAATTGACTCATTTTTATATTAAATTGCATTAGAACTACATTATCATTTCAGATTTTAGTAGGGAAGAAATTAGAGACAAATCCATTTATCCTTATTCCTCAGTGACAATTAACCCCCAAAAATTTAAAGGAGAAACAGTAATATAGTGTCATTATTTTTTTCTTTCTTCTTTTGCTGACAACTGTGATACTATGCATTTTTTGAAATGCATTCTCTATCATCCCAAGCCTGTTACTTGAGTCCATAAAATTAACTCCTAATCTTATTTTTCTTCTATTTTTCTTTGCCCTGGCATTGTTTGATTAATGCATCCTTTTACCATATTTGAATAACAAAGTTCCTTAAATGGCATGAGTCCCATATATGGCTACCTAACTAGCTTCATGGATGTGTGTGCTTGGCAAGCTCTGCTGAGTGTAGGGTGAGCTGAGCCCAGGGTGGATCCCAGCTTCTGGGGCTGGCAGCACTAAGTGTGGCAAGTTGGATGTGGGAGAGCCCTCAATGTAGCCTAAGAGCAGGAGGTGGCAGTGATTGTGAGGGGTGGATCACCTCATGAAAGGGCCTCTCTCAGGTAGGTCAAACAGGGGAAAGAACCTCAACCAGAAAGCCCCAGTGCGGCAGAGCCAGAGGAGACTACATCCTGGGACTTGTGCTTAGGCTTCCTACATTACCACGGTGTGTGGGAAAGCAGTTTCACAGCCAACCCCACTGTTCAAGAAGCAGTAGTGGGGAACAATGCAGCAGAAGCAGTTAGGAGGGTAGACTCCAGATTCCCACATCTTCTAGCCAAGAGGGGACAGTGGTAGATGGTGAGGGTGGTTGTCATAGTGTGGTAACACCAGCTTCTATCGAGTGCTTTCTATGTGGTGGACAGTAGTACTGGATTTCTCTACCACTTGAGGAAACAGGCTCTGAGAGGTGAGGTGACTCGCTCGGGGTTACACAGCCACCTGCCAAGGCAGTCTCAAGTGTCCAGTGAAGTAACAAATGCCACCAAAGTGGGGCCACCAAGACTTTTTTACTTACTCCTGTGTCATCCAGGCCATTTAGACTAGCAGAACTGAAGACAGGCTATGCTTCCAGCCCGTTTTTCACCTGATCTTGAATCTAACTGTGACTTGATGGAAGGCTTTCCTAAGGAAGGACAATCCAGAAGCTGTCAATGTAGACCATCAGCCAGTAAGATGTCATTGCTGAAACTATAAATTATGTTTGTTTGAAGAACGTAAAAATTATATCTCCCAGACCTACAATGTCACATTGACTTAAACCAGCCAAGCAGCTGGCTTACCAATGTTCTTTTCCCCACTCTGGACTTCCTGAGGAAGTGGTTTGGAAGCATTTTGTAGGTGAGAAGAAACCAGGAAAAGGTGTACAGAAGGGAGGGGAGACATGTGGTCCTTGGTGAGGGGCATTGGAGTTTTGTGACTTCCAAATCTCAAGTAGGCTATTCACACATCTTTCAGAACCACACATATTTGTCTGTTATTTATAGTGGGATTCTTTTGAGGAGAACAATCAGGGCAAATTGAAAGTGAGGAAGGAAGGCTTAGCAGAAGGAAGGCCATGCTGTCAGTCCAGTGAGAGAGACTTAGCTCCTTCCAGGCCTCTGCAACTTTCATGTGGCATTATTTTATGTGCTGTATAGTGAGCCAGGGCTGGTCAGAGTCTAAGCAACCTAGTGTACTCTTCCTGACTCTGATGTGTTCTCTAACCTCCCTGCCTCTGTTTCCTCATCTGCATAGTAGGCTAAATCAAGTGCATATGGTTCTTAATGAGATTGTTTTTTGGCAACTCCACAGAGATGGAGGAACAGAAGGAAGGCCCTGGCCTCAGGATGACCCTGAGCAGCTGTGAAGTTAACTTGCAGGGAGGGACAGGAGGTGACACTGGTTGGTAATCCAAACATGTTAAAATGAAGGGGAAGCTGGGTAAGGGAAGGCCTCTGGCTTGTCCTGCTGGGATGCTACCTTAAGGTTCTCTTGTCCTTGCCACAGTAAAACCCTTCTGCCCGTGGTGTGTGCTTGCACTACCAGAATGCAGCACTGCAGACACTAATCCATTTGTCATGGTGCCACAGCCTGTTTAGACAAATCTGTTAACCTTTACTTTTCATTCCTAGGAGTGCTGATTAATTGTTTGGGGGTGACATCCATGGACACATTTCAGGCTTCATGGATTCTGTGTGTTTTCTCTGATACTGCATGTGTCAGGGAGCTAAAAGGAATTGGTCCCTGGACTGACACTAATCCCTTTCTCTATTTCAAGTACAGACAGAGGAGAGCATTGATTGACTTGAACCTCACAAGGCTGTTGAAAGTGTCTGACACAACCTAGAACCAAGAAGTGGTCTATAAGTTTCAACTTCTCAGCCTGGTGCAGTAATTGCCTCTCCAAAATTAGGTTTCTTTTGGAATATTTTTAAGCACATGCTTCCCTCTACTTCCTAAGGCAGCCTGCTCATGTTCAGGCCAATTGTTGGGGGAGCTTTACTTTGAGCCAAAATTTATCTCTCTGAAATATCTACCCACAGTCTTGGTCCTGTCCTCTGTGTGCACTGCCCATGACCACTCTGGACATAGGTGGAGATGGCAAACACGGACTCTTCATCTTCTTTTCTCTAGCCTTATTATTCATTCCTCTTATTCCATGATTTCAAGACCCTTCACCACCATGGGCTCCCTTCTGAAATAAAATGGATTGTTCAAGGAGAGGTAAAAATTTAAGTGGATTTTCCTTCATATTGCCATCCAGATTCCTCCAGAGCACTTGCTAAATAGGCTTTAACTTTCCTGAGATTTTATTTCATCTGGTTGGGTGCCACTTCTAAAACAGGTTTATACCTGGCTTTATGTGTCCTTTTTTCCCCCAGACTCCGTATTAATTTCCTATGACTGCTGTAACAAAGTAACATAAACTTGGTGCTTTAAAACAACACATATTATCTTACAGTTTCAGAGGCCAGAAGTCTGGGTCTCAGTTGGCTAAAATCAAGGTGTGGGAAGGACTGCATTCTTTTGGAAGCCTTTAAGTGAAAATCTGCTTCCTTGCTTTTCCAGCTTCTAGAGTCTACCCCTATTCCTTGGCCCATGGTTCCTTTCCTCCATGTTTAAGGGCAGCAACATAGCATCTTCAAATTTGAATCTCCCTGACTCTTCTCTTTCTCACTCCACTTCCATAATCTTACTCTGACCCACTTTTCTGCCACCCTCTTTCACTTACTAGGACCCTTGTGAGTACATTGAACCCATCCAGATAATCCAGAATAATTTTTCCATCCCAAGAGTTTTAATTTAGTTACCTCTGCAAAGTACCCATTTCCGTGTAAGGAGACATATTCATAGGTTTCAGGAATTAGAATGCAAACATCTGTGGGGGTCATTATTTTGTTTACCACAGATTCCTTCTGCCTACAAGGTCATAATGTTAGCAGGATGAGCTTTGTTGACCATGCATAGATTCATCTGGAGATTCCATCCCCTTGTGCCCATCCAGGACTTGGCCTCCCACCACAGAGGGATGCTACATTACTGGAAGTTGGGGATGGGGAAGGGGATGATGTGTAAGCAACTCCAGGATTCAAAATCAGCCCCACATGTTGCATTGAAGCATCTAGTTCCCAGAAACACTTCTTTTAGGTCTATTATGGGCCTGGATGGAATAAAAGTTTAGCAAATGAATTACTGGCTGATTGGCTAACTAAGTGGCCTACTGCCATATTCACCATATTCATAGACCTTCATACAGCACCCATCAGTACATGTTAGTTCTCTCTTCAGAAATAGTCAGTGGCACCCCTGAATGTTCAGATTCACTCCCAGACTTTTCAGCCTGGCCTATCTGACCCCAGCTTACTGGTCCAGCTTTACTTCTCACTGCACTCATCCTCAAGCTTCCCCCTGTGGCTTCACTGGACTGAGTCTGTATAATATTATAGTACTTGCCAAGTTCCAGGCCCTGTTCTGAGTGCTTTATCTGTATTAACTCATTTAATCCTTGCAACAATCTTATAGGTCAGTGCTATGTCTCCATTTTACAAATAAGTAAACAGACTTGGAGCAGTACAGTAACTTACCCAGGTTTATGGTGAGTTAGCAGTGAGCAAGGCCAGGATTCGGACTTGAGTGGTTTAGTTTCAGAGCCCATGGTTTTAACCATTTTAACCATTGTGCTACCTCTCAAAATATCATTTGCTGCTTTTTCCTAGGTCCTTGCTCTGACCTTGGGGTAGCCAGTTTCTCTTTCAAGGTACAGTCAACTCTGTCTTCACTTTGTCTGCTCTCATCACATTCCCACTGTTTTTTCCTCTAGTCCTCACAGTCTGTGCACCTTTGGGTCATTCTGCACTGCACTGTGGGCTGCTCTCATGTCTGGGTCTCTGGGGCTCAGCTCATGGGCCCCATGGATATCGCAGTTCTTACATCTCAGAGTCCCATGACCTGCTGTGCTGGTTCAGTACAGGCTCCACATGAGAGTAGGTAAACAACTCTCAACTTGGCTGTACACATTTCCCATGTGAGAGGGAACCCTCTAGATCAGAGGTTCTTAATCTTTAGTGGGCAATGGAATTTCTTTCAGACTCCCATGAAAGCCATGGGGATTTCTATGCAGAAAAACATTCATGTACACACACTGATAATCTATGAAGGTGATGAGCATTCCCGAAGCCCATGTGGAACCCCTGGTTAAGAAGCCTCCCTCATGGAAGAAAAGCTGGCTTTTACAGAGCCCCTTCTGGACACCATTCATATTGCCACCCCAGCCCCACAGGAAGCAGACTTTTCACAGCTTGCTGTAAGGATCTCTGTCCTCACTTTGCTCAGGGATTAGAGGGTGGTGGGCACTGGTAGCCTAGCCATCCAGTTTTAAAAATCCTTGTTTTCCCCAGTGTTTGCCTTGGAAGCTGATAAGCTATAAGCCTGGGCCCTGCAAATGAGGAATTGGCTGCAACAGGATGGCAGTGACTCCAGCTATCTCTTCAGCACTCTGGGAAGGAACTTGGGAGCAACTCTTGTTGCTGACCAAGATGCTGAGGACCTGAGTGAGCCTGAGCTTTGGCACAAAGGTAGAGCAGCTGTGGGATGGGCTGGCAGCAAGCCTGTCAAAGCAGAGGAGCCCATATCCTGGGATGAAACAGATAATGGCCAGAATGAGATTTTTTCAAGTGCCTACAAGATCAATGGCAAAGGCCTAAAGCCAGAGTGGAACCTGGTGCCTCACTGGGAAACAGCTCTGCTCCTCTTCCAGTCCCATACTACCATACAACTGCCAGGGGAGAGCTTTGGTGCTATCTGCTGGAACCCTTGTTGGCTCTGGCATGAGTGGAGTCAGGTTGGCTGGATTGAAGGTGATCACAGGGATGAACAAGGTGCAAAATCACCCACTGTCAAGAAGTATGAGGTGAGTCAGGCTCTATCCCTAGCTTGTTGGGTGTCTTTGAGTTCTCACTTTCTGTCATTAGGCTGCAGGCCTCTATCTTTCCAATAACTAGGCCTTCTCTGAAAACCTCACCATAGTTATGATATCTTTAATTCTAGGATCTCTGTCCTCACCTCAGTCAAGGACCTGGAATGATCTTAACTTTCTTGAGCCACCAAGGAAGAGTGCACCATTAACAATTTAATGTGCATTTATTGAGGTAGTCTGTGAGTGCCATTGGACTTGTGCTGAGGCTCCAGTGAGAAGGCTACCCTGCCTCTCTTTCCTGGGCAGTTCCCAAATTGTCAGGGACAACTTGCATGCAAAATAAACATTAAGAAGATGCATATGCACCTTGGGCTCTGTTAATCATCTCTATAAAGTTCCCAGGAACTAGGCATTCCATATCTGAGTGCAGAAATGGCCTATATATTCATAGAAAGCAGTCACAAACAAACCGTGAGGAAAACAGGGTGAAAAGGGAGCCAGGTAAATGTTATTCCTGCTAGACACTCTCAGGCTGGGAGAATGGGAGAATGTCTTTATATATCCAGGGCTTGGCCAAAGCAGATGCTCCACAAATGATGATTTTTGTTAGCTCCATTTCCAAGACAAGACAACAGAGGCCCAGTGAGGTTGCAGTTACTCATTTAAGATCACAAAGGAACTTAATGGCAGAACTAAAGTTCTCACCCAAGCTGGACTGGCATCTGATACCATTCACTCTTCCTCATATCACTGGGCTTTACATCACTTTAGACTGATTCTGAAATAAAAAAGATCTCATTCAAGTTAAAGATTTGCCGACATCATCAATTTTCACAACTATGTCTGTTTTCTGAGGACAGTTTCCCAAGAAAAGCTTATCTGACTGGCCCTTGCCTCTGAAAGCTCTTGATCTATGCTTACCTTGAAGTAGGTACCAGGTTTTGGGGTAGCATGGAGTTCACCTGCATGTAAGTACACACACAAACACATACACACCACCCTGCACCCTACCTTCTGTCCTTGGCAGAAAGTGAAATGCTTATTAGCTGTAGTGCTCTGTCCATAGCAGTGATGGCGGTTTGGGATGGATGTGCCAATTTTCATTTGTCTTCTTCCTTTCTGCCTTCCATGGCACCTGAGGTCCATGGGCTCCCTCATTCCTTAGGGAGATCACTGACTATCTTAGTCCTAGCCATAATACTTGTCAGGCAGCCACAGGTGAGAACTGGGAGAAGCCTCTGCAGGAAATGGAGGTGAGGGCCTCAGGTTTGTCACCAACTCCTGGCCTGACCTTAGGCAGGACCTTTTCTTTATCCTGGATCATGGGGTGTAGTTGTATAAATCAAGGGGCTTGAACTAGAAAACTGATATTCAAACCATGTACTCTCACATTCTCAGGGTAGTACCTTAGAGAAGCTAGATGAGGCCGAGGTTGTGGCTCTTCCAAAGAAAAGAGTTCTTCTGTAGAAGGTTGAAAGTCACTGGACTAGATGATTTTCTAGGGCCTCTCGATCCCTGGCATCCCATAATTGTGTAAGTGTGTGTGTGTATGTGTGTGTGTGTGTGTGTGTGTGTGTGAACAGGGAGAGAGTGTGATTGATTCTGGCATGTTTGTACATTAACTGTGTGCTGGTGTGTTAATGCTGTGTCACCTTCTTTGAATCTCCTGAGTAGGTTTGCCAATGTCCACTCCCCACCAGTCACTATCATATTACCTTGGATTTTTGCCTTCATAACACTTACAATAGAATTATTATTCATAACACTTATTATTAAATCATTATGTATTTGTACACTTATTTTTTCTTTCTTTCCCAACTAGAAAGTCTGTTCTCAGAGAGCAGGGATTGTGTCTGTGTTAACCATTACTTCATCCCCAACACACAGCACAGTGGTCAGTATTCAATGACTGTATGAGTCAGGTGTGCCTCTCTGTGTTGGTATGGATAGGGGTATACTGGGTAGAAAAATAGTCAGGAGACTACTGTGAATATAGCCAGCTTAGACTTGACCTTGATCTGAATCTTGAGCCAGTCCCTAGTCCTATCAGCTACCTGTTCCCTCAGGGGAAGGTGCTACTGCTGGGAGAGCAACAGGCAGGGGTAGCAATGAGGTAAGCAGAGAGGGGAGATGTAGCAGTTAAACTTTGTCTACTTACTCACTCACCTTTATTTAGGTAGGAGTCCTTCATTGAACTTTTTTACTGTGCTCTGCATTAGCCATTTTCTATTCTGATCAATTTGTAGGTCCTTGCAGCTTCAGTTATGTAGATTGGAGATGGAGTTTGCAATAAAGAAATGAGGCCTCTGATATGTTGCTATGTTGGTTCCTTGGTCTCACACCCAGCATATCTGGGCAAAAGTTCCCAGCCATTGTTCCAGGCAGGTGGCCTTTCTGGCGTCAGAAGAGCTTTCATCACACTGGCTGGCCAGTTGGCATGTGGCAAGCACTCCCAAATTGAGATCTTATTAACAGATGTAGCATGAACTTGTGGCTTGCTGCTTTTTTCCATTCAGGCTAGCGTGACCTCCTCAAATAATTAACCAAATTTCTAGACATGTGTGGGGCCTAGGGAAGGATTCAAGGCAATGATGTTTACTTGCTTCCTTCTAGTGGCCCTGGAAAGGACAAGAGAACACTGTGCTTCCAGAGTTTATGTAAAGATGGGGTCAATGCGTGAGTGGAGAGTATTTGGGCCAAGATTATCTCGTTTGGCCTTCCCCAGAGTGTATTTATACAGGCTGAATAGTGTAAAAGAAAGAACATTGGCTCTACACTAGCGAGAAAGACCATGACAGGCATTGCACATTCGAGTCCTGGCACTGACATTGGCCAGCTCTGTGAACTTGGTCAACTCCCTTTGCCTCCCCTTGTTTATTTCCTCATTTGATGAGTGAGAATAATAAGACTGCCTCTTGTGTCTGTTCTTGAGAATTGAATCCTACATATTAGGTGTATGTCACCAAGCACTGTCCTCAATTAGTCCAGAGATGAAATGTTGAATTAGTTTAATTATAGCATTATGTCCCACACTCAGAGATGGAAACAACGCAGTTATGCCAGTTATTGTAGCAGACATGCGTTAATTAGTGTCACAAGCACAGGGAAGTATCTTCAAAGAAGATTCTCACCATCCTGGTCAAAAAACAGAATTCCACAATTTGGGGAACTTATCTACTAACTGGTAGGGTGACAGAAGCCCCTTCATATGGTCATGAGCTTTGTGTATATCAAAATACCTATATACTCGTATGTGTATATCCAGACATTCTAGAATCACCCATCAATAAACCATCTGAAAAATTCTAGTTTATCTATCCCTTCTTAGCTACAACTTTCTACTCTGTATATGACAGTCTATCATTACCTGGGGATAAGAGGAACTGGTAACAGTTTTTGTTGATGATTGTTAATAAAGCAGAATGAGTTACTTCAGGCTTGATTATCATAACAGATTCACTAAGTAAATGACATTCCATCTCAGCAGCCACTGGGAAATGAATAAGAGGGTCTGCTCTGAGGGCAGTGGTGCTAGGGAGGGTGCTAAAGTCCTGGGTTTGAGTCCCATTTCTGTCATTTGCTGCTCTTGTTACTGAACATGATTTACTAGCTAGGGCTATCCAGGCCAGATAGAATTTTCAACTTGGATTTTAACCCTCAGGACAGTTCAGGGAGGCAGGTAGGACAAGGATAATTCTATCACACATCATTTTCTAGATGATGATGTGGAGCTATAGGGACTTTAACTGAGTTACTCAAGGTCCTGCACTTGGTTGGTGGTAAGGTGATGCGTTGGCATTTGAAGCACTGCTCCGGATCACTCAGCAGCATTTGAATTGGGCTGAAAATTTCATACTTCACTTTAAACCAAGGGCTGTCTACCAGCAGCTGTAGGAATAACTCCTGAAGAAGACTGCCCAATACATCACAGCATCCATTGCAGCATCCACCACACCATCTTTTCATGTTTTTATTGGTTGTTTGGATATCCTCTTTTCTAATATGACAATTAAGTCATTTTGCTACCTTGTATATTGAGTTGCTTGCTTTTTTCTTATTGATCTGCAGGAGTCTTTATATATTCTGGGATACTATTCCTTTGTTTCTATTATATGTACTCTCTTTTTTTTTTTTTTTCTTTTTGGTATGTGAGTAGCTCCCTGACCGGGAATTAAACCCAGGCCACAGCGCTGACATCGCCAGCGTCGAAGCCTTAAGCCACTACACCATCAGGGAACTCCCTATATGTACTCTCAAACTGTGGTTTGGCTTTTATTTTTTGAAATTTTGTTATGAAAATATTCAAACATACAGAAAAGCTGAAAGACTTTTACAGTCAACACTCATATATGCAACTCTTAGATTGAACAACTAACATTTTAATCTATATACTTCATCATTGATCTATCATTCTATCAACCTTGATGAGTTTCAAAGTTTTATTCAATGTAAATACCATTAATATTTGTCTATAATTTATTTTTAATTCTGGAATGAAATTTTCATATAATGAAATGCATAAATCATAAGTGTTTCATTTGACAGGCTTGGAAAAATACATACACGTGTGAAACCAAACCTTTATGGAGAATTAGAACATCATCATCATCCTGGATAGTTCCCTCATGTTCTTTCCCAGTCAATCTCTGCTCGCACATTCCATTGCCAACCAAAGCTCTGATTTTTTACACCAGAGACTAGATTGACCTATTCTAGAAGTTTTATATAAATGAGTTCATACAGTACATCCTTCTTAAATGTCTTTTTACATTTTATATAATGATTTTGAAATTCAACCATGTTGTTGCATATATATCAGTCATCTGTTTCTTTTTTATTACAGAGTTGTATTCCACTGTGTGTATTTAATTTATGACACAAAATTACAATTCGTTTATCCATTCTCCTATTGATGGACACCTGGGCTGTTGTTAACATGTTTTGACTTTTGTAAATAAAGGTTCTATGAGTATTCTTTCATAAAACTTTTTATGATCTTGACAGTTTTAAGGAGTACTGGTCAGGTATTTTGTAGGATGCTCCTTATCGGGATTTGTCTGATGTTTTTCTTACAGTTAGACTGGGCTTATGGATTTATGAAAGACCATGGAGGTATAGTGCCATTTCATCACATCATATCAACATGTTGATGTTGACCATGTTCCCTGGCTGAGTTAGTGTTTGTCAAGTTTCTCCACTATAAAGTTATTCTTTCTTTGCCCCTTTCTATCCTGTCCTCTTTGGGAGGAAGTCATCATGAGAAGCCTACCTTTAAGACTGAGGAGTTATGCTCTCCCCATTTTGGGTCAGAGTATCCACATATGAAGTTGGGCTGATTAATTTTGCGTCCACTACCATATTTTGTTACATTAGATTTATCTAAATATAACAAGTTCTGTATAGTCACATGGTAGCTCCCCTCCATCAGTCTTGACCTTGCACACACAGATGCTTACATTTTTCACCTAATGCACGTTGAAATGGAAGACTGTTCAAATATTCGGTTTAAACAGTGTGCTGTTATTGAATTCATAACACTGGAAAAAGTTCCTCCATTTTTTTTTGAAATTTTTGAAAAAGAAGATGAAGACTTCTCAAAGAAGATAATTATGGGTGAGGAAATTTGGGTCCATCATTATGACCCCCAAGAACAAAGGTAGTCCATGCATTATCACCATAAGGAATTACCTCAGCTGAAAAAAATTCAAATGTCAGGCCTTGGCTGGGAAGGTCATGTTGACCATGTTTTTGAATTCTGATTATGTTATTCTTACAGAGTTTCTTGAAAAAGGAACAACAGTAAACTGTGAACATTATATTGAAACTTTTACTGCATTAGAAAGAAGAACCAAATACTTTGGAATAAGAAACAAAACACTTCATCAACACAGCACCAGGCCTCAGACAAGGGCAGCAACAAGAGATGCAATTTAAGACTGGACTTTTTGGTGCTGCCACACCCACTGTATAGTTCAGACCTGTTTCTTAGTCATTTCCACCTACCTGTTCCCAAAATTAAAGGAACACTTGAAGGGCCAGTGCTTCATCTGTGACAAAGTCGTGAAGTCAGTAGTGAGGAAATATTTTTGAAAACAAAACACCAATTTTTTTTAAAGATGAATTTCAAAAACCAGTGCAATGTTAGTGGAAGTGTATTGAACTGTGTGGTGATTTTATTGCAAACTAATTATGCAACTTTGAGACTAAATGATGTAGGTATACTTCTTTTTTTATTTCATTAAAATATCTTTTATTGTTCATTTTCTATTTATGTGGATGCAAAATTATCAGCCTGCCCTCATAAATTATTTGTAATTCATCCGCACAGATCTTAATATCATCTGATGAGCTTGCTTACAAGTCATGAAGGTATCTCAACTCATTCCTACATTATACACAAAAATTTAATTTGTGATTTTTCACAAAACTAAACATAAAAACTAAAATCATGAAGCTTTTACAGGAAAACGTTGGGTTCTGCTGGTCTTATCAAACAAGTAAAAATGAGTCCAATTCTTCTCTGAAACTATTTATGTAAGATTGTTATTTTTTCCTTAAATATCTGATTGAATACACCAATGAAACCATTTGTCTCTAGAATTTTCTTTGTGGGAATGTGTTTGATAATAAATTTAGTTTATTTAATAGATATGAAATGCATATTTTCTGTTTCATCTCGTGTCCATTTCAGTAGGTTGTTATTTTCAAAAAATATGTTCATTGGATCCAAGTTGTCAAATTCATTGGCACAAAGATTTTCATGGTATCTCATTATTATCCCTTTAATGTTATAAGATTTAGAGTGATATTTTCTTTTTTACCCTTGATAATGTTAGTTTATGCTCTCTTTTTTTCTTCATTAACCTAGACAGGGAGTTATCAATTTTTGTCAATTTTTTTGTTTTGTTAATTTTCTTTATTGTTTTTGTCTATTTAATTGACCTCTACTCTTCTCTTTATTATTTCTTAACTTCTGTCCATCTTGGGTTTACTTTGCCCACCTTTTCCTTCCGTCTTTGTCTGAAAACATGGCCATTAATTTTAAACCCTTTTTCTTTTCTAATATAACAATTTAAAGTTATAATCTTTTCTTTAAATGTTGCTTTACCTGCTTCTCACAAATTTTAATGTCAGTGTTTTTATTGTCATGTGTTTAAAATATTTTCTAATTTTCCTTATAATTTCTTCAACCCATATGTTATTTAAAAGTATATTGTTTAATTCTCAAATATTTCAGGGTTTTGGGCTATGATATTGTTATTGACTTCTTATTTAATTCCATGATGTTCTGAGAACATCCACCGTATAATTTCATTTCTGTCAAATTTACTTAGACATAGTTTATGACCCAGCATATAATAGATTTTGGTGAATGTGCCAGGTATACTTGAAAAAATTATGTATTCTTTTTTTTGGGGGGTGTCATAGTGCTTTGTAAATATTGTTTAGATCAAGGTGATCAATGATGTTATTCAGATCATCTACATCTTTACTAATTTTTATCTAGTTATTTTATCAATTACTAAAAACATGTTAGACTCTCTCACTATGGGTTCTTTCTTTAATTCTGCCAAAGTTCACCTTGTTTATTTTGAAGTTCTATTATTAAGCACATATGCATTCATGAATGTCATTCTACCTGATAAATTAATCCTTCCTTCATTATAAAACATCTCTCGCAGCTCTGATAAGACTCTTATTCAAACTCTACTTTATCTGATATTAGTACAGCCATTGGTGGCGCTTGAGGCATTTTCCTGCTCGAGTTTGCTCCTACCTCTTAGGAGTGTACTTTCCCTTTTAATAAACTATCTCTTTGTTTCACATTATTTTTCTTTTAATAAACTGCTCCTTAATTTCACCTCTAAATATATATATATATATATAGCCATTGCAGCCTTCTCATACTTAATGTTTTCATGATATATATTTTTTCCATCCATTTACTTTCAGTCTGTCTCTATCTTTATAGTTAAAACGCATTTCTCCCAGCAAGCATATAATAGTTTCTTGCCCTTTTTAATTCATTCTGACATTCTGCTTTTTATTTCAAGTATTTAGTTCATTAACATTTGTTATTAGTGTGCTAGGGCTGTCCTAACAGACTGGATGGCTTAAACAACAGAAATTTATTTCCTCATAGTTCTAAAAGGTAGAAGTCAAAGATCAAGGTGTCAGCATGGCTGTTTTCTCCTGAGTTCCCTCTACTTGACTTGAAGAGGGCTGGTTTCTCCTTGTGTCCTTACATGGTCTTTTCTTTGTGCGTGCACATCCCTGGTATCTCTACTTGCCCAAATTTCCTCTGTGTGTCCAAATTTCCTCTTCTTATAAGGACAATAGTCAAATTGGACTAAGGCCACCCTAAGAACCTCATCTTAAACTAAAATGTCTCTTCAAAGACTCTCTCTAAATACAGTCATATTTTGAGATACTAGAGGATTAGGACTTCATCATATTTGTCTGGTGGGGAGAGATATAATTCAGTCCATAACAATATTTAAGATAATTATTGATAAGTTTAGATTTAGGTCATTTATTTACTATTTGTTTTTTATTTCTCCCTTTTGTTTGCTTCTATGTTCTTCCTTTTCTGCATTCTCTTGGATTATTTGGATATATTGTAGATTTTCATTTTATTTATTTGATTGTTAAGTACACTTCTTTACAAATTTTTCCAGTGTTGTTCCAAGAATAATTATATATCTTTTTAGAGATAATATTGTATCACTTCATGTCAATGTTTAAAACTTGCAACTTTGTATCCACTCTCTCCCAAATTTTATGCTATAATTGCCATATGTATTACAACTTATTGACATTATGCACTCTATGAAACAGTGTTATAACTTGCTTTAAACTATCAGTATTTTTAAGAAATCAAGAGAATCTTTTATACTTACTCATATAATTACCATTTCTAATTCTCTTTATTTCTCATGTATGTGCAAGTTTCCTTCTGGTACTATTTTATTACCTTATTATTATATATAATTATATATTTATATATGTTATAATTTTTATTTATATATAATTATATATAATATTATATAAAATATAACATTATTCCCTTATAGCCCAAAGAATTTTCTTTAGTATTTCTTGTAATGCAAACCTGCTGGTGATTAATCCTGTTAGTTATCATTTATCTTCAAAAATGCGTTTATTTCTCCTTCATTCTTTATTGTTGCTGCATTTCAAATTCTTGGTTGTTTTCTTTTAGCACTTTAAACATGGTGTTCCACTGTCTTTGAGTCTCCATTTTGCTTCATGTGTAGTGAGTAGTCACTTGCATTGATTCCTATGTATGTAATTTTCCTCCAGTCGCTTTAATATTTTATCTTTATCTTTGATTTTCAGCAGTTTGGCTGGGATGTCATAGGCATGGTTTTGTTTGTGTTCATCTTCCTTGGGATTCACTGAGTTTCTTGAATCTGTGATTTCGTGTCCTTCACAACATTAGGGAAGCTTAGTTCTATTATTTTTTCAAATAAATTTTTTTCTGGTTTATTCTCTTTCCTCACCTTCTAGGTTTCCAAATATATAAATTTTAGATATTTTTACAATGTTCCATAGGTCCCTGAGGCTCTGGGGTTTATTTCTTTAATTTTTTCTCCCTGTTCTTCAGAAAATATAATTTCTATTATTTGATCTTTATTTTCTCTGACACTTCTGTCATTTCCATTCTGCTGTTAAGTCTGTCAACACAAGAAACATCCAAAACTGGAGAATTTTTATATTAGTTTATTTAAGCCAAACTGATACCATGCCATAAACTAGATCTCACATGCCCTGGTGAATTACAGTTTTGCAGTCTTTCTATACATTTGGATTATGAGGGCATGGTGATGAGGAAAGTTACCTGAAGTTGAGAAAAAGCAAGCCAGGGCCATCTCTATGATTGAATTACAGGATAGTTAGCAAAATTATGTGTCCCATTGAGGGTGGTTACTCCTTGGAGGGGTTTGGAGAAGAGGATTACTGTGGTATTTCAAAGGTGTGTTAACTTAGATGTGTAATAAACAGGGCTTGCTTAAGGTAAAGATAAACCTATTTTTTTTTTTAACTAAAGAAGTTTTAGACCTGGGGCATGACTATCCATCATTACTAGCCCAGTTAGGAATTTATGATCAGATATCCCAGCGAGGTTACTTTAAGTCACGGGATTGTCAAATTTATTACACAGTTTCCTTTTTGTTCACAAGCTTAGGCAGTATATTTTTATTGCACATATTGTATGCTTCAGTTATAAAATTTTCATTTGGTTCTTCATTATAATGTTTTATAAATTTGCTGATTTTTCTGACTTTTTACTCATCACAAGCATATTTTCCTTTATATACTTTAGCATAGCTATAATAGCCACTTTTAAAACCTTTGTTTGGTAATTTCAACATCTGGGTTATCTCAATTGATTGCCTTTTCTCTTGAGTCTTTCTCACATTTTTCTGGTGATTTTTTTTTAATATTCATTTTTATTGTTAGACTTATTGGGGTGACATCTGTTAGCAAGGATTACATAGGTTTCAGGCATACGATTCTACAGTGCACTGTCAACTTATTGCATGAGTTCACCACCTAATGTGACTTCTCTTTCCATCACCTTATATTTAGCTTCCCCCCTCTTCTCCCACCCCCTCCCCTTTCTCCCCTCCCTAACCCACTCGTCCCCAAATAAACATTAAACTATTGATTGTGTCCATGGGTTGTTTGTTTCTTCATTTTTTTTCTTTGCTTTCAGTTTTATATTGTGCATATGAGTGAAGTCATACAGTTCTTTGTTTTTTCTGTCTGGCTTATTTCACTAAGCATCTGGTGATTCTTATGTGTGGAGATTCTGCTTTTGTCCTGTTCCTATGACAAATATTGATATTTTTGTTTGTTTATATCATTTGTGTTTGTGGACAATTAGATTGGCTAGACTGGAATTGCAAGCTATTTCGCCTTTGTGGTAGGCAGCAGCTCAAATTATAGTTCAGTTCTTTTACTCTAACCTGAGTGTGGTATATTAAAAATGAATATTTAGTCTTTGCCCCTGGTTCCCAGTAGAAAGGTCCTAAAATCCTTGGAATTCCCTGAGTGATAGGAGTGTATTATGCTATTTGGAATGAGCTCCTTTCAACCCTATTTGAATTTACCCTGAGATGACTTGAGATAAGAGCTGGTCATGAGACAGACCAAGCAGGTGATTAGACCATTGGAATTTTCAGACCCACCCCTCCACCTCCAGGGAGGAGAAGGGAAGGTGGAGATTGAGTTCAGTCACCAATGGCTAATGATTTAATTAATCATGACTTCATAGAGAAACTTTGATTTAAAAAACTCTTAAACAATGAGGTTCGGTGACCTTCCAGATTGGTAAACACAATGATGTGTGTACTGTTAGGATGGATTGCCTAGAGAGGAGATGTAAACACTTTGTCCACCCTCCCCCTTCCCTATACTTCTATCTATACATCTCTTTTATTTGGCTGTTCCTGAGTTACATTTTTATAATAAATTGGTAATTGTAAGTAAAGCACTTTTTTAGTTATATGAGTTATTCTAGTGATTTATTGAACATGAAGAGGTGCTATGGTAACCCCAGATTTGTAGTCAGTTTAGCAGAAGTAGGGGTAACCTGGGTCTGTGTCCCATTTATGTGAGGACAGACTTGTATAATGGAGTCCTTAAACCTGTGGAGTGTGACGCTAATTCCAGGTAGTGTCAAAATTCAATTGAATTGAATTGTAGGACACCCAGCTGATGTTGGAGAATTGGTTGTTGTTTTGGAAAAACACATTTGGTGTCAGAAAGAAAGAAAACATACTTTAGGTCTGTCCCACACATGCAGAGAATTGGATATAATTTAAATGTAGGATTTGAGGCTCTTTGTTTCTGGCTCTCATTTTGGGGAACTTTCTTTTTACTATTTGGCTCTTGCAGCTGCTTTGAATTCTATATTCAATTCTTCAGTCTGGGAAAGATGCAAGTTTTCCATCAGAGTTTAGCTCCCTGAATGGTACAAACTGAGTCCTGTCCTCAATCTAAACACCATAGAAAATGAGAAAGTGAACCAGTGCCATTTTCTTCATTGAGGTGTTTACTCCCTTCTGGTATCTGCCTGCTTTTGATCTCTCCCCACTATGTTCAGATTGTATGTTTTTGTTTTATTTTGTTTTGTTTGTTTATTCTCCAGAATTTTTAGTTTTTATCAGCAATAGGATTGGTTCAATAAACATTTGTCTTGTCCATTGCTGGAAATAGAATCTGTAGCTTTAAAAAAAATCTTTTAATCACTTTTTTTAATTAACAGGAACTCTTAATTTGAATATAGTCAAATCTATTTTTTCATTTATAGTTAATTCCTTTTATAGCTTACACAAGAAAGTATTTCCTACCCCAACATTATTCATACATTGTCTTATATAATCTTTCATATAATTTGCCTTATACATTTAGTTTTCTCAATTCTCCTTGATTATTAAATGTTATTATTAAATTTATTGGGGTGATAATAGTTATTAAAATTATAAAGGTTTCAAGTATATAAGTCTTTAATCCATCATCTATGTGTTGTATTGTGTGCTCACCACACAGTCAGTTCTTCAATTTTTAACTTTTTAAAAAAACATTTTACAATTTTAGAATAAATTTAGATTTACAGAAATGTTGTAAAGATAATACAGAGAGTTCCCATATACCCTACACCAAGTTTTACGTATCATTATTGTCTGCTATTAGCGTGGCACATTTGTCACAATCAGTTAACCAATATTGATGCATTGTTATTAATTAAAATCTATACTTTATTCATATTTCCATAGATTTACCTTGTTCTTTTCTATTCTAGGCTGTCTTCCAGGATCCCACATTGTATTTAGTTATATCTCCTTAGTCTCCTCTTGGTTATGATGGTTCCTCAACTTTCCTTGTTTTTTATGGTCTTGACAGTTTTGAGATGTATTGATCACATATTTTGTAGGCTATCCCTCAATTTGAGATTGTCTGAAGTTTTTCTTATGAAATTTAACTATTATTTTTATGTATTATGAAATGGAGGTCTAAGTTCACTTTTTACACTATAAATAGGGAATTTTCCCAGTTCATTAAAAATTCCAAACTGCTATGCTGCCATACATCAGGTGTCAATATATGCGTGCATGTATTTGTATGCTTCATAGTTTGTTTCATTGGTCTATTTGATTATCCTTAAGATAGTACTACACTATCTTAATTACTATAGTTTTATAGTCAATCTTGATGCCTGGTATAGCAAGTTCTTCAATTATTTTTTCTTTGAGGGTATCAATGGCTATCGATGACTTACTTTATATACATTGAAAAGCAACTTGTCAAGTTGTACACACACACACATACACACACACAGATCTTGGGATATGGCATTGAATTAATAAATCAGTGTGTCTTTATAATATTGAATCTTATTCTTCATGAATATGGTATCTAGTTCCATTTACATAGATCTCTTTTGTTAGTTTTTTTTCCCCTGAATATTTAATTTTCACATACTATCTTTTTTACCACTAATGCTTTGATTAATCACAGGCTGAATAGATGAATGAAACCTCTGTACTAGACTCTGTGAGAAATATTGAGGGCAAAGGGGAAGAAGGGACGATTGTTGAGGGCCACATATAGGTCAGGTACTATTATAGATGCTTTACGTACTTTTTTTTTTATTTAATCATTTCAACAACCATGTGAGCACTCTAATATTTACCTTCATGTACAGATGAAGAAACTGAATCTCTGAGAAGTTAAGGGACTTGACTAAGGTAATGAAGCTAAGACATGGTAGAGCTGAACTTGATATCCATATCTTTCTAATTCTAGTGTGCATGGTGTCTACTATAACACTCTGTCTCCTGTTAACTCAACCATAAACCCTTCCCTACAGGACCTTATATATTATGAGTGAGTGCAAGATATAAAGTGTGTATCAGGTAAGAATTTTGAATACTGCAGCTGAAGTGATATAGGCATTCTGAGGAAACAGTCACTTTGTGCTGAGGGGCTCCTGCAAGACAGACTTCCTGCAAGATAGACTTCCTGCAAGAAGGAACTTTGTGAATAAGCCTTAAAGGCTGAAAAGAACTTGGGCACACAGAAGTGGAAGGCCACAGATGTCAGGAACGCTAAAAAGATCATCTCCAGTGTAATAAATGCTGAGAGTGAGTCTGAGTCATACCCATGTATTCAGGAACCACAAAGGGAAGGTGGAGTGAAAAACTCACACCTTTGTATAAGGCCTAATGAGACTGGTTTCCTCATTAGGTTCCCTTGTCATAGACCTGCCTGAGAATTATGGTACCTCAGAACTTAGACCTATCTCTTTCTCTCTTGGATACAGGAGTAATTAAATGGAAGGGGTACGTTGGTTTATGCAAATTATGGTGTTTTTGCTCATGGTGATTTCATTGGGCACTGCAGGTAGCATCCAGCAAGAGCAAGCTAGGAGGATCTGACAAAACCCTCAGCACTGCTTTCCTGACAATTAGATAGAAAGCAGAAAGAGCTTCTGAGAGGAAGCTCTGCTCTACTCCGATCCACCTGAGCTTTGGTACCTGTCCAGCTTTCAATGACTCTTAAAGGTATCCAGCTCCTACAATGTGGTGATCAAGGCCACAGCACCTGGTCCCAGTCCATCTCTCTAAACTTTCATATTTCCCTGCCCTCCAATACTAATTTATCTTATGCATGGGCTACACTCAATCATTCTGCATTTCCAGAATTATCCCCATCAGGGGCCACTTGCTCACACTGTTTCTTTGGCCAGGGATCCCTTCCCTACCTCCCCTTTCACTGAAGTGTTCAACAGATTCATATTGAGTACCACATGCCAGGCACTCTTCAGGTCCCATGGCGCCAGCCACTACCTGGTCACACAGGACAGATTTCTCAGTATCACCTTTAACTCCTCCCTCTTCCCTAACTAATAAGCCACTAAGTTCTGCCAATTTACCTCCTAATTATTTCTAGAATATATCTACTCCTCAAAAGCACACCTACCACTGATTTCATTTAGGTCTTTATTATCTCTCACCTGTATTACTCTAGTTGTTCCCTCACTGGCTCCCTCTAGATTCTCCCCTATGCATCAGCAGGAGTGATTCACGTAAAATGCTAATTCAACCACATCACCTCCATACTTAAAACGCTCTAGAGCAGTGGTTCTCAACCTTCCTAATGCCGTGACCCTTTAATACAGTTCCTCGTGTTGTGATGACTCCCATAACATTATTTTTGTTGCTACTTCATAACTGTAATTTTGCTACTGTTATGAACCATAATGTAAATATCTGATATGTGTTTTCCGATGGTCTTAGGCGACCCCTGTGAAAGGGTCATTTGACCCCCAAAGGAGTCATGACCGACAGGTTGAGAACTGCTGCTCTAATGGCTCAACAATTTGAAAAACTAGGGATTTTAGAAACAGTCTTTTATTTTATTTTTTATTTATTTATTTTTTGCTTTCTGGTATGTGGGTAGTTCCCTGGCTGGGAATCGAACCCAGGCCGCAGCACTGACAGCGCCAACGCCGAAGCCTTAAGCCACTACACCATCAGGGAACTTCCTAGAAACAGTCTTTTAGAAGGAGCTACAAGCTGTGTTAGTGTGACCCTGTCACAGACTTCCCAGGTGAGCTCAGGCAAGCCCCTTTACTTCTCTGGGTCTCAGTCTCTTCATCTAAAATGCAAAGGGGTTAAAATAGTTCTGTCTTTCCAAACAGGTATTGTCTGGACTGCTAGTCTCATGAAATGCTTTTTCCACATGGGTCTGGAGTCCAATATATTTGGGAAATGCTGGGTTCTGTAGCCCCCATTAGAAAGTCATAACATGTCTTCGCATGTCACAGGCTCTGGAAAGTCTGGCAATCAAAAAAGCTTGCTGTGGGGAAAATGGAGTTGCTCAGGCTCTCTCACCAAGCTTCCACCAGAAGATGACACAGTACTTGTTATGTAACTATGACTTGCACTTACCATGGTGGTGGCCATATTGTTGTTTAGGAGCTCACATTTGGTAGTCTGCCACTTTTGTTCTCCTGCCTATATAAGGAGGTGGGACTCTCTGGGAGGGAACTATTGCTGGAAAGTCCTGGATGCCATGTTTGTTGCTGCTTTGCTTTGGGAATAAAGGCTATGTCTCAGCTGCCTGCAGCTCTACAGTTTTTCTTCGGTCTGCCCAAATCCAGTGCAAGCCTTTCTGGCCTCAATCATTTGCAGTACAATTGGCATAGTTGGCAGGATATTGCAGAAGTTGGATATAAAGCCTACTGTACCCCTAGAGGGTAAGATTGAGGGGTGGTCTGCCACAGTATGTGGTACTATGTGCCATGTCTCCTCTCTGTGTGGATGCCTCCTCACGGATGGCCTGAAGTGGATGGGAAGCCCATTTGTATAGAGAAGGCTCTCCAGGTGCTGAACAAGAAAAGCTCTTGCACTGTAGTGGGGGCTGTGGAGTGGCTCTTACTTACAGTCTTGAGGGCAGAGACAGGCGACTCAGTGAGAAGCAGCATGAGTCCAGGAACTCCAGACCAAGCTGGATCTGATGAAGGCACAAGTGTAAACTTTGGAGGAAACCCAGTGGCTGCTGGAGGAGGAATGATGGCATTTGCAGTCGGAATACCTCATTGCTGTGATAGACTCCTCAGGAGAAGAGGGAGAACCAGAGCTGCAATTTTGCGCCCACCCTGTGGTGACATAGAAAATGAAATCTCAGCAGCCATGGCCTAGAAGTCTGCAGGTGCTCCCCAGATGACTGAGTTTACTATGTACCGCCCATACACTCAGGCTGAGTCGGTAGAATTGGGCAAATAATTTGGCAGAAGACTGGTGAGCTTCTGCAGCTATGGGATTTGGGGGTGGATGGCATAATTTGTATGGACCAAGAGATGCATAAATTAGTCTCTCTGACTATGCACCCCTCGCTGCATCAGCAGTTACAGAATTGCTCTACATATGGGCTCTAGATAAGGAATCCAGTCCTTATTGGATTGGCTCAAGGCAGCTAGCTATTAGAAAGGTGTGGGCAAATGCAGGAGATATTCCAGGGATGGTCAGTAGATGGCACTCCTATGCAGAGTTGGTGCAAGTGTTGCGAGAGCTGGGTATATAGAACACTATGTTCAATTTGAATGTCTGAGGTCCAGATGATGAAAGCTTCATGGCAAGTATGAGAGACAATGTGTTGCAAAGTGCTCCTTCTTCCCTGTTTTCATCACTTGTGGTGATCCGGATGCCTTATGTGGGCCACCCTATTAATTAGGTTGCCTTGATGGTGGGGAGTTTGGGAGAAGCCAAAACAAGGCACATGAAGAAGGGTGTCCACATGGTGGTCAAATAGACACCAGCAGCCAGGCAAAATGGACCCCTAAAGGTGAGGTGGACTCAGATATGGGTAGATGTGGTGTTGGCCAGAGTAGATAGGGATAAGATTGATGGGAAGCTTAATGCCTATCTGTTGGAGCTCTGGCAGCAGTTAAAGGCAGACCAACAGTTCACTTCATTGAAGAAACAAGGGGAAAGGGAAAATGGGGCCATGAGGCCTGAAGCCTGAATGGTCTGCCTACAGGATCATTTAGTACATCAGATGTTAATCTTCTCATTGAGCCTCTCTTCCATTTTGAATAGGGAGAAGGTCTAGAAACAAATGTACAGGAGATGGGTGGCGACTGGAGGCTACATGTGGAATTAGCAATCCACTGGTCCCCAACTAATGTGCAGAGGGTTCTGATCCTAGTTGGTACAGGTGCTGAATGTTCCCTCTCGTATGGGAATCCAAAGGAGTTCTCTGGAACCCCAGTAGTCATTGGTGACTGGGGGGAAATATTCAAGTGAAACCCACAGATATCCCTTTGGGGATAAGCCTTCTGCCTCTCCAGAAGTATAGGGTTTATGTGTCACCTGTCCTTGAGTATATTTTAGGGGTGGATGTTTTGCAAGGGCTATGGTTTAACACCACTGCAAAGGAATTTCACCTCTGGGTACCGGTGGTAAAGGCAGTGGTACAGGGACATGCTGCTCATGGCTCTTTGCAGCTCTCCCCTCCCTGATGGATTGTATACACCAACAATACAAACTGTAGGGGGACAATGATGAAATAACAGGGACAATACGGGAACTGGAAAATATGGATCTAGTACACCCCACCCCATAGTTCATAAAACTCCCTGGTGTGGCCAGAGAGAAAACCAGATGGCACTTGCCAAATGATGGTAGATTACTGAGAATTGAACAAGGGGGTGCCTTCTTTGTACACAGCAGTCACATCAGTATCAGACCTAATGGATTTTCTCAGCCAGGAGTTGGGAGCTTATAATTTTTTTGCTGATCTTGCTAATATGCCTTTTTCTCCATTGATATAGCCCTGGAGAGCCAAGACCATTTGCCTTCACATGGGAGGGCAGTAAGTAGACTTTCATGGTCCTGCCCAAGGGGTACTTACATAGTCCCATGCTGTGCAATGAACTGGTTGTTGATGGCAGATTTGGCACAATGTTCTCAACCCAAGAATACGTGCCTTTATCATTAAATTGACGATACCTTGTTAACTAGTGACTCTTTTGGTGATCTAGAAGGCATTGTTCCTGCTCTCCTAACCCACCTGAAAACATGTGGTTGGCATTCAACGACAAGAAGCTTTAAGGTCCTGGCTTGTCTGTCAAGTTCTTGGAGGTTGTTTGGTTAGGTAGGACAAAGGTTATCCCTGATGCAGTCCTTGATAAAATCCAAGCTTACCCTGTGTCCATTAAGCAATTACAAACTTTACTTGGGTTCCTTGGATATTGGAGGGCATTTGTGCTCCATTTAGTCCAACTTCTAAGGCCCTTGTATTCCTTGGTTAGGAAGTGGAATTTTTGGACTGGACAGAGGAGTCCCTGGTGGCCTTTGACTCCTCCAAATGCATCATTAAAGTGGCCCAAGTCCTGCATGTGTTTGACCCTGCCTGGCCTTATGAACTGGATGTATATGTCACTGCAGAGGTCTTTTGCTAGGGCCTATGGCAGCATTCTGAGTGCTTTGTGGCAGCCCATAGGCTTTTGGTCCCAATTGTGGAAGGGGGCTGTGGTCCATTATTCTTTGGCTATATACCCTGCCCTATTGGCAACTGAAAGCATTATGGCCACTGCCCTGTAACTGGGCAGACCATGTATCCGATCTCAGGGTGGATACGTAATTAGGCCACAAAACCATGCAGTGGCCCTGCCCAAACACTTATGTTGGAGAAATGGCAGGGGGCATATTTGCAACAATGCAGTGTTCTAAGCAATAGTCCCTTCAGAGCTGAGCTCCAAGAGGTCCTTATGCCTGTGACTTACATGGCTGTGTGGCAGCCAACCTCCCAAAACTTGGAAAGTGAGCTGGGGGCCAGTCTCTTCAAGGAAGGGCAAGTACCTATCCTGGGAGATGCTTGGTATACAGACTGCTCTAGTAGGGGCCAACCCCTGCAGTGGACTGCTGTCACCTTCCATCCTGCCACAGAGACCATTTGGTATAACACCAGTACTGGACAGAGTAGCCAATGGACTGAACTATGGGCTATATAGTTAGCAGTCACTAACAAGTCATTTTCCTTGGCAGTCTATACTAACAGTTGGGTGGTATTCAGAGGCTTGACCTTCTAGATTGCTACTTAGCATCTTAACCACTGGATGGTGGTGTACCAACTACTGTGGGGTCAAGCCATGTGGCAAGACCTATGGACCCTAGGACATCAGAAACAGGTGACAGCATATTACCTCATGGGACATGCCCCTTTGGTTCATCCAGTTAATGATGAAGCAGAACCTTGGCAAATGTAAGATGGTTAGAAACTGCTCCTATTGGAGACATGGCACAATGGTTGCACCAGTGCCTCCTCTATGCAGGACAAAATACTATGTGGACAATGGTAAAGTCTTGGAACTTGCATATTACTTATGCTGATGTGCCCATGGCTTGTGAGCAATATGCTATATGTTCTAAGGAGCATCACTGAAGCCCCTTAGTCTCAGAGGAGCAAATTATGTAGGGTCAAGTTCCCTTGACTCAATGGTGGATGGACATTATAGACCCCTGCCAAAATCAGAAGGGTATCGATACACTTTGACTGGTGTCCATACCACAACTGGGCTTTTAACTTCGTATCCAGCCAATGGCCCAGATCAATGTACAATACTTCATGTGCTAGAATGCTGTGTATGGTCACCCGTTGGTCATTGAAATTGGAAACAACACCCAATTTACAAGCTCCCAAGTGCAATGATCAGCTAAGGACATGGGTATCAAGTGGAAATTCCACATCCCTTACCTTTCACAGGCTGTAGGAATCATTGAGCAATACTACAGATTGCTCAAACACAGGTGTGCCAGTCCAGAACAACCCAGTCCTTGGCAGAATGGACAAAATGGCTACAGATTCTAATTGAATGAAGCTGGTCGGGTGGCCTCGCTCCAGTAGAGGTACTACTGCATGAAGCAGCAGCCTTCATTTAACTATAAATACAAACCAAAGATGAATTGCTAAAACCTGGCTTTGAGAGACAAGGCAACATCTTATTGCCAAACCCTACTGGTTTAGCCAGAGGGCAATGAGTTACCTGGGCTTGGCCATGGACCATATGGGCCCATCATATGAGCTTTCTGACCTTAGTGTTGTATGGAACAACACCTTAGTGGAATGGGTGCATAATCTGGCCATGGTGTTCAACCAGTCAGCTTGCTGAATCTGTCCCATGTTACTGCTCACTCTGACTGGTGGCCTCCCATGGAAAATAAAGCCAGCTTGTGCGAAGAATTGGACGTGGTTCCACTACTGGACTGCTAAAGACCCCACACCTGCATGGGGACACAACCAAGCAGCAGAACTTGGCTTTCGCCCAAGAGCAAATAAACAAGACTTACCCCTGGCTTGGTTACTCTGTAGGCCTGGGATGGTGCACAGCTGAATCCGTGGTACTTTCTGTTAAGGCACCAGTATGCATAACAGGTACACAAGAGGGAGGTATAAAAGTGGGATGGACTTTCTCTGATCTCTGTGAGACAATCTTGGGGGACATCATTATGCCTTGGAGATGTCCCCCTATCCCATACAGCACTTATCCTGTCCCTTGGATGAGCTTATGGGTGTACAGGCAGCATGACTGGCCCTGCCTGCCTGCAAATTGGATTGGTCACTGTACCTGGGGATTGCCATATGTCCCAGGCCAATTCCTCTCCACTCTGGGTAATAAACCAAGCAATTGGGGTGCTTTCAAAGCTCACCATAGGGTGAAGCACACTGCATGGTGGTTTTACCCACTGACCATATTTTTCCCCTCAAGGAGCTAGTATAGTAAGTCAACAAGAGATAACTGCCTTGGCTTTGCATGCAGCTTGTGCATTTAATGAAACCCACAGAGCATTATCCCTTTTGAATGCAGAAGTATATCAGATGTGCAAGGTAGTGTTGCAAAATCGCATGACCTTAGATATTCTTACTGCCTCCTGGGGAGAAGTTTGTGCCTTGATCAGCACTAAATGCATATATATCCCTGATGAACAATGTAATGTTAGGCAGGCATTAAAAGCCTTAGCTGAAGAAACTGAAAGCATTGAGAACTTGACAGGGGAGGCCCTCCAAGAATGGTGGCTTCTCTCACTAACGAGTGGCACATTGCCTTAATCACCCTTTTTGCTATTGCCTGTGCTATTATAATTTGTTGTTGTAGTCCTGGTTGTTGCTGTGGCATCTGGATGCAATGTCACACATTCCTCACACAGGGATCATCGTGGAAGACATCTGTCGTGTTGATAGTGAGGCAAGTAACCCTGAAGGGGTGGAATGTGGGGAAAATGGAGTTGCTCAGGTTCTCTCACTGAGCTTCCACCAGAAGATGACACAGTACTTGTTATGTAACCATGACTTGCACTTACCATGGTGGTGGCCATATTGTTGTTTAGGAGCTCACACTTGGCAGTCTGACACCTTTGTTCTCCTGCCTATATAAGGAGGTAGGACTCTCTGGGAGAGAGGTACTGCTGGAGAGTCCTGGATGCCATGTTTGTTGCTGCTTTCCTTCTGGAATAAAGGCTGTGTCTCAGCTGCCTGCAGCTCCATGGTTTTCTTCGGTCTGCACCGTCCGCCCTAATTCAGTATGAACCTTCCTGGCCTCGATCATTTGCAGTACACTTACTAACTTTCTTCTACTCAGCTTTACTCAAACTTTTGTCACTACACCACATTTTTGGAGTTGAACATCTGTTAGACTATTTGGAACCACCATCTGTAGAATATGATTTGAGAAATGCTCGGGTAGATGATTACCCAGGACCTGCCTTGCTTTGATAGGTCATGAAATTAGTATTTGATGTAAGAGGATGATTGATATCTGTCTCAGGTCTGCATCTGCCATAGTAGGTGCTCTGACAATGGGTGTTAAACAGGGGGAAAATAAGAAATGAGTAAATTGGATTAAAGAGTGGCTAGTTTAGATGCATGCAATGGATTCTCAGCCATCAGAAGAGAGCAGTTTGTTTCCAGAAAGAAATGAACACCAGGTTTGATGGGGAGTGCATACTAACCATAATGTAATGGGCACTTCTGTGGCCTATGTGTATGTGCTGCTGGCCATGTCAGTTCAAGGCCATTTTCAATTGACAGTTCCTTTGGGAATGTTTATCCAGAAATTCTGGGGTGGCAGAAGAGGAGCTGCCCTATTCATGTTCCTTTCATTGCATGTAAGACATTGTTGGCATTTGTAAATATTGACTCTAAGTAATTCGACTATTAAATCAGCTCTTTTGTGTCTCTGGACCATATCCTAGACAAGGTAGAAGGCTTCGTGGTATTGGGCATGGGGCCTGGCCTGCTGTATTCATCAGCTGTGCCTTACATTAGCACTGATTGCTGGCAAGCCTGTCAACCCAGGGCTGTGTTTTTCTAATCAAGGAGGCCAGTTTAGCACTGGGGAAATACTAATCAGCTGAGCCACATTCCTTTCTTCTCCTGGTAGAAATAATGATGACAGAGATGGTGGAAGCTTCTACATACAAATAGTTTCTCAGGCAGCCTCAAGTCACTGATGCCCTCTCCTCACAGGCACTTCAAGGCTACTTTACTACATGCCAGGTACTGTGCTGCATGCTTTATTTCCATACACTGGCTCATTAAATCTTCATAATAACCCAACAAGAGTCAGTATTAATATTATCCCTATTTTGTATATGGTGAAACCAAGGCAAAGAAAAATATAAATGAACTTGCTCAAGGCCACGCAGCAAGGAGATGGCAAAGCTTGGGTCCTAGCCCAGTCAGCCTGGTTTGCAATGCACCTGATCATCACCATGACACCACATTGTACCCTGTTACTTGTTTATTTGTTTGGCTCTACCAGAGGTAGTGGGATGTTTGAGGGCAAGGGTTGTGTCTGGTTCATTGCAGGACCTAGTTCATGGCAGGACCTGTTACATGGCACTGAAGGGAGCCTGGTAGTCAGTGCAGGGCTCCCTGCATCAGAGCATTGTAGTTCCCTTATCAAGGCTATGGGGGAAGTTCTGTGCTGTGTAAGCTCAGAGAAACAAGCACATCTGCTCCTTAGTTCCCAAGCCTGGCACCCGCCAAAGATAATTACTGTGGCTTCCCAGCTGTTGGAACTCAGAGCCTATTCCACATGGCTCAGTGTGTTTCCCAAAAGAAGTACACATTGTTTTGAAACCATGGTGCAGGGCAGCCAGAGAGCAAATAGAAGTTGATCCCATGCAACAGGCAGTAACTAAAATACAAAGAGTAATAGAGGACAGCTTTGGGGGGCTGAAAGGGAAGGCTGGTTTGTGCTGAGGGTATGCACATTTTAGAAAGTGTCCCACCCCTGCAGAAGGTAACCCAATCAGCTGAAGCAGGAGACCTGAGGCTATTTCTACCCTTTAATCCAGTAATTCCCCCTCCTGAGATTTTATTCCTCAGAAAACATTTCAACAGAATTGAGAAGATACATGCATGAAGATGTTCATGACAAGATTGACTGTAGTAAGATAACACTGAGAATAAATTAATCACCCAACAATAAGGAGTGGTTAATTCAATTATGGCCTATCCACTCCATTGAATATTATGAGGCCATTTAATATGCTCATTCTGAAATCTGCAGCAGTCTGAGGAATAAATACACCAAACAGAAGGTTTTCTAAAGAGAAAGACACCATTGCATTTAAATTGTTATCTTGTAACTTACACTTTCACAAATATAAAAAGCTCTGTTAGGGTGATAGGAGTTGGGTGAATTCTTTTTTAAAAATATCTTGATCATACTTAAATTGCTTTCATATTTCCAAATGGAAGTGTGTGTGTGTGTGTGTGTGTGTGTGTGTGTGTTGGGGGATCAGTACATAATTTCTTCCCAAAGTAATTCTATTTGCAGTAATTTCTACATCTACTTAAGGATAAAAGCATGTATATGAGGAATAGAACCAAGAAGAAAACAAGTGCTGGCATGATCAGGAGCATGACATATTATTTAAAAGAAGCCTGTGTCTTTGTATGACACAGATAGTTATTTATCAACCTTTGAAATGAATAAGGCTTCTGGTCCATTGTTGCTATTCCTATGTTCCCAGCTAGCCCTCATCTTAAATCTTTAATTTGCAAATGGTTCCTTCCTATTGGTAAACAGAGGTGAACGCAGAACCTTTCTCTCAGATGAACAAAAGGAAGTGGGCACTCTTCCCCAAACAGGGGAAAGAATCTTGTCCCAAGTTCTAAGTTTAAATGTCTATTGGTCTTGTCAAGGTATCTGAAGGCAGAAAGCTCCCTAAACAATGCTATGAGGTAGGGTCCCCTTTAGCCCAGAGGTAGCATAGTATGTGACAGAGCAGTTTATGGAGGCAGCAGTGGTAGCCTCTACCTCATGCACACACCTTTGGTTCTGATGCTGTGCTTAACCTGGCCAATATCAGCTTTGTGCCACTTTCTCCAATCTCCAACCCTGACATGTGGGTAATTATATTTTAGGGCTGTGTGCAGTGAAGTTAGCAGTGGTTCAAAACATTTGGCTTACATATGTGCTCACTTCCCCATTTCTGTTTCCCCATTCCCCTTCATAACTGGCATATTTTTAGATACTCAGTTTGGACCAGCTTGTACTCAGCCCCTCATGTCACCATGCTAATTTATACCTAGAAACGATTAAACTCAGGTATAGCCAGTTGTGGGAGTACCAATTGGCTGCCTTAAGTTGTGGCCTTTGTTGTTCCCACTTCAAGACTTTGCCAGTGCCTTAATCCAAGTCCCTTGTTTTTAAGTCCAAGACTTTTTGGTAGTTGGCCCCTGGGGAATATGTTCTGAATTGAGCATGTCTTAATGGCATCCCTTAATGCCACCAGTGCATCCATAAGCCTCGAGTGGGTATCTGTGCTGGATATACAGTGGGGCAGCAGTTAAGAAGATGCATTTTTCAGACTGGCATGGACCTGTCCCCAGCAAGTTCAATAGTTGTCCTACAAATACTTCACAGGCCCAGTTCCACAACCCTTGCTACTTGCTCTGTGTGGCTCTCAACTTTCCTGGCCTCATTCCACTGGACCAACCTCAGCTTACCTTTCATTACCATTTTTGCTCTTCTCTTAATTTTACTGTCTTTAGTTGTAAAATATAACATATAAACAAAAAAAGTTACATAGTCAAAGTTTATAGATTAACAAATTGCCATAAAACAAACACTCATGTAACCACCATCCAGATCAGAAAGATAACACTGCTAGTACCCCAGACACCATGCACATGTCCTTTCCCAATCACTACACCCCCACTCTCTGCTATAGGAAGCTACCATCAGGCCCATCAGGCTTTTCCAGTAATCACTTCCTTGCTTATCTTCTTAGTTTTACCACTTAAGTTTGGATCCCTAAGCACTATACTTTAGCTTTGCCTGTTTTGTATTTAACTTTGTATAAATAAAACAACACAGTATGTATTTTTTGTGCACAGCTTCCTTTTATTGTTTGCAAGATAGATCCATGCAATTGATACAGAACATTTCCATTACCTCAAAAAGCTCCCTTGTGCCCTTTTGCAGTCAAACCCCTCCCACCCCAGCCCCAGAAAAGCACTGATCTCCTTTGTGTCACTAATGTTGTCTTGCCTTTTATAAAATTTCATATAAATAGAATAATAACAGTATATACTGTTTTGTCCTGGGCTTCATTTGCTCATCAATTGTTTGAGCTCATTCATGTTATTGCGTGTATCAGTAATTTGTTTTTGTCCAATGCTATGTAGCATTCCATATTGTGCATACACTGCAACTTGTTTACTTGTTCATCTGTTGATGACATGTGAGTTGATTTCAGTTTTTGACTATTACAAAAGAAGCTGCTATAAACATTTGTGTACAAATACCTGCTTGGATATGTATGCGTATGTTTCTTCATTACTCTTGGTTGTTATTTAGTAATGGATTTGCTGGGCTGTACAGTTAGCACATGTTACACTTTATGCTAACTGCCAAAGGGTATTTCAAAGTGACCATGCCATTTTGCATTCCCACAATGCAAAGTTTAAGAGATCCAGTTGCTTTAGATTCTTGCTTATACTTGTTATTGCCCAGCCTTTTAATTTTTCCCATTCAGGTGAATATGAAGTGATATCTCTTTGTGTTTTCATTTGCATTTTCCTGATGGTAAATGATGGTGAGGATATTCTCATGTGCTTGTTGGCCATTTGAATGTCTTCTTTTGTGAAGTGTCTATTTAAATTATTTTCCTATTTTTAAATTGAGTTACTTGACTTATTAATAAATTGTAGGTGTAATTGATATATTCTGGATGTAAGTCCTTTTTCATATATATCATTTTAAAATTTATCATTTAATTCTCTTAGTGGTTCTGTCACAGAGCAAAATTTGAAGAAATCCAATATATAATCTTTTTTCTAATATGGTTCATCCTTTTATGCGTCATATCAAGAAAATGTTTACCTATCCTAAATTTGCAAGTATTTTTTCTATTTTTTCTTTTGAAATATTTATTATTTTAGTTTTTACATTTAAACTTATAATCCATTTCAAGTTACTTTTTGTATATGGTGTATGATAAGGATTGAGGTTCATTTCTCTATATATGAATATTCAATTGTAGTAACATCATTTTTTAAAATGTCTGTGCTGTCACCCATTAAATTACCTTGGCACTCTTGCTTAAAATCAGTTGGCCAATGTGTGTGTGAGGCTCTTTCTGGACTTTCTGTTCTTTTCTGTTGATCTATTTATTTATTCTTATACCGATATCACACTTCCCCATTATTCAATCCTTATAGTGAGTCTTTAAATGTAACTCATACAATTTTGCTCATTTTCAAAAATTTTATTTGTAAATTGACATTTTTGTATATAGCTCTGTTCATTTTAATGCAAAGATAGATTGATGTAGCTACCACCACAATCAAAACACTTAACAATCCAATCTAGGGCAGCTTAACAAGATGAAATTTTTAAGCAATGACTGTTTTACTCTAGCCAAACATCACAGGTCAAAACTGTGGCCCCATTCATACCCACACCATCAAAGGCTGAGTGGGGAACCTAGATCTCCACCCTTGCCAGGCTCTAATGAGGCTCAGAGAAGGCTGAATGGGAGCTAGGGCTTTCATTCAGTGTAGACAGTAGCAGGACATCTCCTTACACTATGGTGTCAGTAGAGGCCAGGTGGGGAGCTTGAACTTCTAATGCCTTAAGGAAGTAATGAGGCATCTCATAGGCTCCCTGTTAGAATGATGTCAGGAGGCCTAGTGGAGATTCAAGGCATTCATCACCACCCAGTGGCAATGAGGCCCTTCTGTGGTATCAGTTGAGGTCGCATGGGGAGCAGTAAAAAGGCACTCCTATACCTTCCAGCCATAGAGGTATCAGTGGAAGCCTGGTGGAGAGCTGGAACTCCCACCTCGGCCCAGCAATAAGAAGCCCCCTACCTCAGATATGAACAGAAACTTAATAGGGACCCTGTATTTTTACCCCATCTAGCAGTAGGGAGAAATGTCACGTCATCTCTTCCCATGCTGCACTTGCATCAGAATAAGCCAGATAAAACTAAAGGTGTAAATAATATCCAGAGTCTCATAACATACTACTCAAAATATTCAGATTTCAATCCAAATCACTCATCATACCAAGAGCCAGGAAGATCTCAAACTGAATAAAAAGACAATCAATTGATGTCAATAGTAAAGATATCAATAAGAACCAAATGGATATCTTAGAACTGAAAAATACAATAGCTAAAAACGGAAAGAGCTCAATGGGTGCATCTAATAGGAGAATGGAGGGAACAGATGAAAGAATCAGTGAACTTTAAGATACAATAGATATTATCCAATCTGAGCAACAGAGAAAAAATAGACTGAAAAAAAATGAGCAGAGCCTCAGAGATCTGTGAGACTATAACAAAAGGTCTAGCATCTGTGTCATAGGTGAGTGAGAAGGGCTGGGATGAAAAAGCACTCAAGGAAATAATGACTGAAAACTTTCCAAATTTGACAAAGCACAAACCTACCAAGATACTGTACAAAACACAAATAAATCCATACCAAGATATATTACATTGAACTTCTTAAAACTATTGACAAAGAAAACATCTTGAAAGTAACAGGAGAGTAATGACCCTTTAACTATTGGAGGAAGACAATTTGAATGACAGTATATTTCTCATAAAAAGCTATGGAGGCCAGAAAGAAGTTGCACAATATTTTCCAAGTACTGGGAAAACTAACAAACTGTCAAATCAAAATCCTATATCCAGCAAAATTCTCTTTAATGAATGAAGGGGAAATGAAGACATACTCAGGTAAAGGAAAACAGAGATTTTTGTCATCATCAAACCTATCCTAAAAGAGTGACTAAAGGAAAACTTTTCTAGACAGAAGGAAAATGATAAAGGAAGGCATCTTGGACATCAATGAGGAATAAAACACAATGGAAAGTAGTTAAAGCACCATTATTATAGTCTGATGTGGTTCTAAATATATGTAGAGGAAATATTTGACATAAATGGAGAATGATACAGGAGTATTAAAGAGAAGTAATGTTTCTACACTTCACTGAAACTGGTAAATATTGATACTTGCAGACTCTGAAAAGATATATATATAATTTACACATTTATATTACTATATAATGTTATTATATTACTATATGTATAATGTAATACTTAGAGCAACCACTTAAAAAGCTATTCAAAAATATACACTCAGACATTACAGGTGAATCAAAATGGATGTTCAATATTATTAGCCATCAGGAAATGCAAATTAAAACCACAATGAGATATTGTTACACACTTGTCAGAATAGCTAAAATAGAAAATGATGACAACATCAGTGCTGCAGAGGATACAGAGAAACTGGATCACTCATACATTGTTGGTGGGAACATAAAATGGTACAGATATTCTGGAAAACAGTTTGTCAGTTTCTTTAAAAAATTAAACATGCAAGTACCATACAACCTAGCAATTGCAGTTTTGGCATTTATCCCAGAGAAATAAAAACTTATGTGTGCAGAAATGTTATAGCAGCTTTATTCATAATAACCTAATGTTGAAAATGATCCAGATGTTCAACAGGTGAATAGTTAAACAAACTGATATATCTACACTATGAAATGCTATTTAGCAATAAAAGGAAAGACCTCTCAGGGCACATAAGGAACCTGAAAATGAATCTCCAGAGAATTACTCTAAGTGAAAACTGTCAATACGTTTATGATTGACTTTATATATATATATATATATATATATATATATATATATATAATTTAATTTATGTAATATTCTTAAAATGACAGAATTATGAAAATAGAGAACAAATTGGCAGTTTCCAGGGTTAAGGAGGAGTGGAGGAAGGAAAGAAAGGGGTGTGGTCATGCAAGTGCAACATGAGAAGTCTGTGTGGTGATTTTTTTTTAATGAATATCCAATAGGTCCAGCACTATTTGTATCCTTGTTTCTTAGTATTTAATGTATATTTTTTTCTTCTTACTTCTTTTGAGATTTTCTCTTATCTTTAGTTTCCAATGGTTTGACTATGATGTGACTAAGCATGGAGTTCTTTGTATCTAAAACTAATTTTTATCAAACTTCAGCAAAATTTTGTCTTTTATTTCTTAATCTATTTTTTATGCCCCATTGTCACTCTTATCCTTCCAAGAGTGTAAGTGTATGCATATTATACTATTTGATGTCTCATAGGTCACTGAAGTTCTGGGTTGTTGTTTTTTTCCATTTTTTTCTCTCTGTTCTTCATATTGGATAAATTCTGTTAATTTCTCTTCAAAGTTACTGAGTCTGTCTTCTGCCTTTTTCAAAATACTATTAAGCCCTTCCAGGGAATTATTCATTTCAATTATTGTCTTTTTTCAGTTTTAGAGTTTCATTTGGTTCTTTTGAATAGTTTCCATTTCTCTTCTTTGATTCCCTGTCTGTTCACTCATCATTGCCATATTTGCCTTTTATTATTAGAATATATTTTTTATTGTTGTTTTAAAGTCTTCCCTAAGTCCAACATTTGGACTACCTCAGGGTTGGTTTCAACTGACTGCTTATTTCACAATTTCATGGTTCCTCATATGTGCGGTAATTTTTTATTGTGTACTTCACATTACAGATGATATCTTGCCTTGCCTATTTATAGCCCAAACTCAGTAAAAAAACTTTCAGGGAACCCTACCTGAACCCTTATGTTTAATTATGTTCCTTCCAGATTCACATGTTGAAGTCTTAAGTACCAGTGCCTCAAACTAATTCTGTATCATGGGTTTGTCTGTAGATCTGGTCATATGGCCAACAAGTCTGATTCTCTAATTCTCCAAGCAATTCTGTGAGATACCCAATATCCTTACTATAAGTTCCTTTATCTAAAGGCCCCAAATGTATTCATCTTTCTGAATCTGTATTCCTACACATCTTACCCTCATTATTTTTATTGTTTTATTAGATTTTTAATATTTTACAAAGACTTTTTTATTTTTTTAAATAGAATTGTTATTTCTTTTTATTGGGATATATAATCCTCCATTGTCAAATATGGAAGCCTCAATTTTTCAATTCTGATTTTCCCATCATGATACAGAATTAGTTTAGTAAGAATACCTCCATTGGCACCACTGAGCAGCAGACCTTGTAGTTTGACCATTAACATCATCATTGATGGCCTCTGGCTAGGCTGACCAGATGTACCATTTTAAATGGAACAGAAAACAACATACTGTCCCATTTCAAATGGTATGAATAGTCAGCCTAGTCCTATTGGGCTAAATCCAAGGTGTCAGTAGGCTAACCATATATACCATTTGAAACGGGACAGTACCATAGTTTTCTGTCTGGTTTAAAATGGAGAATAAATAAGGATATATATAAAAATAAAAATAAAATGGGAAGTCTGGTCAGCCTACCTTTGACACCACTGGTACAAATGCTCCAGGAAATAGGAAGATATGGCAGATCCTCTTCTGGCCATGTCTCTCTTTATCATTAGTACCAACTGAAAATTAGTAGTCTAAATCTCAGTCATGTACTGTGTCCTAGCTTCAAAAGGACATTAGGAGAGTGAGTAACTGGTGCTTTGAGCTTCTTCAAACCTGGGAAGGGAGTTAAGATGCTGGGCAGCCAAAAAGAGATAGATATCCACCACAAGCCCAATTCAGGATTGTGTGGCCATAGGCCTGGAAGGGAGCAGCCACTCACATCCATACCCTCCCATGCTGTGCACTAAGGATGTGTCCTCTTGTGTGTGTGGGTCATGAAAAGAGGCTGTCTTCTTTAGGTTACCTCTTCCCAACATGCCTTCTACCATATCTGAAGGTATATGTACCTCTTGGGATTAGGAATCCTACTTGCCTCAAGTCTTAATAAAGAGCTCCTCACCCATAGTGTGAATCCTAGCCCACATCCTTGCTCTTCTGCCTTTAGCACACCCAGTGCTTTCCTAGGGCTTGTCTTCAGTACCAAGGGCTGAAGCCAGGACTTAGAGAGCATCAGATAATAGTCTACAAGCAGAGCAGTTATCTTAAGTAGAGGGCTGCAGAGCAGGGCAGACAGTCAAAGTCCTCTGCTCATTCCATGGTAAGTAATTACAGCCAGCTCTGGAGCTTTGGTGTTTACTGTGATGTTTATGCCATTATTTGATTTCTTGGCATTCAACATCCTCACTAACATACATGCATGCCTCCTGTGGGAATGAAGGAGCATGTTCTCTGTGTATATACTCACATTTCTTTATTTAGCCTGGCACCTGCCTTCTTCCCCAGCTTGTCAGTTTAACATAGTTCTATTTCCTTGCAAATCTCTAGATTATTGGTTCCCAAGTGGTGGTACGCACAATCCCAGAGGTATGTGCTGGGCCTTTCAGTGGTACATGAAATATAATCAGTAATGGTGAAGAAACAAGTAAAGTAAAAAAAAATGCAAAACATTAGTTATGGAATAGTAAATGTTAAATTTGAATCAATGTTAGTGGAGATACTTCAAAATCAGATCACATTAGCCAAGTGCTCACTTCCGTAGCACATATACTAGATCACATTAGCAAATGATGATTGGTGAGGGTGTGACTATGAATCCTTCCCCCAAACTGCTCATCTACTAATAATTGCACACAGTTTCAGAACAATCCATTTGTGACATTTTTAGAAGTTCTCAAAACATACAAATACATCCACAGCCAGACTGTTTGATCAGTTTAGTTATTGACTGAGTAAAAGTGTGTTGTCTTTAATAGTGATTCTTTTAAAGTAGTTTTTTAAATGTAATGTTTAACATAGTTTTACTTATTATTGTAAGTGATTTTTAAGCATGTCAGTTATGTATCAATGGTTGAAAACAGGAATGGTTAAAAAAGGAAAACTTGATATGGATCATTACCTGTCACCAAGTACTTCTCAACATGTGTCCACAGCTAAGAGTACACCCACACCAGGAGATAGAAAAAGGTGTGTACCTCAAATACTATGCAGAAGAAAAGGAAATACTCTGAAGAATATATTAAATATGGGTTTTCATTTGTAGGGGATAATGACTGTCCTAAGCCTTTGTGTATTATGTGTGGGAAAATATTATCCAATGGTTGCATGAAACCCTCTCTATTCATGCTACATTTAGAAATTAAACATCTTACATATAAAAACAAATACATTATTTTCGATGCTTAGAAAAGCGTCCAACTGTTACTTCATGCATGATGTCAGGAAAGAAAGACAATAAGAATGCAGTATAGGCTTTATATCAGATTGCTTATTGCATAGGTAAATGTGGTACAAACCACACCATAGCTGAAGATTTAATATCTCCTTGTATTAAGGATACTGTTTTTTGTATGTTTGAAGAAGAACATATCTGCAAGATCAATACTATCTCTTTTTCAAACAACACAATGTCTTGACAAATTCAGGAAATATCTGATGATGTTGGAGTAGTAGATAGAATTAGGGACTGAAAATTGTTTTCCATCCAGATCGATGAATGCTGATTAATCTCTTTTGCTCGTCATCTTGAGGTACTTGGTAGGAAATGAAATTGAGGAAAACCTGTTGCTTTGTTACCCATTGACAGAACATACCACAGGCAAAGATATTTTTAATGCAATCAATGGTTATTTCATTGAAAAACCCATCAGTTGTTTGAATTGTTGTGCTGTATGCACTGGCAGAGGCAAGCCTATGTCAGGTTGTTTTATAGGCCTGTGCAGCTGAATTAAAGAAGTAGCTCTCCATGTACCATGGAGTCATTGCTGCATTCATAGACAAAGTCTTGAATCCAGCCTTTTCCTAGTGAACTGTAAGATGTTCTTGATGAGGTTGTAAATTTTGAAGAAACGAACAGCATTCACAGCACATTGCCTTCGCATACACAGGTAGGGTGGCTATTTCATGGCAAAGTACTAGCACAAATGTTTGAACTTAGACATGAAGTCCAGGTCTTTTTTGAAGACCATCATTGCCTCTTGTTCTAAAGTTTTAGAACAGTGATTGGCTTCAAAGTCTTGCATATTTACAAGATATTTTTCTAGAAATAAACAAAATAAACTTGGGACTTCAAAACAGCTCAATCATTATATTCAAAGTAACCAATAAAATTGAATCAATGATTTAAAACTACTTTTGGAAAGCATTTTTTGAAAGAAGTCAGCCTGAAGTTTTTGAAACTGCACAACTTCTTATCTGAGAATGACTTGCACCTATTTCAAAATGTGAAAAAGAATAGTGTAAGTCACTTGTAAAATCCTAAAGTGTCCTTGTATAAGTACTTCCCTCAACATGGAAAAGAAAACTGAATTGCAGGTGCCTTCAATGAAGAATGCTTTAATGAAGCTAAACTATCAATCAATGATAAAGAGCAGTTAATCAAACTTTCAACCGATTCTTCTTTAAATTCTGATTTTAAAAGAAATCATCTTATTACTTTCTGGGTAGATATCAGTGAGGAATACGAATAACAGCTCAGTGAGAAGGCACTTAAATACCTCTTGTCATTCACTAATACTGAACTAATAGAGAGAGCTTTTTCTTCTTACACCTTCATAAAAAATAAGTACTGCAACAAGCTTAATGCAAGTCCAAATTTAAGACTGTATCTTGCATATTTTGAGACTGTTTTGAAGAAACAAAGTGCATCAAAGCAAGCTCAATGATCTGACTTAAAATGTTTCAACCAGTTAGTGATCTGCATAATGATTACTACAGATTTTTGAGATAACACAAATAAATAGTATTATTAATAATAAATTAAAAGTTTGTTAAACTCTTGATCATCATTATCAATATTTAACTGTATTATAAATATTGTAAAATTCAATCAGCTTTGTACTTTCAGCATAGTAAATGTTCTTTCCTAACTTATTACTTCAGTTCCACTGTTTTACATTAAGATAGGCACTGGACAAAAATGTCAGTATTTAAAAACAGCTGCTTTAATAGCAAGATATGCAATTTATAGAAATGGGTTTAAAAGGTATACACAGGTGGAAAAAGGTTGGGAATCACTGCTCTAGAGCTTACAGTTCTTAGAGGAAATGATTTATTTATCTCTAGGAAGATTTTCCTTTTTCCCTTTAACTATCCTTTAGGGCTTAACTCATGTGTCACAGGTGGATGAGCTACACCACCAACTCCAGCAGATGGGGCCACTGTGTCCCCCCTCACCTCAGCAGAGTGAGGTATCCTAGGCCAGAGTCACTGCTGCTTCCATTGGACCCTCTAATGTCAAGCCAAGAAAGGTTCCAAGGATGACTCACTTGCAAGGGTTGCTATCATCTGAACTGGGTTAATGGCTTTATGCCAGCTAGGCTCTAGGCCAGCTGTAAGAAAGAGAAAAGGTATCACTAGAACATTCCTGGATGACTGCTGTTCACTAGGCCCCAAGAGAGCTGGCCTTTGGATTTCAGGAATTATGAGGAGGGAATGAGACTGTCTCTCAACAGCCCTTAGGAGCTGGGCCCTGGGGCAGGGGACTTCCTGTATGGATTACTGGCCGATCAGCTAGGTAATGAACATTTGAGGCCATTCTTTACAAGCATCTACTGTGGGCTGGGAAAAATTTTCAACCTGGCCACTAATTTAAGTCTTCATCTCTGGAGATGACTCAAAGGGGACAGTACTGGGTGACTGTCAAGCCAGGCTGCAAAGTCAGACAGACTGGCAGTTGCATCCTGGCTTCACCATTTACTTGCCTTCTGACTCTGGGAAGGTTGCCTCTCTTATCTCAGTTTCTATCTCTTCATCTGGAAAATGGAATGGTTCAGTGAGAGTGTCCATCAAGCCCCTAGGGCATTGCCTGGCTCATAAAAAATACTTAGTAATCAAAACTCATTGTTATAAAAATAACACGGGACTTGGAAACTGGAATTTGAGCCCTAACTGCCTCAGTAATAATGGGCAAATCACTGCCCCCATCTTTGCTTCAATGGATAAGAGAAATAGCACATGCCCTGCCTCCCTCCTTAGAATTCGGTGAGTTGAAAATGAAATAAAGAACATGAAAGAGCTTTGATTTCTGTTAAGTGTTGCCCCAGTGGGAGAGAGGATTGTCCCAGGATTAAGTTAGGAAGACAATAGGAGCCACTGGAAAGAAAGGTGCGGTCCTAATGAGCCAAGGAGGCAAAAATGGTCACAAATGAAGTAGGCTGAATGCCATCATGCTGGCTGGGAGGACACTAAGGGAGAAGTGCTAAGAAGTCAAGTGGGTTTTTTCTTCAACAATGAATCCTGCGATCTCCCAGCTAGTGTCTTTTACCTCTCCATTCACATCAGGGCACAGGAATGTTCACATGCTGGGCTAGCAGAACGGAGAATGCACTCTGCCGCTCTCTTTCCAGTCACGTAGCCTTACACCCTCAGGGTCGTCCTTTTATTCATCTTCAAACCCCGGAGTACCTACCACTCTGTTGATAGAGGCTTAAGCAATATTGTGAATATGAAAGTGTTTTTGAGTCTTTAGGGTGTTTTTTTAAGGTAGAATTTTGTTTCTATTATACATCTCTATTAAGATAAAATATAAGTGAAAAGTTGATTTAAACCCAGCTAATGTTTTGCTCACACATACACTCTGCTGTTCCTGCTTTTCCAGGAATATACCTCCTCTGTGTTGCAGGCCTAGAAAAGGGAATTTGTACCTAAGGGTGGGGTGTGAGACAGGTGTGTGTGCATGCACATGTACATGTGTACATGAATGCAAATGTGTGAGTTTGCCGGGGCAGCCATAACAAAATACCACAGACTTGGGAGCTTAAATGACAGAAATGTATAGTTTTGCAGTCCTGAAGGATAGAATCCCAAAATCAAAGTTTGTTAGCATGGGTGGTTCCTTCTGAGAGCTGTGAGGGAAAATCATTCCCATAACTCTCCCCTAGCTTCTGGTGTTATACTGGCAATCTTTGTCATTCCTGTTGTAGAAGTATTTGCTCAATCTCTGCCTTCATCGTCACAGGGTCATCTTCTCCCTGTGTACATGTCTATGTTCAAATTTCCTGTGCCAATAAGGACACCAGTCATATTGGATTAGAGACCCACTCTACTGTAGTATGCCCTCATCTTAATTTATCTAATTCCATCCACAATGATCCCATTTTCAAATAAGGTCACATTCTGAGGTATGTGAGGGCATCAGGACTTCAGCATATGAATTTGGTGGGGATACAATTCAACCTGACAATATACGTATTTTTGTGAAGCATTGTCTTTAAAGGATACCCAAGTTGCTGCTTTCCAAGCCACTGGGTCCTCTCCACTTTCCCAACTCTTCAGTGTTTTCTCATCCCAAGTTTCTTAGCCCTGAAACAGGTGAAATGAAACTTGGGCTCCATCCCGGGATTAGGTGGCTAAGAGACAAGGCATGTGAAGGGTCATAGAACTATTAAGCCTTATAGCCCTGAACACCTGCCTGCCTGGACCAGGACAGAGCTCCTGGCATTCTTTGAACTAAGTGTATTCTGTTTCCTGTTGATGCCAATAACCTGCTTCATTGTGCTGCTGTGGCCTGACCATCTCTTGAAGGAACATTTTCCAGCTCCTTGACCTCTGCTGACCTACTGACAATATCCTTTCACATGCCTACTCTAAAAAGTGATCCTGTCGGAGATAGCTGGTGTGACCCAGCTGCCTCTGAGGTCTCTGGCACAAGTGTTCCTGGCACAAGTGTTCCCAGGGCATGTCTGGGTCTATATGACCATGGCATCTAGTGTGTAGCCTTTGGGCATGCACGGGCCTTCCTTTCCTCTGTGCAACCCAGCCATAGGGCAGGTTTAGCAATGATGCAGCATCATGTTCCCAACCCCTGCCATCCCTGGTACTTCTTGATCCAGAAACTTTCTTATTGACAATACTGGTCACAATCTGGCCCCATTGTTCTGTGCAATGACTGCCAAGAAGTTCAAAGCCAATCATATTTTGGTCTCAGTGATCTCACCTTTGAGTCTAAGCAAAATTACCTCTCTTCTTTCACTGAATGTTTATGACTTCTCTCTCAAAGATTTAGTTCCACTGCCTTCTTTAATCTGTTTTTATTGTAAGCCACCTCAGATCTTTAGAGAAGCATGTATAAAATGGTGTTTTTCTTACTACAACTTGGGGAAAAAAAAAGAGGTGGTTCCTTGACTTTATTTACAAGTCAGGTGGGTGAGCAAGCAGGAGGGATCTTTACAGGATGTGGTCAGTCCAGTGGAAAGGGCCCCAGGCATAGAGTTCAAAGATCTGGGGTTGATTCCCAGCTCTACCAATGCCTAGCTATATAAAATCAAGCAGATCACTATATCTTCACAAGCCTCAATTTTCTGATCTATCAAATGGACTGATGATCTTGCTCTTTCCACTTCAAGAGATTGTTGTAGACCTTGAAAAACAAAACAAAACAAAACATAATAGTCAACATTTTTACAGTCTGTAGTGTGTTCTAGGCACTGTTCTAAACACATTATATGTATTATTTCATTGAACTCACACTGACTCTAAGAAGTTTTTTTTATCATCCTTGTTTTGTAGAAGAGGAAACTAAGCCTCAGAGAGATTAAGAGACTTGCCCCAGCTCACACAATGAGTAAGTTTTCAACTCAGAGTCTGACTCCTCATTACCTGCTCTTACCCACTGCACATCCTGCCTCTCACAGTGCAGGTGAAAATTCAAGAGATGGTGAGAGGTTTTGTAAATGATAAGGTATGATCCAAATTTAAAAAATGCTACCTATATTTTTATTTATCCTGGGACTCAGCTTTCCTGTCCTAGAAGTGTAGACATCAGCCTCATGTTCCCTCCAGCCTCTTCCCTCTCTGATAAGCTGTCAGTCTGTGTGTGTCTTGTGGAATATTCAAAAAATAGATATACAAATGTGTCATTTAAGCATACTTCCAAAATGATCACACTTTTTATCAGGGTGTATTAATATTCATCTTAGAAGTTGGCATGCTGTTTTTATTTTTTGACTGCATGATTTGATCATGAAATAAATATCACAAAATAGCTTGGAGCCAACCAATATATTCTAGATATGTGTGAGGCCCATTTCCCAGAGATCTATCAAAAGTCTTGGCTCTCCCAGCCAATAAGCATGTGTTACTACCAGAGAATAAGAGTTTGAGCCATCTCAGCATTCATGCCGAACTTCTTGAGGATACCAGCTCCTGCAGGCTTGCGTCAGGAGGCCAATGTGGCCAATAAAGACCTCCCATCCAGACCGGACTGTGCAGGGAAAGACAAATCCTCAGAAGGGGCTGTCTTTTGTTGCCCAATGAAAGTGCCTAGGAAGCACTTTTTAAGGAAAGGAATGAGGTTACAGACCTTTGGGGTTCATCCTCAGTATCTTCTACAACCTGAAGCACTGTCAGTCTCCCTGACCTCAGTTCTCTCTTCCACATAAACTGAGGCCTTTTCAGCCTAACCTATAGGCGTCTTGCTGCATGCAGACTTGTCCGGGCTCTTAAACCTTTCTAGGTCAGTTGCACATAGGACGGCATGCTGTCAGATGGACTTTTCAGTTATGAGGCCCTGGGGCAGACCATCAGGCTGCCACTCGGAAGTCAGAATTCAGTAGGCAGAGGTTTTGGTGCTAAGCACTAGCAGAGAGCTTCCAATGGGAGATAGAGCAGAAAGGAGGGCACAGTCCAGGCCTGGGACCCAATTCTTGAACTTGCTCTTTGCCCCACTGATTGCCTGACAATGGGTGCCTAGTGCTGGTCTACTTCTGTCTCTCCATTGCTGGGACCTAATATGCTGGGATCCCACTCTACCTCTACCTATCCCCGTGCACCCAAAGAATGGGGCCTCACAGTCACCTCCTCCCAGGGTGGATTCTGCACCCCAACCCCAATGCAGGAGCCATATGTCTGTGATCCCCTTGGGTATGGGTTGCTTGCAAAGACTTTGCTAGGCCCTATATGTCAAAAGAGGAACCATGCCAGCAGTGAAAGCTGCAGGGCACATTTCTTTAGTGCTCAGGAGATGCAAGTAGCTGGTGGACCCACACTTCTTTGGTGACACTTTTCTCCAAAAGGCTGCCTGGCTGTGCCAATATCCTCCTGGGCTGAGCACACAGCCACAGAAGTGGGCTCCATTTGACTCCTCTTTCCTGGGAGTTTTGCAGGTCATCCTAAGCGGCCTGGCAGAATGAACCATTCAAACCTCTTTCTGATTTTTCATTATCTATATTGTTCCAGCACAACTCAGAACATGTTATTCCCTTGTTCAAATCGTCCCATGGCTCCCATATCCTAGAGGCTACAGTCCACAACCATATGCAACTTCTAAACCCTCTGTAATCTGTTTTGAGCCAGTGGACCCATCTTCCTCTTTCATGACATAATCTACTCCCATGGCCTACTGGAGACACCCTAGGGTCAGCCTCTCCTTCTCTCTGCCCCACCCTGGCCCACGCTGTTCTTCTCTTTCCAGGTCCAAGGCAGCCTACCCTTCTCTCTTATGGTTATAAGAAACTCTCCTTTTTAGTAAGGACCTAGTATATCTAGGTGTGACCTGCCCACAACTCTGAAAACCAAATCAAGATACAATCACGACTCAACAGGCTATCAAAAAACTCTACCTCTCTACCCCAAAGAAGAGGATCACAACTTTTGTTTTAAGCCGAAAATGTTTTTTGAGTGCTGTTTGTCTGTCGAGATAAACTCAGATCACTTGCTGGGATTTGGAAATTTGAAAGGAAATAAAGATAAGACTTGATGATTGAGGCCTGACAGTTGAAAACTGGTGTCTGCAGGGATTTGGGAGAGAGAGGGTTACAAGGGAGAAGTGGTGTTTCTTTGGAAAGCTGGTGATTCATAATACATGTATTCCAGCCAGGTGGAACACTCTGACACTGTAGGGTGAATAGCTGCCTGCTCAGCGACTGCTGGCAGGTCTCTGATGAAGAGTGGATACTGAGCTGTCTAGTGGTTTCCATTTATGGGTTCTCCCATTCTTCAAATGAAGAGCAGGTGGAGTCAGGAGCAGTGGGTAGCATGGAGATGGGAGAAGATGTGGGAGGAACCGAAAGCGTAAATGGGCAAAATGGGCAACTCAGAACTCACTGTCTCAATAGTCTCAGATACTGCAAAAAGAGAATGAAAAGGGTCTCTTAGCCGTTCAGCTTGAAATAAAGCATATCAGCCCTGGCTTTGAATGAACAATAGCTTTTTATATTCTCCTTGTTTCACCCTCCCTATATGAGCACACTCACACTCTCCACCCCATCTCAGTCTCACTTTCAGGATGAAATATGTCTCACTAAAAGTGAAGGGTACACAGCGTCTCTGTGCTATTTCTTACAACTGCATGTGAATCTACTATTACCTCAAAATAAAAAGCTTAATTTTAAAAAAGAGAGGTAAAAGGAAGTAGTTTTCTGGCAGGGGGTACCTTAGGCCAATCCCTTTTTTCTCTGTTTCCTTCTTTGTGAAATGGGATGGACTACTGGAATAGCTGATGTCTCAGGACTCTTTCAGGTCTGCCTTGCTAGCACATTGACTACTGAGGAACCTAGGAGGGCCTTGGGAAACAGTTTTGGGAGCAGTTATGGGGTGGTCTGACCAGGGGCTGCATCTCTACTTCCCAGAGAGGAAAAGTCCAGAAGAGGCAGCATAGATGCCTGGGTCACCCAGCCTGTCGGCACAGAGGTTGAATCTGGGGGCATAACCTTGGTATAGTTATCAAAAGCATGTAATCAACATCAATAAAATACTACCAACTAAACTACAGACCTGAAGATCATGGCTTTATTTTGCCATTTTACAGATGAGGAAGCTGAAGCTCAGAAAAGTGAAATAACGTTACCTTTGGAATAGTTACAGGCCCTAACTGGAGGTGGGGGGTGGGTCATGCCACAAGTGTTTTCTCTTGGAGCTTGTCCCTGCTTCATCCTTGATAATACAAGGCAGTCTAGAAAGGCGGAAGGTGAGCAGGGTGGCCACACTAAAAGTTGAGATAATTTTATTTAGCATCAGAGGTATCCCTTGGCCCCACGGGGGCCAGGGCTTCACCTTAGGAACAAGATTTTTTTGGTCTCACTCTGTGTGCATGCTGCCAGCAGCCCCGGTGCAGCAAGCTCACTTCCTGCATTTCCCACAAAGATTGTTTAGTCTGGTGCCTCCCTTTCACCTTGGTGGATGGCTATTGGAGATTCATTTATCTGGGAAAATACATTGAAAGAGGTCCAATCTACTGGAAGTGGCAGAACATGAACTTTTTAAACCCTCTTTTGAGGGAGGAAAACAGAGCAGCCTCTCACCCTGTCACAATCAAATTTCTTTTAAAGCAGAGACCCCATCATGTGACTATTGATTTTATAGGGCTGCTGGAGCTGGCATTTGGTGAGTCTCTCTGAGACTGCCTTATCTTTGCAGTGGTGTTCAGAGTGGCTAAGAGATGCCTTATCAAAAGAACCTGAGTACCAGGCTGCTCAGAGGGCCCCCAAGGAGAGCATCTTCCCTTCTGCTATGAATGTAGACAGTTGGGGAATCCTGCCAGTACCAAGACCATTATGGCATGGCTCCTAGGAATTAGAGGCCACCCTACTGCACTCAGAGGTGCTAAAACAGGGGTGGATGGCTGGGAACTGGATGCTCACTCCTCACCAGTGAAGCCTGCAGCCTCTGAGACCTGGGCAGGTAGGATGATGCAGGCTGGCTTTTCATCAAGGAATCTTTCTTCTGCATAGACAAAATAGCTAATAACAATGTGACTTCTACACACACACACACACACACACACACACACACAAAATAAAATAAAATAAAAACCAGCACACTCTGCAGGCCAGCATGATGTCATCTATTTCTAGAGGGTATCTACACATCTGGGCTATTTTTGTAATCTACATTAAAAACCCCTGCATTAGTCACACCATGCATATAAATCCATGTCATTTCACTGCTGAATCCTCACCTCTGAATGCAACAAATGGCCCAGGAGAGAATGCCTAGATTGGGCTTCTGCTGTGGATGGGGCTCAATAATCCCTTAGCCCCTGGCTCACTCACTGGCTCCCTCATCCATTTTAGCACCATTTCCTACCCCCTAGTCTGTGCCAGGAGATGGGGTCCAAGGTTTTCATTCTATCCTTGAGGAGCCCACCATCCATGGGGAGGAAGGTCTTAAAATTATCTTAGTTTACCACTCTGAGTGCTGTGGTGAGACAGGGGTCCCTAGAGAGGACTGGCTCACTCTGCCCGAAGAAGGTGACTTTGAAGGTTGCCTGGAGGAAGTTCAACTTTGCCAGATATAGAGGCTGTGTGTGCCTGTGTTTGAGAAGGATGGAGTGGGGGTTGGTGAGAGTTAAATGGGACGGGGAGGGTGGGGAACAGTCAGGTTTGTGTACCTGGGGCCACAGAGGCTTGATAGGGTGGCAAGGCAGGGCTAGCTTTGGTAGAGTGTTGTTAGCACACTGAGGACCTGGGCCTGGGCCTCCCACCTGTAGATCCTCTCACATTTTGTGTTATCTCTAGGATAGCAGCACTGAATAAATGTGAGGTGGGGTGGAGACTGCTCTAGGCCTGTGCTTTCTAAACACTGTGAGACCTGGTTACCCCTGCTGTTTAAGGATAGTTCCTACAACTCTCTAGCTGCCTGGGAGACTACTGAAGTCCTTCTAGCCCATGAAGTCTTTCTAGATTGGGAGGAGACTCAGGTCTAGATGGAGGCAGTCTGTTTCTATTTGAAGGGACTTGAATCCACAATGGGACTTTTGAAAGCAGAGCATCTTGGTTAAAGAGCAAATATTGCTTCAGGTCCTGTGAGCTGCATGATAAACTGTTTATGTTAACAAAGAAGAGGCCAACAAGAGTCTGTTGACTCTGAATGTTCAAAGCATGATAAACTGGTTATGTTAAGAAAAAAGGGCCAACAAGATCCTGTTGACTATGAATGTAGCCGGTGAGGGACAGGTGACTAAGAGCAAGGACTATACCACACTAACCGGGATGATGGCTGTCCCAATCCCAGGCCTGTTATACCACCTACTTGCCCAAGAAGACTGTAGGCCAGACCACTCTCACCAATGCACCACCCTGAAGGTGACTCTCCATGAGCAACAACCATCTTTCTTCACCTAGGTTGTTTCTAAAACCAAGTATTTCAACTGTATCTCAAACCTGGCAAGGATCTTGCACAGCACTGTATCCTTTCATCCCTGCTCACTTGGTATATTTGATAGGATCACCCAGGAAAGAAGTGCATCTTTGGGGCTTTGTCTGTCACGTTTCTGAAGGTAGTGTGTCATTTAACAGCAATGGAAGATACTAGTCGGAACTGGTATTGTTTGGTCATTGACAACCTATGGTGTGCCAAAAAGTCAACTACAGTCTTGATGGTATCCCTGAGGGTTGTGATTTTTAAAGTTTTAAAACAATTTAAAATTAATTCAAGTAAATAAATATATTTAAATTGGACATAATTTTAGACAAATTGTACAGAGACTTCATGTATCCACCTTGCACACTTGCCCTAATGTTAACATGTTATGTAACTTCGGTACAAATATCAAAAGCAGGTAATCAAATTAGTACAATACTATTAACTAAACTATAGCCCTGAGTATTGTGGTTTTATCTTGCTGTTTTATAGATGAGAAAACTGAGGCTCAGAAAAGTGAGGTGACTTTACCCAAGGCTCCACTTTCAGGAACTGGAGGAACTGGGATTCAAACTCAGAGATGCCTGTATACTCTGTCCAGTTTAGCACATTGCTTCAACCAGTGACAGCTGGTGATTGTGTGCCTGGTTGGTGTTTAAACATTGTTAGCCAATATATCAGTTTCCTACTGATGCTGTAACAATTCACCATACATTCAGTGGCTATAAACAACCCACATTTATTTATTATCTTACGGTTTTACAGGTCAGTCCAAAATGAATTGTACTGGGCTAAAATCAAGGTGTGGACAGAATTGTACTTCTTCTGGAGGCTCTAGAGGAGTATTGTTTCCTTGCTTTTTCAAGCTACTAGAGGTTACTGCATTCAGAGGTCACCCTTCCACCATCTTCAAAGCCAGTAGGGCATTACTCTAACCTCTCTTTCAATCATCACATCTCCTTCTCTGAATCTTCTGCCTCCCTCTTCCATCCTTTAGGGACCCTTGTGATTACATTGAGCCCACCTAGATTATCTAGGATCACCTCCATCTTTTAAGACCCTTAATCACATATGCAAAATTACCTTTGCCATATAAGGTAACATAGTCACAGGTTCTGGGGATTAGGATGGGGATATCTGGTGCGGGGTTGGGGGTAGTTATTCAGCCTACCTAAGTCACACATGAATTCAAGGCTGAGGAAGATGTCAGAAAAGGAAGGCATGTTGTACCTCATCCAGGCTGGCCACTGAAGCATGCTGGAACCCTTGATAGAATAGGCTGGTAAGACAGGAATGAAGAAGAAATTTATCTTGTGGCTGCTGAAGATAATACCTTTATATGAAGAGAATACTGAACTTCAAATGTCTAAACTAAAAGAATAACAGTGGAAAAGCTAGCAAGAAAGTGAATTTCCACCATGGCAGTCAAAGTCCCCAACTAGGGAGAGCAGTAGGACACAGAGAAGAGTGGAACACTAAAGGCAGCTGCACCCATAGTTTAGCAAATCTGCCCATAACACTATCAGCTTGCCCATGTTTTCACCAGCATGTCCCAAGTAAGGCACAGCCCCAGACCAATCTGACATCTGCGAAGGCATAATGTCCAAAGGTTCCACTGTGGCTGGGAACACCAAGGTTGCCCTGGCTTATGGAGCCCTTTGGAGTCTGTTTTGATTCTTATTACATGTCACAAGGTATGCCCAGACCACCTTGTCCAAGGGCCTGGGATGGAGCCTCCTACTCCCATCACTGAACTAGATCAGAAAGAGCCACAACTCCCACATGGAGCCCTGGGAGACCATTGGACAGCCCTGAGGCAAGAAGGCTTGCAGAGATCCATGGAAACCCAACCTCATACTGGGAGTTGCAGAGGCAGATAATGGCAAATGGCCACAGGGCTGGCTATGGCCCAGGAGTCAAACAATGTCAGCATCCCAGGGAAGACAGCCCCACAACTCTTTGCCTTTAGCCTCCACCCCTCGGCAGGCATTCTCTGGCATTCTCATGGTGGACCAGTTTTGGCTTAAACCATCTCCCATGATGAGATTTGTGATTAGAAACAGGCCTCTCTGGCTCCAGCTTCCATCAGAAAGCAAGAGACCCCTAAAATCACTCAGATAAAATCTACACCCTCATCCTTCACATGAAAGGACTTTGGCTATTTGAAGCCAGTTTCTGTGTCTGATCCAGCTCCCCGCCCCTCCCTGCCCTGCCAAATTCATGCACACATTTTCTGAGCTGAAGCAGTGGGACAAACAGAGATGGCATATACAGAGAAGGCCTTCAGAGGTTCAGGGCAAGCAGGTGGATGGGCAGGTTTGGGGGTGGGGTCTCTTCAGCCATAACTTGCAGTCAGATTACAGGTCCTGCCCTCCCTGGCATCTAAGGATATAATGAGCTTCTTTATCTTGCTTCCTCTTTCCCCCATATCCCCTTCCTTTTCCAGAGGTACATATATGATTAGAATCCATTGATTGCAGTAGAACTGTCAGTTAAGAAAGAAGAAATTGTCGACTCTAGCTTAAAAGCCATCTTCTCCAGTACTTTGAGGCAAGCGGAACTTCAAACACCACAACATGGCTTGAAGTACATTTAGAGTGAGGCAAATAGAGTTGCCAATACTTTACTATCCCTGCCAGGCTGGTGGGCCTGAGGGGTACAGTCTAGTATTTACCTGCTTGGTATAGTCTACCTGATTTACCCAACAACTTGATGTTAGTTGGGGCTTTTGGGTGGGGCATTCCCAGCCTTAAATTTGCAAAGTAACTACTGAGTAAAAAAGTGTGAACCACGACCCTAGATGCTCTTTGAAATGAGAGCATGATCTGGAAAGCTGACTTCTATCAGCTTCATGGATGCAATTACCAAGAAATGTGCACCAAATAGATCAACTTGAATCTGGGAGTGAGTCCCATATGCTTGGAGTGCTCATCCCAAGTTTATGTGGAGTTAGAGCAAGCAGGAAGTTCTAGGTAGGAACCATTGCTTAACTAGTCAAAAAAGAATAAAGGGACCAGTATGGTGCTGCCTTCATGTTTCCGTTGGTGAAGGAGCACTCATTTGGGGCTGTTGATTTCTGAAGATAGTAAGAAAATGTATGTTGTATTGACCTAATTCTCACAGCCTCAGTAGGTCTATTTGTGGAATAGGAGTAGGGAGATGGTTGAGTTTGACGGTTTCCAAACCTTTGATGCTCTATGACTACAGTCTTATTTGGAAAGGGCATGTCCTTACCTGGGATTATCTTCTGCCTGCTTAGGTAAATAACAGCTCAGTTACCAGATCCAAGGCCCCAAAGCCCAGGTCTTGGAGTCACTATTGACGAAGTAGCCAGGCCTCCTACTCCCTGCTACACCTCCTCTCTTGCATTCTCTTTTCATGACCATGTAGCTAACACCCTATCAGAATAAGTTTACAAAGAAAGTAATAACTCTGCATCCAAATGTCTGAACATTCTATTTTTATGTCAGTGAAACTTTCTGTGGAAAGTCACAGAGAAGCCCAGTGGGCCTCATAATACCCACTGGAGGAATGGGTGAATGGTTGGAAAGTACAGGGTTAGGCATTCTACCTAAAAGCATGTGCTTGTGCGTGCATGCCTCTGTGTGTGTGTGTGTGTGTGTGTCCTTCACCAGCCAGGGCCCAGGAGCATTGCACCTATAGATACATTCTTATCTAAAGCCGTGCCATGTGTATGTGGAGTTATGTTGAGGTTGGGTTTTCATGTGAGGACACTGACTTGGAGAATAGCCCTTTAAGAAGGGAATCCTATTCAATTTGAGAAATGCAGTGTGTACTGTCATGCATAGTAACACTCAACAAGTTGCTTTGGTTCTCAAAGTCTCAGTTTCCCTGGGTGTAAAATGAGGAAGGAAAAATAATGGCTAAGGCCCCAGAGCCAGGCTAATCTATAAGTCCATATTTTGGGCTTGTTTATCAGTCATCTTTCCCCTACCCCATGGCTGCATATCTCCCAGGGAAGTGACCTAATGAGGCCACATGCAACTCCATTTCCATAAATACCCTGCCAGACTCCAGGCGTTCTCTAGGTGAGAATCCCAACTTGTGGTCCCAGGAGCTCAGAGCAAAACAGGAGCCTGGACCAAAGGTGCAGCTTCTGATCACTCCTCACTTTAGCCCAAGGCAAGTCTTCAAAACAGGTCCTTGTAGTCGGGCCACTTTCCCTTCTTCAGGAAGGTGGGCCTGGTACCACCCTCTGGGGGCCTATTTTGTATCCTGTCTAGAGATCACTGAAAGGGAGAGCAGTCCCCCTGGGGAGCAGGTCTTGGGAATAGCTGAATTGTCACTAAACAAGGCAGAAGTGATGCTCTCTATGCTGACTGCCAGCAGAATGAAACTACAGAAAACAAAAAACAAAAAACTGTCTTTGCTACCAGACAGTTCATCTAGACATTTAGTGCTGATGGCTCACTTTCTCAAATTCAGTCTCTTTATCCATTTTCCAGGTAAAAGTTTCACTCATTTTGAATGACTTATTGATCACCAGGCCCTGGGAGACAGGAGCACTCCCTCAGTAGCCACTGTGTGGGGCTTACCTAGGGACCAGCAGGCAGTGCACAATTAACAGTCACACATGTCTCCTTTATGCTCTCCAGGATCAAGAACAAAGGTCCAGAGACAGAAATATCCCTGCTGCGAGGGCTCACCCTTCAGCCAAGCTGACATTCTCAAGGAGAACACCAGGGCCTGCTAAGGCATTTCTAGAAATGGAGTTGTATATGGCCTCATTTGGCCACTTTTTCTGGAGGGAATTTGCCCCTCTCTGAACTCCTGTTGAGAAGTCTGTGTATCCTCTTGGAATAATCTCTAAGATTCTGTTACAGCAACCCCCCATCCACTTGTGTCCTGTGAGTTGGAACCAGTAACCTCTGCCCCCAAGGAAGCTGACCTGATACCTATGATATTGCAGACCCCTTCCCTTATATTATTTCATTTAATTCTCACAGCTCAGTGAGTGGAAAATAATCATTCCCCTGTTACAGATGAAAAACTGAGACAGATCTTCAGTGACAGAGCCAGGGTTTGAGTCCCAGTCTGTGGGTCACCCCTTGCAGAAAGTCTGCTCCCACTGCTTCTTGGCTAGCCTAGGGGGTGCCTGGATAGCCTCCCCATATTCCTTATTCTGATTTCCAAGCTTGCTGAGCTCTTGGTCTTCACAGAGAACACCCCTCTGGGTTCCTTACACTGGGGGTGAGGTAGTCACCAGACAGCATCTGAATAGTGAGACCTTGAAGTTCTGCCAAATATCCAGTGCTAAAGGGCATGGCTGGGGATCCTGGCCAGTCTTCAGCAACAGTGACTTAGAAAGGGAACAGGGAAGGAATGCAGTGGTGAAGGAATGGATAGAGGAGGGTCAGGGTCAAACACTGTAGAGGAGGAAGCCAGCCCTGAGGAACAGCAATGGAGAGGGAGAAGGTGAGGCCCAGAGGAGCTTTAGGAAGCATAATCTGTAGAGCTTGGAACTAACTGGCTATGGAAGCCAAGTAAATGGGAGATGTCTGAGGTGACTCCCAGGTTTCTGACTCAGACCATTGGATGGCTGGCGGAATCATTTTATAAGAAAGGGAACCCAGAAGGAGACACACGGGGAAGTGAATGTGGAGAAGTGAATTTGATTTTGGAAAGTTTGTAGAGTTTGAGGTGCCAGTAGAACACCCAACTGCAGGTACCCATTAGGCAGTTGGATATCCAGTACTGAGGCTCAGGGCAAAGGAAAGTTCTAAGCTGCAGATGTTGATTTGGAGGTCATTGGCTTCTAGGCTTGCTCTGTCCATTATGGTGGCTACGGCCACATGTGACTATTCAAGTTTAAACTAATTTTAATTTAAAAAGAACTGAATATAGAGTTTCTGTTTGGGATGACAAAAAGGAGTTCTAGAAATACATGGTGATGGTTGCAAAACACTATGAATGTAATTAATGCTACTGAATTATACATAAAAAGTGACTAAAATGGTAAACTTTATATTATATATATTACCACAACTTTAAAATTTAAAAAAGATTAATTATAATTAAAAATTTAGCTCCTCACTTACCTAGCCATGTACTTGTATCTAGTAGTTTGGTAAGGTACATGGGACTCATAACTATTATACTGTACTAGACAGTGCAGATATGAAGATTCCCATCATCACAGAAATTTACATTAGACAGCATCACTGTACAGAGTAATTGGAGCCCTGGGGGTTGCTGGGATTACTGGAGAGTGTGGAGTGAAAGGATAAGGGGAGAGTCCTGTGAGGAACTCAATCTTTGAGGTCAGGACAGAAGAGGAGACTCTAATGGGGACCAGAGAGACGAATACTGATGGAGAGCTATACAGAGTGCTAAGGGAGCCCAGGAGAAAGCAACCAACCACTTTCCAGAAAAATATGTATCACTTAATGTTTCCTCAAAATAATCCATGTTTTCTATCCTCCAAGTCTTTCTTCATGGGGTGCCTTCTGCTGGAAACATTTATATTGCCACCCCTTACCCAGTCCAAATGCTGCCCAGAGTCCAAGGCCCCATACACCTCCTGCCCACACGGCTATGAATCCAGACTCGCCCAACCAGAGAGAAACAGAACTGGACACTGGTGATTTTGTCAGATTTATTAGGGAGACTTTTTACAGATTAAGACCTGCAGAAGTGTTTGTACAAAGGAATCAGCTCTGTACTCTCATGTATATGTGGGCTTGTGTCCAAATGTGGGAATGCCAGGCTTCTGTAACCCAGCACAGATGAGCTGCAGAGTGGCTTTAGGGTCAGGCATGAGGCTCAGAGAAAGAGAGAGAGAAGGTCTGAAATGGGGCTGTGAGAGTGGCCTGCAAGCAGTGACATAGAAGAATGAAGCACAGCATGCTTATAATGACTGGGAGGGCTGGATCCAGACCTGGGCAAGGCTGCTCACATTAGCAGTACTTTCCAGCTGCCTATGGCTAGGGGTGGAAGAAGCCAGGACTGGAGGATTGCCCAGCTGCACTGCATAGAGGTACATCCTGTACTTGCATTTGGTGCCCAGCAATAGTGAAGTGCTGCCAAGGGTACCACACAGAGGCATGTTCAGCTGCCCTGATTGAAATTGTGTTTCTTAGTAGTGTTGTGGTGGGCATGCAGGGAGTCTGGTCCTGCACATGATTCTCTGCACTGCTAATATGCAGCCTGTCCCTCTTGGTAGAGGCCTCAATGAGCCCACATCCAGTTCCTTGCTGAGCTGGGCTCAAAATAGACATGGGCTGAACCGCTAGCTGGCACCCTGGTTCAGGTGGAATCAGCCAGTGATCCCTTGCAGAACTCACTTATACTCCACCAACCCAGGCTGTACTTCCCTAAAGAGGTGCATTCCTTGGGTCAAGTGGATGCAGCCAGAGACCCCATGTAGCAGCTCTTTCTGCTTCCCTCACTGGGGCTGCAGTTCCTCGAGGAGCTCCACTTGGTATGGACACAGAGCAAGTCTCCACAAAGATCCCCGGTTGAGTTAAGTGCAACCAATTTTCTCTCGCAGTGGCTAGTTTTAACTTATCTAAGTCCTGGTCATAGAGGCAGGTAATGGTGGCAGGTAGAGCCCAGGGTCATCAATGAACAATTAAAGTCCACTTATAAAGCTTTGCTCCATGCTGACCCAGCTTAGAGCCACACTCCACGTAAACACAGGCTGCATATCCACCAACAGCCCAGGCTCATCCATATACTGGCAATAATTAGGTGCCGTGGGGCTTTCCATGCTGATCCAGGTGGCAGCGCCCAGTGGACCTGCACACACTGTAGATATGGACTGTGTCGCTAATGGATAGCCTGATGTGTTTATGCAGGCAGGAGCTTGGCCTGTTGTAGGCCAAGTTGCAGTTCCTTGCAAAGCTTTATTTTCTGTGGAAGCTATATGGTTTGGCATAGATGCTGCCTGGTTCTCTACAGACGCAGCCTTTTTTATGAGTAGAAATAGCCTCATTCTCTGCAGGCAAAACTTTACTCAGGACAAATGCAACTTCATCCTGGGCAGACGTCATCTCAATCTTCGGTAGATGCAGCCTGATCCAAGGAATGTGCCACCTTGTCCTTGGCAACCATGGGCTAGTTTTGTGCAGACCCCAACTGTATCTCCACACAGAGTCCTGGCTTCTGTAGACACAGCTCCTGTCCACTTGCAGAGCAGCTGTCCACACAGCTGACATCCTTCTGTGGAGTCTCGCCATGTACAAATGTAGCTGGAATTCCTTGACAATGTGGTTTGCACGTGGGGAAAGCCATGTCCTTTGTGGCCATGGTTTGCCTCAGCCATGGCTTGTCCATGTCCTCTGCACCTCTCCACTGAGCCTCCTTACACACATGCGTTTGTGCCTCCTTATAAGCTTTGCTCGGTGATGACTCAACCAGCTCTACCATACAAAGCTATGTATCATTCAGTGCCCCAGGAGGTTCTGAAGAGCTGCATTCACAGGTGCTACAGCCTCTGGCCACCAGGCACTGCCTCATTCCTGGATGGACCAGCCATCTGTGCTCTGCAGAGCTGTGGTCCTTACTGTGGGAGTCTGTGTCACCCAGCAGAGCCATAGTCCCTGGTGTTGGTGCTGTCTTTGTCTCCAGGGTGGGCACTGTTCTACATTTGTTCTGTCTGCCACTCTTGGCAAATCTGGAATCTGTGTAGATTGGAACATGTATCTTTGCAGAGGCTTTTCCTTTGAGGACACAGCCCTCTTTTCTTTGGGGAGTCTCCTCCTGTGTGGATACCATCTGTATCTCCTTGGTGGACCTGGTTCCACAGATATGCAGCTTGCATCTCCTGGCAGAGCTTCGTATCATACAAGTGCAGATTTTACCCCTGCGTGGAGGCTCAGTCTGTGTAGACATGGTCTTGTGCAGTGGGGCAACCTGTGGATCTTGACTGTTTCTGGCCAATTGCCCTACCTGCTGCCACAGATGACTCCGGTGGCCTGGCACCTGTAGCTCCAGCTACACCCTACAAGGCTGTCTCTTTGCTGCAACATCTGCTCAGGCAGCTGTGGGCTCAGCTCAGTGCTGCCTTCCAAAGCACTCAAGAGTGGGGGGGTAGGGGGTGAGGAAGGTGAAGGAGTAGGCAGATGCAAGGAGCAGGGAATGCTGAGAGAGTTGGGAGGCTGGCAAGGAGGAGGTAGAGTAAAGGAGCAGGAGCCAGAGAGAGGAATAAGGAGAAGGATAGCTGGGAGTAGAGCCAGGCAGCTGAGAAGAGGATCCAGCTGTCAGCCAGGGGAGCTGAGAGCACAGGCCTGGGTTGAAGATGGTGTCTTTATACATGAGGAAGGAGGTGGGGAAAATCCATTGTGATGCCCTGATTGGCTACAGCCCTGGTAAGAATGAAGCTTAGAGAGATTGTGCAGCTTGTCTACTTTCAGAACCTATTTAAGGCAACCCTGGAGAGTTGTTCCTGAGGCATAAACTCCATCTAAACAGCAGTCCTGTCCAGGTCAGCGGTAGAGCACTGACTCCAATGGAGGACCCTGCAGAGAGCAGAGCAGGAGGTAGCTACTATCTGTGATCATCAGATTAGAGTACTAGGGAGCTGAAAACCACAGGCATTCAGAACCCATAATAATGGAGCATACAGTATTTCAGGAACCCAGTTGATATTATTCTTGGGCTAAGTTTCTGGAGATCCCTAAGACCTCCCAATAAATTTCCTAGGCCCTAACTAAGGTATATCCCCCACACTCAACTGCTGCCATTCTCCATCAACAAATATACCAACCTGATTTTAGCTCACTAGCCCGATGGGTGCCCTATCTGTGTATAGAGCAGGAAAATATTTCCTTCCAATTTCGGTGAATCTTGGGGGTGGCCAGCTTTCTTGCAGTGTTATGTGATGACTTATTTAACTCATGGTAGAATTGTTCCTTGCCTGTTTCATTGATGTCCTTGTGACCACAACAAGCCTCTCTGGAACAAAGTGAATCAGGTAGACTCTTCCCAAGGGCTTAGGAAAGTGAATATTCAGTGGTTGCTTTTCCCTGACTAATGTTGCCTAAATTCCAAAAACCCAGATCTAGTCCAACCATCTCATTTTTCAAGTAGAGAAACTGAGGCCCAAGAATCACATCTTCAGTCCTTAGTGGGGTTAACTCCGAGTCTGTCAATTCCCAGTCTTGTCTTCTCTCACCTTACCACTCTACTTGCCTTTTGGGGATGTGGCTGAGAGGACCAGCCTTTCTCGGCTTATCACTCTCAAAATAACTTTGACAAGAACTCAGATTTCATAGCAGGGTAAATGTGGCAGTGAACAGTGGCATCTGTAGGTTCATGGGAGTCAGCTTATAACTACCAGGCTCAAAGCCAACATCTCTAGATCTTCAAGGCCTGAACCAACATGTCAATGACAATGGAGACAGATTTACCCACTGTGAGCCCTGAACCAATTGAATTGACTCCAATAGCAGAGCAGGCTTCTTCCTTTAATAAATGAAGGGGATGTATGGGGGGTGGCCATGGGGAGCTACCAGGCATGTATAAAAGCACCTCTCAATTTGAGTGTCTAAGGGTATCTTGGGAACTTCCACCAGCCAGTTGTCAAAGTACCTTTTAATTTAACTGATTGCAGAACTAGAGGACTGGAGTGTCCTCTGGGGGTGCACATGAGATACAGCTGTACCAGGAAAGCTTACTATAATCTTATTTGCTCTTCCAAAGCCCAACCAGCCTATGCACAGAAAGACACCAAGCAAAGACAAAGGCCCCTAGGGCACTGGGCAGATGGTGTTGTCATGCTCTTGCCATCTCCCACGAAGAGGGGATTATGGGCCCATCACCCAGATAGCCTAGAGGAAAGACCAAGCTACAGTGGTAGCTGCTGAGCTGCGCACAAGATGTGTGAGCCAAGGGACACAGTGACAGTATGTTCGTCATTGTCATTGCCATCATTGCAATCCCCCAATGACTACCTGCCATTAAGTGCTTCCTTTGTACTGAGAATGTTGTAAGCATTTATTCCTACATTGATTCTCACAACTACCCTTTGAGATGGGTGTTATAATTAGCTCTACTTTATAGATGAGGAAAGTAAGGCTTAGAAAGGTGAAGTTACTCACCAAGGTCTCATAGCTGGTAAGCAAGTGACAATGAGGCGGATAAGATGTGGCTCTTGTTCTCAAGATATGACTGGTCACATCTACAGACAGAGTGTACAGAAATGGAACCAATGCTTACTTCCAGGGATTGATAAGAACTCCCATTTACTAAGTATCTACTATGCTCCAGGAAATTTACATGCATTTTTTCATTTAGCCCTCACAATAGTCTCATGACAATTCTACTATTATGTCCATATTAGGGGTGAGGAGAATTAGACTCCTGGAAGTTAAGTGACTTGACCAAGGTATCACAGCCAATAAAAGCAGAGCTGAGATTTGAACCAGTAAGCCAATGGTTCTCAAATTATTTGGTCTTAGACCTTTTTGTACTCTTAAAATGTATTGCAAGTAAATCCTCAGAGACAGAAAGTAGATTAGTGGTCGATAGGGACTGGGGAAAAGACAGAAAGGGAAGTGACTGCTTAATGGGTGTGGAGTTTTTTGAGGGGGGGAAATAAAATGTTCAGAAATTAAACAGAGGTGATAGTTGCACAACATCGTGAATGTACTAAATGCCAATGAACTGTGTGATTTAAAATGATTAATTTTATGTCATGTGAATTTCATCTCAAAAAAGAAAAAAACAGAATACAATGAGGTAAATTAGTAACATCTCTTCATGTTAACCATATTAGAAACAAAATTGTTAAAATATTTACTTATCTATCTACAGTGAAATTAAAATAATAAACTCATTCCACATAAATATAAATAATAGTTCAATGAAAATAACTATTTTCCAAAGCAAAAACTTGTATTGAAAAGAGTTACATTATTTTACACATTTTTTTCAAATTTCCTAAATATCCAGCTTGATAGAAGACAGCTAGATTCTCACATCCAATTCTCTATTAACTTATGATATCTTATTATGGTTGAAGTATATGAAGAAAATCCAACCTTACAAAGATATGCAATTGGAAGAGGGAGGAATGTTTTAATAGATTTTTCATATAATTGTAGACATTCTTCTTTGGTGTAACACCAAAACTTGACCATGGTTGTTTCCTACAGGTTAAGTGCAGTGTGGGATGCATATCAGCGAACTTTCCATACTCGGTTTCATTAAGCTCTGTAGAACTCTCTGATCCTTTGAATGGATCTTTTAACCATGTGTGGTTTGGCAACATCATGCATCAGTCACTTGGAAAATATGGATTCCCTGACTTATGCGTAACTTCCATATGTTGATACATTTCATTCTACATTAAAAAAATCACTTTGTTCTTATAACTACCGATCTCATTTGGAAAAAGTTTTTTAAGTATTGAGAAGCTGTCAGACTCAGAGGTGGAAACAAGCTTTTCAAAATTATAATTCTTGCTTTAAGGCTGAAATTTTATCATCAGCAAAAAATACTGTAATTTGCTTTCTTTGAAGTAATGGACTCACTTCATTCATTTATGAGAAAATGCTTGTCAAATACCCAAATCTGGGTAACATTAGTCATTCTTTCAAACAAATATGATGTTCTATGAAAAATCAGCCAGTTCAGATCACAACTCAAATAATCACATGAGTGTTTTGCCTTGAGTCAACCATTGTACTTTGGTTTCCAGCAGAAGTTCTTTAAGCAGATTTCTCATTTTGTCACACGAAATATTTAAAATATAGATACTCGAAGTTAAGCATCCAGGAGGAAGAAAAAAATGACAACATGAGAGGTGATCATTTAAAACTCTCCTGTAGGTTACAACAATTGGAACATCTATAATTCACTGAAGGATCTCTTATGCCACACACAAACACAGCTAAGAGACCCATGTATCACATCAAAGCACCTACAACTGGGCAAAAAAGGAACAAATTGCGAAGGGAGGAAGCAGGGAGTGAACACTCAGCCATGCACAGGTCTCGAGAAGGAAGAAGGGCTGAGAAAAGAGGCCCAGAGGCTTGGACACTGAGACACAGCAATTGGACCTCAATTTGACCCCAGCGGGTGCAGAAATAGGTGCCAGGTGCTGTGAGCAGTAGTCCAAACTCATTCTTATTTGAAAAGGAAGGGCAGTAACAAGAGGCAGTAAGGAGAATTGGCCCAACCTATCTCTGGCCAGACAAGGAGAGATAAAGATTCAGGTGCACTTCTCTGCCCACAACCAGTCCACCAGGGCAGTCTGAGGGATTAGCTCATGGCAGAAACCTTGGGGCAAACTGAGAAAAAGAAGGAGTAAGCCAGAACTACCCACCGTGGCCCACAGCTCCAGGCAATAAAGACAAAAACCTTGCTTGCCTTCCCCCACCCACCCACCTTTCCAGACTTCTACCTGCACCACCTCTTCCCAGCATTAACACTGAGCCCAGAAGATACTGCAGAAGTGAGTGTGAGGAAAAGGAGCAGAATATCTACAGAGAAGCTGCCAGAATGAGAAACCAGAGAAAGGGAACTCAAAATAAATCCAAATAAGAGAAAATCAAAGTAAAAGAGATGAGGAGAAACAACCCATCAGAGACAGAGCTCAAAACAACTATTATAAAAATGCTCAGGGAACATAATGATAATTTCAACAGAAAGATAACAAGTATAAAGGAAGACATAAAAACCATTAAAAATGACCAGGCAGAGATAAAGATTACAGTAACTGAAATGAAGAATGAAATAAAAGGAGTCGCCAGACTAGATGAAGCAGAAGTGCAAATCAGTGATTTTCAAGAAAAGTCAGCAGAGGAGAGTTCATCAAGGTAGTGATCAGAGAGGAGGTCCTTAAAACCTCTCTCAGAAAATACAATTAAAAGGCCAGCCAGGATCCAACAAGAGAAACCCTGAGTGGCACAGTGACAACTGAGAAATCCACACATTACAAGAAAACACCTGAAGGTTAGAGAAAGGGAGGTGAGGAAAAGAAAAGGGAAGGAGCAGAGAAGGATTGTGACCCAACCCCACTGCTGCTAACTGAAAGAACTAGAAAAAAATCAGGGAGCAGCATGATAGAGGGGAGGGGACAGGTCAAGTGGTGACAAGAGTAGAAGCCAGAGTGGCGAAACGCTGGGACATGAGGGAGCTGGACCTAAAAGCAGCATGTTAGAGACAAAGTCTGGAGGGAGAGCAAGATGGCGACTGGAGAGGAGGTCCCTAAAGCCTCTCCCAGGAAACACAATTGAACGACCATCCAGGAGCCAAGAAAGAGGACCCTGAGTGACACAATGGCATCTGAGAAATCCATGCATCACAAGTAAACACCTGAAGGTTGGGGAGAAGGGGGCGAGTGTGAGAGAGAGAGGAAGGAACTGAGATGGATCATGAAAGGACCCAATCACTGCTGACTATCAGGGAGCAGGACGGTGCATGGGAGGAAGAATGCCAAGAGGCGACAAGAGTAAAAGCCAGCAAAGTGGCAGAACGATAGGAGACTGTAGGGGAGCTGGGCCTTAGAGCAGCATGTTAGGAACAGAGCTTGGAGGCCAGCCTCTGAAGCTTTCGAGTAACAACAGGGCTGAGTGAGGACTCTAAACAACTGCAGGCCGAAGCGGATCCCCAGAGACAACACCTTGGCTCCCAGCACCCTCGCGATCCACAGCACAAGTGTGCACGGATCCTACACAGGGTTGTGATTCTTGTTCCCAGCCCACTGTGGAGGTGAGCCAGCTGCCTTCATACTGCCTGAAGTCAGGCCCACAGCTTTGGACTTGTGGTGCACGTGCCTGCACACACGCCACTGGGGCCTACAAGCAGTGTGAGCCTGCAGACTCCGCCCCAACAGCTGGTTGCTGGAGCAGGCCCGGGAAGAAAGGTGGATTTGATACCATTTGCCCCAGCCAGCAAGAGCAGCCTCAGCCTGCATCACCTAGCTTCCCTAGCATAGGGCAGGAGGTGGAGCTGAACCAGCGAAATTTTTGTTGGCCTCTCACCTCTCCTACAGCCTCCCCAACCAACTAACTAACTGCAGTAAGCAGAGGGACCCCAAATGGGGCAGGAGACCAGAAATAAGAAATAAACAACACCCTCTCTCCCAAAACTTGGCCCCCAGAGCCACCTAGTGTCTGCCCTACAGCAAGACACCACAAAAGTATTAATCAAAGCTCCTGCACTCTGCTGAACATAACACCCTCATGTCAAAGAGGAAGAACCCAGCAGACAGGATGAATTCCTTAAAAACTAAAACTGCTCAGAGAGAATATGAAATTTATCCAGAAGATAGTTTATTAGACATAGAATTTTCTGAACTAAGTGACAGAGAATTTAAAGTAGCTATTCTAAAGGCTCTGAGAGAAATGAAAACATATTGGCAGAACACCATAGCTGATATGAATGGCATAAAAAAGGAAATCCGTGAACAAAAGGAACAATTTAACAAAGAAATTCAAAACATAAGGAAGATCGAGATGGAAATGTGGGAGATAAATAATACAATAAAAGAAGTGAGAAATGAAATGACTGCCATGGAAAACAGGGCCAACCAGATGGAGGAAAGAAGTAGTGATATCAGAGATCAGAACATAAAAACAACTCAGAAAGAGGAAGAGAGGAAATACAGAACCAAAAGGTTTGAAAGAGCTCTGCAAGAACTATCAGACTCCATGAGACAAAACAACATCAGGCCAATAAGATTAGAAGAAGGAGGAGAGCATTCTACAGAGAGCATTCTACAGAGAGCATACTCAAACAAATAGTAGATAAGAACTTTCCAAACCTATAGAAAGATCTGGAACCCCAAGTTCAAGAAGAAAACAGGTCCCCTAGATACCTGGACCCTAGCAGATCTTCTCTGAGACACATGGTACTAAAGATGTCAAAAACTAAAGACAAAGAGACAATTCTCAAGGCACCCAAGGAAGAAAGAATTATAACATTTAGAGGAAAATCCATCAGACTGGCATCAGATTTCTCAGCAGAAACTCTACAAGCCAGGAGGGAATGGAATCCAATATTCAAAACTTGAAAAGAGAGAAACTTCCAGCCAACAATAAATTATACGGCAAAATTATCTTTTAGATATGAAGGTGGAATAAAGACCTTCTCAGACACGCAGAAGCTGAGGGCATTTGCCAGCACAAGGCTGGCACTTCAAGCAATACTGAAGGAGGCTCTTCAACCTGAAACAAAACATCAGGAAAAATGGAACAAAGTTGGGCAACAAGAAAGAAAAAAAAATAAAACAAACAAAGAAATAAGTAATGACCACAGGAAATCCTCACATATCGATCATCACTCTAAATGGGCTGAACTCACCAATAAAAAGACACAGAGTAGCAGACAGCATTAAAAACAAAACCCATCTATATGCTGTCTCCAAGAGATACACTTCAGCCATAAGGACAAAAACAGACTCAGAGTGAAAGGATGGGAAACAATACTCCAAGCAAATGGTAACCAGAGAAAAGCAGGAGTTGCCATACTGATATCTGATGAAATAAACTTCAAGTTAAAAAAGATAGTAAAAGACAAAGATGGACGTTACATAAGGATAAAAGGCACAATACAACAACAAGAAGATTTGACACTAATTAATATATATGCTCCCAACCAGAAAGCACCAAAATATACAAAGAAACTAATAACATATTTAAAAGAAGAAACTGCAAAAACACAATCATTGTGGGAGACTTAAACACCCCACTAACAGCCATGGACAGATCATCCAAACAGAAAATAAATAAGGAAATATCAGCTCTAAATGATACATTACAGCAATTGGACATAATTAACATTTACAGGACAATTCATCCAGCAAAAAGAGGCTATACATTCTTTTCTAGTGCACATGTAACATTCTCAAGAATAGACCACATACTGGGACATAAAAGTACCCTCAGCAAATTCACGAAGATCGAAATCATACCAAGTATATTCTCAGACCTTTGTATTCTCAAAGCTTTGAAATTGGACACCAACTGTAAAAGGAAATCAGAAAAAACCACATATACATGGAGATTAAACATCTTATTTAAAAAATGACTGGATGAAAGAACACATAAAAGACGAGATTAAAAATATATAGAAATTAATGACAATGAAAATACAACATATTAGAATTATTGGGACACAGTGAAAGTGGTAATAAGAGAGAAATTTATACCATCACAGGCCTATCTTAAGAAACAAGAAAAATCACAAGTAAGCACCTTAGCTTCTCATCTTAAAGAACTAGAAAAAGAAGAGCAGACAAACCCCAAAGTCAGCAGAAGGAAAGAAATAATAAAAATTAAAGCAGAGCTAAACCAATTAGAGAACAGAAGGACAGTAGAAAATTAATATTATAAAGAGCTGGTTCTTTGAGAAAGTCAACAAAATTGACAAACCCCTGGTTAGACTAATCAAAGGATGAAAGGAAAAAACACAAATATCCAAAATTAGAAATGAAAAGGGAGAAATTACTACTGATACCACAGAAATACAAAGGATTATAAGAAAATATTATGAAAGACTTTATGCCACTAAATTTAACAACCTAGAAGAAATAGACAAGTTTCTAGAAACTTATAGCCTACCTAGACTGAACCAAGAATAACTGGATAATCTAAATAGACCAATCAATAGCAAAAAGATTGAAATGACTATCCATCATCTCCCTAAAGGCAAAAGCCCTGGACCAGATGGTTTCACCAATGAGTTCTACCAAACATTCAAAGAAAAATTAATGCCTATCCTCCTCAGACTCTTCCAAAAAATTGAAGAGGAAGCAATACTTCCTAACCCATTCTATGAGGCCAACATTACCCTAAAGACAACACAAAAAAGAAAACTATACACCAATTCTCTGATGAACACAGATGCAAAAATCCTAAACAAAATATTAGCAAATAGAATACAACAAGGCATCAAAAAGATTATACACCATGATCAAGTGGGATTCATCCCAGGAACACAAGGATGGTTCAACATACGAAAATCAATCAATGTGATACACTACATAAACAAAATAAAAGATAAAGACCATATGGTCATATCAATTGATGCAGAAAAAGCTTTTGACAAGGTACAACATCCATTTATGATCAAAACACTAAATAAAATAGGTATAGAAAGAAAGTATCTCAACATAATAAAGGCCATATATGACAAACCCTCGGCTAATATCATATTGAATGGGAAAAAGCTGAAGCCCATTTCCCTGAAATCAGGAACAAGACAGGGATGCCCCGTGTTACCACTGTTATTTAATATAGTACTGGAAGTTCTAGCCGCAGCAATCAGGCAAGAGAAAGAAATAAAAGGTATCTAAATTGGGAAAAAACTCAAATTGTCATTATTTGCAGATGACATGATCCTTTACATAGAAAATTCCAAAGAATCCACAAAGAAAATATTAGAAACAATAAGTCAATACAGTAAAGTCACAGGATGCAAAATCAATATACAGAAATCAATAGCATTCCTATGTACAAACAACAAATCCTCAGAAAAAGAAATGAGGGAGTCAATTCCTTTTGCTATCACAGCAAAAGGAATGAAATACCTGGGAATTAACAGAGAATGTGACAGAATTATACACGGAAAACTATAAGATACTTTTGAAAGAAATTGAATCAGACATTAAGAGATGGAAAAATATCCCCTGTTCATGGATAGGAAGACTTAATATTGTTAAAATGGTCATTCTGCCCAAAGCAATCTACAGATTTAATGCAATACCCATCAAAATTCCACAATCATACTTTTGTGAAATACATAAAGGAATTATTAGATTTATATGGAACTGTAAAAGACTCGATTTGCCAAAGCAATACTACATAAAAAGAATAAGGCTGGTGTTATCACACTCCCTGACTTCAATTTATATTACAAAGCATTAATAATCAAAACAGCTTTGTATTGGCAGGGAAACAGACACATAGACCAATGCAGCAGAACTGAAAACCCAGAAATGAATCCACAAATTTATGGACAAATAATTTTTTATAAGTGAGCAACAAATATGCAATGAGGAAAAGACAGCCTCTTCAGTAGATGGTACTGGGAAAACTGGAAAAATGTGCAAAAGAATGAATCTTAGCTGTGAACTCTCACCATCTACTAAAATTAACTCAAAATGGATTAAAGACTTCCACATAATACCCATAAAAATAAACTGTGTAGAAGACTACATTGGTACTAAACTTATAGACCTCGGACTCAAGGAGAACTTCATGAACCTTACCTCAAAGGCAAGGGAAGTAAAAGCAAAAATAAATGAATGGAACTATATCAAACTAAAAAGCTTCTGCACAGCAAAAGAAACCATCAACAAAGCAAAGAAACAGCCAACTCAATGGGAGAAAATATTTGCAAATAACACATCTGATAAAGGTTTAATATCTAAAATATATAAAGAACTAGACTGACTCAACAACAGAAAAACAAACTACCCAATTAAAAAGTGGGCAGAGGACTGGAACAGATACTTCTCCTAGGAAGATATACAGATGGTCAAAAGACATGCAAAACTGCTCATCCTCATTAGGTATCAGGGAAATGCAAATCAAAACCACAATGAGATACCACCTCACACCTGTGAGAATGGCTATTATCAACAAGACAAGGAATAACAAGTGCTGGAGAGGATGTGGAGAAAAAGGAACTCTGGTACACTGCTGGTGGGAATGCAAACTGGTACAACCACTGTGGAAGGCAGTGTGGAGGTTCCTCAGAGAATTGGGAATGGAGCTACCATTTGACCCAGCAATCCCCCTTCTGGGGATCTACCCAAAAGACTTGAAAACCTTTGTCCGCAAAGACTTATGTACCCCAATGTTCATTGCAGCTCTGTTCACGGTGGCCAAGACATGGAAACAACCAAAGTGCCCTTTGATAGATGACTGGATAAAGAAACTGTGGTACATATACACAATAGAATATTACTCAGCTATAAGGAAAATGGACAGACCTAGAGATCATCATGCTGAGTGAAATAAGTCAGATGGAAAAAAACAAGAACTTTATGTCTTCACTCATATGTGGAATATAATACTGAAAGCAACAGAGTAAAAACAAACAAACAAACAAAAACTTATGAACACAATCAATAGTTTAATGGTTATCTGGGGGTAAGGGGGGAGGGGTGGGAGAAGAGGGGATAGGTGAGAGAGGAGGGAGAGGGAGCCAAATATATGGTGATGGAAAGAGAACTCACACTGGGTTGCGAACATAATATACAACAAGTCGACAATGAACTGTAGATATGTAAAGCCTGGAATCTACCTATGCAATTCTTGCTAACCAATGTCACCTCAATAAGTCTAACATTAAAAAAAAAATTTTAAGTAAAGCCAGCAGAAAACACCCAATCAGAACAACAAATAAAAAAAGGAATCCGAAAAAGTGATAAATGGTTTGAAATTCCTCTGGGAAAACATTAAGCATAAAAACATTTGCATCATAGGATTACCAGAGGAGGAAGAGAAAAACAAGGGATTGAGAATTTATTTGAAGAAATAATAACTGAAAATTTTCCTAATCTGATAAAAGAAATAGATATACAAGCCCAGGAAACACAGAGAGTCCCAAACAAGATGAACCCAAACAGGAACAGGCCGAGATACATCAAAATTAAAATGACTAAAGTTAAAAAAAAAGAGAAAATTCTAAAAGCAGGAAGAGAGATGCAAGTAGTCAATTATAAGAGGACACCCATTCCACTCTCAGCTGATTTCTCAGCAGAAACTTTGCAGACCAGAAGTGACTAGCAGAAAATATACAACATGATGAAAACCTTGGATCTACAACTCAGATTAAAGTATCTAGCAAGGTTAGCATTCAAAGTTGAAGGTCAGATAAAGAGCTTCTCAGACAAGAAAAATCTAAAGGAGTTCATTACCAAAATAATACTACAGAGAATGTTAGAGGGACTTCTTTAAAATGGGAGGAGGGTTGGGAGAGTGAGTAAAATAAGTGGAAGGAATTGAGAAATTCAGTTTCACTATTACAAGGCAATAATCACTGGGATGTAGAGTATGACATGGGCATATAGTCAATAAGGTTGCAGTAACTTTGTGTGATGTCAGATGGGTGCTATATTTGTTGGGGTGATGGGAGGTGAACTGGAGGGGTGAGTAAAAAAAGAGAAGAAATCAAGAAGTACAAATTCAGTTACAGGGATGTAAACTGCAGCAAAGGGCATATACTCAATAACATTATAATAACTATATATGGTGTCAGAGGGGAACCAGATGTATCAGAATGAGTATTCAGTAAGTTATATAAATGATTCATCACTATGTTGTACACCTGAAACCAATATAATATTGTATGTTAAATGTAATTTAAAAAATAAGAATCCAAAATATCATATACTGTGCTTGTTCAAATCAGCCAGACATTTTCTCAATGAAAGGAGTCTAGAAAGTAATCATAAAAAGGATACTTTATATACTTCAAAGAGGACTGAGCTATTTAGAATTTTATAAATTAATAAAATATTTAGTAGGAGGTAGGATTGAGTTTAGGAAAAACATTGTGACAGATCTTTGGTGTTGCAAAACTTTTGAGCTTCCAAATATCTTTTGATTACTGATCATTTTGACCACGTATTTTTATTTTTCTAAAATATTTTCCCACCAAAAAGAAATAAATCAACTTTCATTCTCAAAATTAACTTAAGAAATTGCCATATGATATCCAAAGTAAGAAACTTAAAATTAAAGGTAATTCCTATTTTGCCAAAAAATAAAATAAAATTTTATTTTTATTTTAGGTGCTCGATGGTCAATATTTAATAAAGTTAGTCATTACTGTTTCACTAACAACATTCTTAAGTGAAGCTGGCTTTTTGTTTTTTAACTGCAAGAATGTGGTGGTGGAGAATTCAATGGTGTCTAGTATGATTTGGTGTCATTGCTCTGATCCACACCCAGGTACCTGCTGTTTTATGCACCACTGCTTTTGCACCATCAATGCTAATGTCAACTCAGTGGAAAAGTCAAGAGCATTTTGGTGTTATTGTGAAAAATAGTTTTGACCTCATAGAACTTCTAAAACTTTCTTGGGGATCTTTGGGTGTCCAAGGATCTCACTGTGAGAAGAGAGCTGAATGAGGCTATGCATAAATCTACTCATGCCACCTCCCTTAATCAGGAACTTTGATGGCTTCCTATCATCTACAGAATCAAACTTGACTTTGGCCCATGCTGTCAGCCCAGGACACAGGGCTCCAGTTAAATGGGCAACTCTCCATTATCCAAATATGCCCTTCCATGCCCTTGCCCATGCTTACCACTGCACTGGGAATGTCCTCATCACCATCTCTGACCATTGAAATACTGCTTATTCTCTAAGGCCCAGGCCAACCTCTGTTTCTTCCAGGAAGCCTCCACGGGTTTTTAAGTGAAAACATTTTTGTGTTTCTTTGAATTTTCTGAGCTCACTCACAGAACACCTCTATCATTTAGCAGGCTGGGTATTATATTAAAAAGAGTTGTTTACCCATCTGTATGTAAGCTCCCCAAGGTTAGGCACCAAGTCTTTCCTCTCCATTTCCCTGCAGTTCAGCCTTATTTATCATGAGGGTAGGGGTCATTGTTGAATTTCACTGGAATGCAATAATTCAATTCCAGTTCTCAGAATATAAAACTGGGAAATGCCATGTGGCTACAGCTGTGAATGCTCAAAGGTCATGGAGCATATTTTACCTTTTTTATGAGTCCCCAAGGAATGTCAAAATTGGTATGAATATTGGTCCATGCTTCTTAAAAATGACCTTACTTCACAATTAGGAAAAGGGAATTACACTTCGGGACTTCTCCAGCCCCAAGAATCTCAGCCCCTAGGGCTGGAAGAATCCTTGAGAGAGAGAAAATCTCTCTGACACCAGGCTCTACTGAAGGTGCTATGTTTCTTGCCCTCATTTTTGAGATGACATAGTTCATGCCCTGGCAGGAAGGTTGAGTGCTGAGCCATAGGTAGGACCTGAGGCACAGATGCTCTTCTCCCAATTTCACTCAAACAAGATAATCATAATGACCCCCTCTGCCCCCATAGGCCCAGCCCAACCCGGGCTGGAAGACTTTATTTTCTTTAAAGCTTGTCTTAGAACCTTTTGCAAAATTACATTTAATGCCTGCAGAGATGCACTTGTTTGTTTCAAAGGCTGATTTAATTTTGATGCCTTTAGCCTTTATAGTTGTTTCCTGATTTCCAGGAATTGCTCTCAATTTAGCTGTTGCTTGCTCACAGCTCTGTGCATCAGCTCTTTTCCTGGCTGTTGTGCTCTAACTCCTCTCTCTTCAAGGATCATGTTGGCTGGCAGGGGCAGGAAAGGAGGAAAGGGAGGGACCTGCACGGGCTGGAGTATGGCACAGTTGAAGGAGAGGGCCTTGGCAATGGAGACTGAGGAACACTGAACCAGGTCCCAAGGAACACATATAGCAAAGCATAGAAATAGGCAAGGATAATAGTCAACCACTCAGTATGAGGGCTTTGGGCTGTATCAACAGAAGAAGAGTACTGTATTTTGCCATGTATAATGCACTCCCATGTATAATGCACACCTATGTTTTTTGCTCAAACTTTCAGGGGAAAAAAATCTTCCATTTCAATTTTTTAATTTAAATTTTTATTTGTGTATATTTAGGTACTTGGTTTTTGTATTATAAAGGAATTTTAGCATTTATCTTTTAACATATGGTACAAGAAATTTTATGTAACACTTTTTACTCATTAGCATAAATAAAATAATTAAAAACATTTATATAGATACGGAATTAGTACTACCTATGTGTATGCGCATTCTTATTTTTCCTTTACAAATTTGAGTTAAAAAGTGTGCATTATATATGGAAAATATGGTATTCAAAACAACAGAGGTGATTGTACTGGCCTCTTCTGCAATTTAGTGTGTAAGGCGTGGGCTCTGGAACAAGACTGTCTGATTAGACTTTGAGTCTGTGACTTTGGGCAAATTAGTTGATCCCTTTGAGACTGAGATGGTCTTTTTCTTCTTTTCAGTGGGCACAATAATGAAAATTACTTCAAAATACTGTTAGGAGGATTCAGCGAGATGCTAGATGTCACGTGGTGTGTAAAGCTTCCCTCTACTCTGGTTTGGGCAAACACCAACCAGATATGTTGGCTAGTTCCAGAGCCTACACTCAGAAGGACACTGACAAACTTGAGCACATCTAGAGGAGGGAAGACCATGGGGTGTGGGGCAAATAAGTGCCATTTGCCCAATGTGAGAGAAGGCCTCTCCTGATGTGGCTAGCAGGTTCTTTGAAGACTGCAGTGGGTGTGGCAGAAGTGACCGAGATGCAATTTCTGGTGTAATAGAGGAAACAAGACTTCTCAAGAAGTCAGTCACCCTGGTATTGGTTGATTGAGGAGTGAGGAACGTTGAGACTGAGGTTCCTTTTGGTGGAAGCATACCAGAAGGGTTTAGATGTTGTAGGACAAGGAGAGCATCAAGTGGCAGCAGGCCCAGGCCTTGGGGATGCTGAATTATGACTTGTTCTGTCCCTACCCCAGGCTGCAAACTCCAAAGGATTTCTGCTCTGGCTGGATATACTGTGTGGTGTACAGGCCATTTGTGGGGATCCATGAGTCACAAGGCAGTCAATGGCATCCCTGTTAGAATTTCAGAGGAGATGCTATCAGTGTGTTTGCTCTTGGTGCCACAGCAGCTGGAGTCTGGTGGATTGTGGGACTACTCCTCACCCAGCTGATCGTTAGCCATACCAAAAACAATGGGACACTGTGGCCTCCTTGGCAGCCGTAGGCATCTGAGCTGGAAGACCACCCCGAGATTCTTACACTAGCCCTATACTTCTCTAGCTGAGAGGCCCAAGGACTGTAAGGAGCAAGACCCCCTAATGTTACAGAGATGTAGGAATAGAATCAGCGCACAAAAGTGTATCCCTGTCTTATGCCCAGGGACCCTGAATGCTTGTCTCCCTTGCAAATGTCTATGCCTTCTAAATGAGTTGGGCCTGTCCCTGAGTGCAGCAGGCTTATCCAGGCAATAGGAGACCAGAGACTAAGTGCCAAGTCCATGCTCTGTCCTTCACTTGCCAGGTAACCTTTAGGCAAGACAGTCTCCCCACCCTGAGGCCTCAGCTACTTCAGTTCTGAAAAGAGAAGGTGGCAATTGGTCTTGTCAATTGCCCCTCTGCCCTGACAGCCAGATTCAAGGAATTCAGTGACCTGTAGCCATTGGTGAGGATACATGTAGTGGAATGAATAGTGGCCTACAAAAAAGATATATCCAAGTTTTAACCTCCAGATCCCATGAACCTGATTTTGTATGGGAAAAAAAGGTCTTTGCAGATGTAATGAAGTTAAATCTCAAGATGATATCATCCTGGATTATCTTGGTGGCCCCTAAATCCAATGGCAAGTGTCCTTACAGAGACAGAAGAAGAGAAAAACACAGAGCAGAAGAGAAGGCCATGTGAAGAAGGAGCAAGAGATTGGAGTGATGTAGCCACAAGCCAAGGAATGCCAAGGATGTGGGTAACCACCAGAAGCTGGAAGGGCCAAGGACAAATCACCCGCTAGAACCTTCAAAGAGAGTATGGCCCTGCCAACACCTGGTTAGACTGGCCTCCAGAACTATTGGACACTACATTTCTGTTCTTTTAAGTCACACAGTTGGTGGTAACTTGTTACAGTAGCCCTAGGACACTCATGCAGTGGGTTGTGCTGCTCTCGAAACCTAGAGTCCATGGGCCATCTAAGAGCCCAGACCCTGCCAGGTGATATATCCAAGGAGCTCCTCGAGGCTGCCTGTGCCTTTCTGGGTGGAGTCCCTTTGCTTTTCACTAAAGGCTGAGGCAGTATGACTGGCTCTATCACCTGTGAGGCCCACTCGGTGCCCCTGAACTCCCAGCTCAAGGTCAGGTGCCACTCTAGCTTATTGACGATGGCAGGCAGCAGCCTGAGCTCATACCTCCAGATTTACCACTCTACTTCCTGACTCCTGCTTTGCTTTGCCACAGTTCCAGCCCAAGGTGTAGTGATAGCAAAGAGATGCTATCCAGGGACCCTTTCCTGTCCTACTGCTGACTTTGCTTCAGACCAATGTGTGTCAGGAAGTACCCAGAAGATGAAACCAGGCTCCGACTTTAAGATTCACACCCATAGCCATGGTGTCCTCTGCAGTGGGGGAAGAAAGACATGGGCAGCCAGTTCATAGACAGCAAGTGGCAGGCCAGAGGTACCAAGAGCCAGGGGACGCCATGAAAGCGACAGCTCTGATGTCTGTGAGTCAAATCACACTGGTGCCTGGAATTCCATTTTAGAGCTTATCCCAAACAAAATCATTGGCATTCAGTAGTATATTCTGGTAGTCAGGGAAGGCAATATCACAGAAGTTTCCCTTGCCTTTTAGAATTAGTTCTTACCACCTTTAATAATATACTTTTGAAATTCTGATTGCATTATTAACAACTCTTAATTGGTCTTTATTCTTAAGCATTCAGAGTCTCCTGCAGAGGCAGAGATGGCAGAAGGGTGCATGAAGGGAGGTGAATCTCTGTGCTAGAGGAATAATATCCAGCACAGTATCACTCTGAGTGAGACCCAGGTAAAATCACATTTTTATTAAGTTTATCAGTTCCTTTTGTGTTACCAGTTTATTTTAGGAAGTAGTTTTCATTTACTGAAGGGCAGAGGGAAAAGGAGGGAGGCCAAAGCCAACTTTCAGAAGCCTCAGGCCAGCTGCCCATGGCCTTTTGGAGTTCTCGGGGCTTATATATGCCAGTCGCCAGGAGAGCTCATGGGTTGCCTAGAAAATTAACAATGTTGAGCTTCCAGGCCTCACATATTCTTGGGGCTGGGAATCTGTGTTCCTTGCCTTTGATTGGGCCTGTCAGCCAATGGAGTGTGATGCTGCCTTCAAACAGGGACACCTGTCCCAGACTGCTTAGTAAAACGCAGGTCTTGAGTGTGAGGACTCAGAGCGGGGCCCAGCTGCCACTTCTCCTTGAAAACAAGACCACATTTTTCTGCCTTATATGTGATTGCTCTTGTAGCAATCCTCTCAATATCTTTGTCACATAACAAAACCCTGGGTTCAAAGGGAGCTCTGAAAGGAAATTTGTCTGCTGATTTTAGACTTTTATTAGTCACAAGTAGTAATGAGCTTCCCTCCACCAGCTCAGAGGCACATCAAGCTAGGCAAGTCACCAGGAAAGGTGGATTCCACCCAAAAGAGTGTTGAGTACAGTCTGCAGATGTCAGAGCAAGCTCAGCAGTGGCAAGACTTTGGGGCCAAGTTTCAGACAGGAGTGAGGGATAGGTACAGGGAAGCTCTCTGTAGCACCCTATACTCCATAGAAGCCAGAAAAGTTCTATTTAGATGGTGTCAAAAGTTGACCTACTGTATAAGATTCCCTTTGGCCCAAAGCAAACTGCTACTATAAAACATTTACAAATAACTACTCTCATCTGGCTCTACTATTAAGAGATAAGCACACTGAGGCCCAGGGAGGGAAAGAAACTTGTCCAGGGTTGCTTACCTGGTGGCAGAGCTGGTGGAACCCCTACTGACCACAAGTCAGTGACCTCTCTAGACCATGCATATGTGGCCTGCACCAGCTGTGTGGGGAACAGGCTTGGGTCCATGTAGGGTGTGGAGAGTCTGGATGTAGACTGGACCATCGTACACAGGTGTAGGTTCCCCAAGAATGTTCACATTTTTGGTGTGGTGATTGTTGCTACACGCCATCCCAGTCAACACAGTTCACTCACTTGTCCACCCTACTAGCCAGGGGGAAAATCAGACACAGACACAGAGAGAGAGAGAGGCAAAGAAAGCTTTAGGTTAAGGAATTGGCTCATGTGATTGTCAGGGCTAGCAAGTCCGAAATCAGCAGGCTGAAGATTCAGGCAGGATTTGTTGCCATCTTGAGTCTGAAGGCTGAAAAATTCAGGCAGGATTTTGATGCTGTAGTCTAGGCTTAGAATTCCTTCTTTGGGGAACCTCAGTCTCTGCTTTTAAGGACTTCAACTGATTTGATGATGCCACCCATGATAATCTGCTTTACTCAAACCCAACTTATTATAATTGTTAATCACATCTACGAAATACCTTCACGACAACATCTAGATAGACTATTGTTTGACCAAACAAGTAGGCAACATGGCCTGGACAATTTGACAAATAAAATTAGCCATTACATCTACGGTCTTTTCTGTACCAATGCAGGGAAGCCACTGTTGGCTTTGAGAGCAGATAGGTCTGCTGGGTGGTGGCCTGCTGGTGAAGGCAGGGAAAGTAGACTTGACTAGGATCTGGACAGTCTGAGGCCCTCTGGGAGGTACTCCCCTGCCTCCCCAACACCTGCAGCTGCTCTTGGACTAACATTCTGGCCTAAATATCAGACTCCCATGAGGTGAGCTAGTACTGGTAGAGTCACTGTTGGTCCCTGGGCTTGAGGGCTTAGGACTTGACCCGACTCTACCTTCCTGCCTGCGGATACCCATCCTTGAACCTCCCTCCTGCCCACTGTATGGTGGCCACACCCTTGGATTCTACCCCATGACTCGACCTTCCATTAAGAGGAGGGAGCAGTGTCTAGCAGCCACCAGTCTCCTGAGAGCAGGCCAAGGCCAGACAGGTACAGGTTACTCAGTACAGGGAACTCACATTTGTGCAAATACTCCTCTACATATACCCTGTCACTCTGTTAACTCTCCCAGGGATCCCCTTCTTCTGGCTGTCCCCTGTCTTATATCCCAAGCAATGAAGCTCTCTTTGATGTTCTCTCATCTTCTATGTGCCCCCAGGTACCAGCTGAGAAGGGCTCTCCGAAAAGCTGCTTTGGTAGCCTTGCCCCTGTGCTTGGGAATGTGTGTGCCCTCCAGGCCTTCCTTGTTGCTCATCTTGGTGGACTTCTCTTCCCCAGGGGGTATGCTTAGATCTCAGCTTTGGCTGCTAAGTAAGCAAGTCTAGTGAGGTTTCTCTTCTGCCAGGAAAAACAAGAAGAATGCTACATCTTTGGATGTGATGCTCCCAGTATCCAGGCATCCTGCACAGCCTCTCATTTAAGGTCATTACAATCCTAAGTGGGGTATGAGTTTTATCCTCATTTTACAGAGGAGCAGATTGAGACTTGAACATGGTAGGCAGCTTGCCCAAGGTGGTACAGGGAATAGAGATGGGCTGAAATCCAGAGCACTACCACTCAGCACTTTGGGGTTGTGCCAGTGCCCTCTCTGGGCACACAGCCCAGTCAAGAATGGACTTCTTCCCAGCTCTAAACAGAAATAGCAGATGGGCAAGCATGCTTGCTAGAAGCCCCAGCTCCAGCCTCAAGCATTTAGCTGCCATCCCAAATGGGGAGGTGAGGTCTTCTGGCACATACTGCTACAAGGGGGCAACCCAAAGAGGAAAGGCTCTGAGTTGAGGAGCAGAGAGTGCTCCCCATTTTTAGAACACCCCCACTGCTGCAGCCTTGACCTCCCAAAGCTTTGCTACCAGTATCTACTGATCCTAAGTCTTTTATAGCTCAGGATCTAAATTGGGTTCCTTAGGTGCTCAAGCACCATCCCTGACCCCAACCCTGACCCCGGCCCTTACCACCTCACAACCCTGATATCCCAGGTCCTCTAGGATATGGCCATGACCACCCTTCCTTTTCCCTCCACAGTGCTACTCCTACTAGGCTTCTCTACTTTCCTGCACCTCTTGTTCTCACCCTCCCAATCCAGTGCCATAAATTGCCACCTCCTCCCTAATAAACTTCCCAGTGTATGGCTGAAGGCCCAGCAGCCTCACATGACCCCAGCTTTCTCAATGTGTCCATCAGAAGGAGTTTTGCCATTCCCCCACCCCATCCTGCCCAATACCCTTGGTTTGCACCTATGTACTCCAGTCCTTGTCACAGAGTGTGTGTCTTAGAGGGGAAGTGTTGCAGGTGGCAGAGTCTGTTTGCCCTAGAAGACTAGAATCTGCTTTTGGGTAGTGACCAACTTGACCTGGATCAGCATAACCCACTGCTGGGTTTACCTAGGGCTTGCCCAGGAGTATGTGCTAAAGGAACAGAAAGTAAACTGGCCTTTCTTTCAAGGAACTTCTTGGAACTTGCCCAGCAAATACTGCAATGGACAGACATTCTGAAATCCTAGAACCAGAAGTCCGGGGCAGTAGACAGGGCCCTCAAATTAGGTCAAGCAGAGTTTCCAAGCCAGGTTGAGCATCTGGGGCACTGGGGCCGCTGATTACAATGCAGATTTCCTGGGACCAATGCCAGAGCTACTAAATCAGAATCTCCATGCAGGTGGGAAATAGCCAGCTGCATTTATAAAGGGACTCCACAGGTGGTTCTGATATATTCCAGAGATTGGGGAGACCAGGGCCCTGGCTTACATAGTGAGTCATCACACACTGGGACCAGAACTCTGGCTCTTGACTCCCACTGTGTGGCTCTCTCCCCTATGTCATCAGACCCAGTCACCTCTTGAGGTGGAGGAGCTACATCTATGAGTCATTTGCTAACAGGCATCCTGCCTCAAGGGCATGAGTCATAACAGACCCCATCTGACAATGGTTAACTGCAAAGATATCAACAGTAAATGTTTGGGGATGCCTTATATGTGCTGCTGTCAGAGACAGAACAGTCTGGGCCCTTGGGCAGGGGTGCCTGTCTCTTGGCATGAAGCATGTACATCATTCAGTCCTTCAGTCCAACCTTCTGTCTGCTGCTTTGGATTCAAATATACTGTTTGTCTAGCTATCATCTAGGAGCTGGAGCCATTATAGTGACATGCTGTCAGGAGACTACAAGGAGCAGTAAACACTCCATCATTTGGATGCAGTGGGAGGTGGATGATAGGCTCAGTGCATACAGACAAGAGTTGCCCTGGTCTTGTGAGCAGGCAGATAAATGGAAGAGGATGTGGAAGTAGCCCTCAGGAGTGGGGCCAGGGGAAGAGGGTCATTGCAGGCAGAGGAAGGTGTGTGTATGCAGGCTCTGCGGCACTTGTGGGAAAGGGAGGCTGGTGTGCCTTGTGCCCAGAGTGGAAGTGCAGGACCATCAGGGCAGGCAGTGGGGCACAGGGAAGCTGCCAGAAGGGAAATGGCAGGTCCTTTGAGGCCCTGATAGGGATATTTTATTTTATCTTAAGAACAATAGGAAGGGCCAAGAAACATGAATAGATGCGCCACATCACCAGTGATTGGAGAAATGCAAATCAAAACCACAATGAGATACCACCTCACACCCACTAAGATTAAAAAAAAAAAGTGTTGATGAGAGAGTAGAGAAATTGGAATCCTCATGCACTGCTGGTGGGAAAATAAAATGGTGCAACTACTGTGGAACACAAATTAATGCTTCCTCAAAAAGTTAAACATAGAGTTACCAGCAATTCCACTCCTGAATATATAACAAAGAGAACTGAAAACAGGTGTTCAAACAATTAATGCATATAGTAACATTATTCACAGCAGCCAAAAAGTAGAAACAATGCAAATGTCCATTAACTGGTGACTACATAAATAAAGTGCAGTATGTCCATATAATGGAATATTGTTCAAACTTTAAAAAGAATGAAGCACAGCTCTGCACATGTACAAAGGAAAGGCTGAATGCCATGTGAGGACACAGCAAGAAGTTAGCCATCTGCAAACCAGGAAGAAAGGGTTCACCAGAAACCAAATTTTTCACCACCTTGACCTCAGACTTATAACCTATAGAACAATGAGAAAATAAATTTCTGTTGTTAAAAAAAAGAAATACAGATACATGCTACAATATGGGTGAACTGTGAAAGTATCATGCTAAATGGAAGAAGCCAGTCACAAAAGACCACAAAGTATATGATCCCATTTATAGGAAATGTCTAAAAAGAGGCAAATCCATAGAAACAGAAAGCAGATTAGTGGTTGCCAAGGGCTAGGATGTAGAGAGGGTGGGGAGTGATTGGTTGATGATACAGGGCTTCTTTTTGGGGTGATGAAATTTTCTGGAATTAGTGATGTTGCATAACTTCATTAATGTAAGAAATGACACTAAATTGTGGCACTTTAAATATTAATTGGCAAATATCATCACACACACAATAACTACAACTTTAAAAAGTGGGGAAGAGAGCAATGAGAAGGTGAGTCGATTGTCAGAAGAAACAGATGGAAGCCCAGACTGAAGGATGTGCAGGCTTCATGCCAATTCTGAGCACTTCAGTGTCTGTACCCATCTCTCTACCTTCTAAATGCTTCTGGGCTCTTGTAACCTGCTTGTCCATACCATGGGCCTACCCATGGTTTGATCCTGCTGCTTAGCCTTGATGGGGCAGTGTACAGGAAGCCCTGGTTCATAGTAGGTGTATAGCCCATGCTGGCTCCCTTCCCTGGGAAGCGCATCGCAAAAGGAAAGGGTGGCTCCAAGGAATTAAGTGATACTCTCAGCGCCACACATCTAAGTGACTAAGTTGGGACTCTGGAATCACAGCCTGGCTCCTTCAACCCACTGAGCTGCCATTTCCTTGTGCATAAAATGTAGCTGTTAACAACAGTCTTGCCTTCCTTCTAATACTTCTGCACCTCCAAGCCTACCAGACTGAGTCACTGGCCACTGAGGCCTCTCTGCCCTGGAGCCGGGAAGCAGCTTTCTCTTAGAGGACCCAGTCCAGCCCAGGCTCACGCCCTAGGAATGGTGGGAGGGGCTCTGATTCTTACAATTTTTAAGCTTCCAGGTGGATCGTCCTTATTCAACTCAACAGCAGGGAACACAAAATTTGTTCTTATTTCATGGCCCCCTGTTGTTAGCCTGGAGGAGATAAAAATCTCCGAGAGAAAATCATAGGCACTTGAAGGCACTTTTCCTAAAAAGTGTTAAGGAAGATGTTAACTTTTTCATTGGATTCTGTTCTCTTGTTCCAAGGTTATTAAACTATTAATAAAAGATGATTCTACAAAGGCAAATTATGAGAACCTGGGGAATCCCTGAGGGTCTCTTTCTCAGCCCTTTTCCCCCACTGGTCCTTTTTGCTTTATGCCTTTCACTCCCTCTGACTCCCCCACTCCCCACCAGCCTGGTGCCTCAACTTCTGGTCTCTAAAATGAGTCTCCTGTTAAGATAAAAGAAGAGAGACTTACCCTGATGTTTGGCTTATAATAAATGCTTAGTAAGTAGGCTGACCAGAGATACCATTTTAAATGGGACAGAAAGCAACAGTACTGTGCAATTTCAAATGGTACACATGGTCAGCCTAGTCTCACTGGCTAAATTCAAGGTGTCAGTATGCTGACCATACTACCATTTGAAATGGGACAGTACCATTGTTTTCTGTTGCATTTAGAATGGTAAATCTGATCGGCCTACCAGTAAGGTTAGCTATAATGAAAATAATTTTAAATAATAAAAAGCAGTGTTTATTTTTCTCATGGACCTTGTTCTTTTCTGCATAACTGGTCATCTAAATTGTAAGACTTTTACCATGGGACTCAGTAGACTTATTTTTAATGACAAATACAAAAAGCCGCCAGCCTACCCTATTCTTTGTGCTGACTCAGCTATTACAGGGGAGAAAATTGCTCCTTCATGGTCTGGACACTCTCCAAGTCCCTCCAGGGGCTGGCATAAGTCTCAAGGCTGTGGACAAGTGAGCCCCAGACCCCACTGGGGTTAATTTCTCTATTAGGCTCACTAGGCACTAGGACTATGATACTTTTAGGGGTTCATGAAAATATTTTAATTTTTAAAAGGAAGAAATGTTTTAATATGTACTATTAATGTGAATTAATATACATTGGATGAATTAATGTATTTATTTTCATAACAATGCAATCATAAAATATAATTGTTACTTATTTATTTTTATTGAGGAAGGGGCTCACAAAAGCAAAAATGCCCAGAGTCCATCTACATCATAACACAGCCCTGGGCCCCCACCAGTAAAAGTGTCATGTGGATATATGTTCCACCTTTTCCTAAGGTTCTTTCCCCTTGTCATCTCATTTTCAATTCTGATCACTAACACCAAGTCCTGAAGGTAGCCAAGATGGTAAATTTCCCCCCATTTTCCAGAAGAAAAGGCTAAGGTTTGAAAATATAAGTAAGAACTGGCCCAGTCCTGAACTTTCTGCTGCCCCTTATGGCCATTTTAGGACCCTTCCCTCCCAGGAAGACCTCAAGTGGAGGAGTCCCTATGCCTAAGAAGAAAACCTCCTCCACTTGCCCCCAAGCCTCACCTAACATCTTCCCCTGCTACTTCTGGGCCACTAGGAAGAAAGCTGGAGAGTTGGAACAGTGCATATAAATGTTAACCACTAATTTTGTTCAGAACCATGGTTGCCAAAACCTCCATAGAGCTGTGAAGCTGTAGTCAAAGGGTTATAATGAGTACCCTGATGATGCCCACAGAGTCTTCACCTGGCTAAGTCAGTTCCACGGAGAAGTAGAACAAATAGACTAGAGAGAGAGACAGAGGTAGATGGATAGATACATACATAAGTAGATAGATACATAGACACATAGATACATAGATGGATAGATACATAGATAGATTTATTTTACAGAACTGGTTCACACAATTGTGGCACCTGGCAAGTCCCAAATCTATAAGGCAGGCCAGCAGGCTGGAAACTCAGGGAGAGTTTGATGCTGCAGTCTGGAGACTGTCTTCTTTGAGAAAAATCAGTATTTGGTCTAAATGGGCTTCAAATGATGTGATGAGGCCCACCACATTATTGAGGGTTAGCAGTCTTCTTAAACTCAACAGAATGTAGATTTTAACCCAAACTACAAAATACTTTAACAGCAACACTCAGATTAGTGTCTGATTGGATAACTGGAGGATTATATTCTGGCCATCACATCACCCATGCCACCTTGGCTGAGATAAGGCCTTGCTGGCTGATTTGATCACTTGAATCCTCTGTAACTTTTCTCCTGCCTCCCTAACCAGGAAGGCCCAAGTCAGGTTCTGAGCTAGAAATATTTTGAACCCAAGTCTAGTATTTGAGGTTTTAGCTGAATCAGAGTCTCCAGGGCTCCTCATCCCAACTTATGGCCCCTTGCTGACAGTACCTGCCCTGTCACAGCAATTGTAAACAATGGCCAAAAGTGAGTACCGCCACTGCTTTTCCTGGAAAGTCCTAGATTATGCAATCTTATGTGCTATGGCAGATATGACCAAACAGGGGGATTCTGCTTTAAGGTCTTTGGCTCTTCCCTCCTTAGGGTGGGGTATGAATGCCTTTGCCTTCTGAGCAGCGGGGAACACAGCCTTTCCAGGGGTCCACATTCAGAGAAAATGTACAATCATCACAACCTTCTAAAAGCCCCATGGGGTGCTGGAGCTTAAGGGCTAGCTGGATGCAATGGAAACATCTAAAACTGTTCAAACTGCTACTTGTGACCTACATATAGTTGTCCTAAAATCAAGTTAGCAAGCCTCGACCAGCATATATTTGGAAACATAAAACACAATAAAAACAAGATAGCAGAAAATATCTAAGTGTATTGTCATAGTCCATGACTCAGCTGTGATAACAAAAATACAATAGACTGGATAGCTTAAACAACAAACATTTATGTCTCACAGCTCTGGAATCTGGGAAACCCAAGATCAAGGTACCAACAGACTTGCTGTCTGGTGAGGTTCCCAGATGGCCACATTCTAGCTGTGTCTTCACCGGGTGGAAAGAAATGAAGGAGCTCTGTAGCGTCTCTTTTGTAAGGGTGCTACTCCCATTCATGAGGACCCCATTCTCATGACCTCATCACCTCCCAAAGGCCCCACCTCCTAATGTCATCACATTGGGGGTTAGGATTTCAACATATCAATTTTGGGAGACACAAACATTCAGTCTATAACATTCTGCCCCTAACCCCACACAATTCATATCCTATATGCAAAATACATTCATTGCACCCAATAACCCCAAAAGTCTTAACTCATTCCAGCATCAATTATTAAGTCTAAGTCCAAAGTCCCATCTAAATTTTATGAAAATCTAAACTACCTATGAGTGAGACTCAAGGCAATATTCATCCTGAGGCAGCTGTGAGCATGTGAAACCAAACAAGTTTTGTGCTTCCATAATACATTGGTGGGATAGGCACAGGACAGGTAGTACCATTCCAAAAGAGAGACATAAAAAAGGAAAAAGGATAAATGGGTCCCTAGTGAGTCCAAACTTAATAAATCAAACAACATTAAACGATAAGGCACCAGAATGATCCTCTTTGGCTTGATGTTCTGCCTTTCAAGTCCTCCGTAGCTGTCTGCCTGGGCCATGACCCTGAGGAGGCACGCCTGGGCTGGAGTCCCAAGGCTGGGCTGCCCTATCCTTTGAAACATAGGTGAAGGCAGCTATGCCTCTCCCCGCTGACACACCCACACATTCTCCAAGCCTGTCCTGTTTGGGCAGCCCTGATGATGTCTGAATCACCAGCCAGATCCTTCTTCCCTGTTTTTTGAAGAATAGTGTGCATTTGCAGCTGAATAGCATTGTGATCTAGTCGTGTGGAGTCTAAGAAGTCCAACATTCTTTCTCTGTTTTGCCTCATTTACTGTTTCCTTTAGTCCCAGTTGACAGTGTTTCTGCTGATATTCCCATCTGTATCCCTAGCCTTGATTGAGATAGTTGATTAAATCCATAGTTTACTTCCACACTAATTTCCTTATCAAAAGATTGCTTGGTGTTCTCATTTACATTTTTTTGCAATATGGATATGCTGGGAATTTTCCAGATCTTTAGGTTCTGCTTCCTTTTTGCTTAATACAGTAGATTCTCAGTTAATGGACACCTATGGGGTTAGGTGGATGCCAGATAAATGTAGTATTTCTTCAATTTTTTGGCCAGTTTCTTGAGAGTGCCAATTGCTTGAGTTCCAGTTAAAAGGGAGTCTACTGTATTTTTCACATTAAGTATTGCATTTTTCCATGTATAAGATGCCCCCATGTATGAGACAACCCCTACTTTTCTAACCCAACATTAAGAAACCCTCTCAACTGGTTACTCCCATAAGATAACCTCCAATTTTTGGTCTAACAATTCTAGACAGAAGTATCATCTTATACATGGAAAAATATCATAACTTTTTCTTTCTTCTCACATTTTACTATAAGCAGTTGGTAGGAAACAAGCTATACCTTTAACACCTTGCTTAAAAATTGCATAAATACCCAGTTTCATCACTTGCAAATTTTTCTTTCCATAGAACATTAGAGCATGAATACAATTCATCCAACTTCTTTGCCACCTTATAACAAGGATCACTTTCCTCCAATATCCAATAACATGTTTCTCATTTCCATGTGAGACTAATAAGAATGGCCTTTACCATCAATAGTTCTACCAACATTTTTTTCCAGGATTATTACCTATTTTCTAAGAAAATTGAGACTCTCTCTAAATTATTTTTTTATCCAACCTCTTTCACTTAATATTGTGCTTTTAAGATTCCTCAATATTCTTTTCATAGTTTACTTTTCATATGAATACACCACACTGTTTACCCATTGCACTGTGAACATTGTTGTCCATGTCTCCCGATGCACATGTGTACTCATTTCCCTAGCTTGTATAACGGGAGTGGAATTGCTGGGTGATCAGGTGTGGCTATCGTCAACTTTAATAGATAATGCAACCTTTCCCAAAGTGACAATTTCATTGTACCCTCTCAAAGCAATGTATGAGTGTTCCAGGGGCTCCATATTCTCACCTTGCCATTCTGTTGGGTAAATAGTGGATCTTATTAAGGTTTTTATCTGTATTTCTCTCGCTACTAGAAATCAAACAGCATTTCATACATTTATTAGCCATTTGGATTTCTTGGCATGTAAATTACCTATTAAGTCTTTTGCCAATTTTGCTATTTGGCTGCCGGTGTTTCTGTTAATAACTTGTAGTACTTTAAAAAATATATTCTGGATATAAGCCCTTTGTTAGTTTTATGTGTTCCAGATCCCTTTTTTGTATTTGTGACTTGCTTTTTACTCTTTTCATTCTATCTTTTGAAAAATAAGAATTCTTCGTTTTATGTAGTCCAGCTTGTTCATTATTTTCCTTATGCTAGTATTTTTCATGCCACATTTAAGAAATCATTCCCTACCCTTAGGTCATGAAGATATTCTCTTTTATGATCTTTTGAAAGGTTTATAGTCTCACCTTTCACATTTTAGTTCTTAATCCATCTGGACTTGATTTTTGTGTGTGATACAAAGTGGGAGTCCTATTTTTTTTTAAATCTTTATGGAAACCCTATTGTCCCTGCACAATTGATGAGAAGACTATTCTTTCCTCACTCCTGTGCAATGTGTCCTCTCATAAATTAGACTTTACATATACATGGGCCTGTCTCTGGGCTCATTCTTCTATCCTATCAGTCTATTTATCCATCCTTGTACCAAAACCATGGTAGGCTGACGTCTCTCAACTTATTGACCCAGGCTGTGCTCATTAGGGATTAAAAGACTAAAGCTAGGTATAGGCAGATTAGTAAGGATCTTGAAAATCTATTGGAAAGTGCTAGATTTGACCTGGGGAAGGTGTTCCCCAGCATATCAGTAAGTAGAAGACAGAGATTCTGGATGAGTATCTTAGGAAGATATTTCTGGGAGTCAAGTCTCAGCATGGGAGCATGGGGCTGAGAAAAGAATATGGGAGTTACTGTAATGATTCAAGGCTAAGATCACAGGGTCCTGGATGAAAGATGTGGCAGTGGAAACGGAAAGGAAAGAATGCATTCAAGAAACATTTAAAAGAGAAAATTGAAATGATGACCTTTTTTGTTATGAGTCAGTGGAAGAGGAAGGGTTGAAGACTGAAAAATGATGCCAAGCTTTCTAGCCCCAAAATAGAGAGGACTCTGGTTTGATGAAAGAGATCCATAAAGTAATTGTAGGAGTATGTTTTTTCTGCCACTGACTCCTAAAAGTTCATTTAGTGTTCCAGAAACTCAATCAAAGTAGTCCTAACTGTATATAGATTCTCTCAGGTTGTTGAGCAGTGACATGTCTCCTATGGCTTTAGGCTTTTGAGAGTTGAAATGAGACTTTGAATCATGTTCAGGCGTCCTTGGATATCGTTGATTGAATTTGCTTTGTAGTCTGAATTTAGTAGGATCGTAAGGACTTCCTAAAGCCCACAATTTGATAAAGAAACAACTGCCTTTCCAATGGTTAAAATGACAGATCAAAACAGCAACAACAACAAATGACCAAAACTAAACAAAACAAAACAAAAAAAACAAACAACAACAACAACAAAAACTACTGTAAAGAAAAAAACAACTAGCCCCAGGCTAATTTATGGAATATTATGAAATATATCTAAACAGTACAGTGAATACTTAAAAATACTTGCAATTGTTCTTTATTTCTGTTGGCATAGTATGTTTAAATACATGTAGCAACCTTTCTCTCAATCTCCTACCACTGCTGCTACATACCAAAACATTCAGGTCTAATATTATTCCTGAAAAGCCAAATGCATATTTATAAGGACTGAATGTATATGAAGAGTAGATAAATCAAGTGTCTTGAAAAAATAAAATCCCATGGCAGACTATATTATGAAAAGAATAAAATAGTGTTTTCAACTCAATTACACCACCAATTGGATTTTTAAAAAGAGGCCATTCACATTTTAGGTCATAAAATCATTCCCTTAATCATTTAAACATCAAATAAAGTTAAGATTTAGTATAAAATATACTTGGTTAAAAAAAATATGAAAATCTTTGACAAATAATTAAAACAGATTTGCCAACATAATAACCAGTTAATTGTAGCATGTATTTAATAAAGAATGGGTTATGGGAGGAACTGGTGTTTACCTTTCCTTTTTCTGTATGAAAATATAAAAGCCTCATTCTGAATACTACTGATACTTGTGGAGAAATCAAAGCTGCTGTGAGATTATGCCCTGTGCATGAGGGGGTGAGTTAGTAAGACTAGGGCTCTGGAGACCTCTTCCACTGAAAGACAGAGTCCACTGTCAAATAAGGCTCAAGTGTGGCATGGGCCATAAAGTTGAGATCTTGGGTTTCTATAGCCACTTCTCATTTGTTTTGTGATATGAGAACCAATTTTGACTTTTCTCTTGGGTCTCAGAAATTGTATGCTCAAGCCACCCAAACTTCTGACATAGAAGCCTTGTTTCACAAAAGGCAAAATACACAAGTGTTCTGAGCCTAGATACTCATCCTTGTCATCCATCCGTTCATTCACTCAGCCAGTCATTCATCCAGTCACTTGTCCATTCACTCACTCATCCATTTGCTCACTCCCTCATTCATTTACTCACTTGTTTCACAAACATTTCTTAAGTGTTTGCTGTAGGGCTAGTGCTGAGGGGAGCTACAGAGCAGAACAAGCCTTGGCCCTACTCTCATGGAGCTCACCCCCTAGTAATCATGAGACAAAAGTACAAAATAACCACACCATGGGACAGAGAAAAATAGGGCAACAGGGAGATACAAAGATCCAGATAGTGCAGAAGAAGTTAATTTCGCCCCCAAAATTCTCCATACTTTACCTGACTCCTTTATTACTTCTCTTCAACTAGAGTATCAGCTATGTGAGAGCAGAGGTTTTTATCTGTCTTGTTTACTGCTGTGTCCTCTGTGCCTAGAACAGTACCTGGCACATGATGGGTGCCCACAAAAATACTTGTGGTAAAAATGAGTGAATTGTAGGAGAATGAGGAATAATGTGGATGAAGCTCTCTTTGGAACTGTTTCACATAGGAGAGAATCCTGGAGATGAGCCTTGACAAAAGAAAATGGTCTTGGTGGACAGCCAGAATTAAATAGCTTCTTGGCCTAAAGGAACAGCTGGAGCCCAGGGGTGAGAAATTGCATGGTGTGATCAGGAGAGTCCTACAGCATAGAGAAATGTAGGATTCTAGGTGAGAATGATACCAGATTAGGTTTGAGACCAGATCACTCAGAGCATTCAAAGCCGGGTGGAAGTGCTATGTGTACTCCTGTAAGTGTCAAGATCTCTAGAAAAATTTGACATTCACTTACTGAAAAAGATAACTGTCTGATGTATCCAAGGCCCAAACCATGGGAGCCTGCATAAGAGCTCCAATTCCCTTTACCAAGGACCTAATAAATACCTGTTATGTCTGTAAGAAAATATGAATATAGTGCAAAGAACTAGTAGCAGAAGCTGTAGCAAGAAGGTCTCTATCAGGAAGGAAAGTAGGTGGATAAGCCTCAAGCTGGGCCTCCCAACCGGGCTGTCAGTTCCATGATGGGGATGGGCCAGCTGATCCTAAAGGCCCCTGCATCCCTGACATTCTGGGACTCTAATTATAGAAGTGAAATCTTCATTCCAGATAGCTTGGGAAATCCTTGGGTACAATTTCACCTCCCAGGGCTGGTAGGTAGTTCAGCTGGCACTGTGGCCTTTAAAAAGGAATGAACTGAACATCCAGAGAAACTACATCAGCCTAAGTGTCCTTCCACTGGCTTGTTTGCTTCTAGATGTCAGCCACTCTTTCAGGAATGCAGAAGAGCAGCCTTTTCACAATCAAGGGTCTGGGGTCCAGTTCCTGATCTTTTCTTTTCACATTGTGAAGAGGATGGATCCTGTAGTCCAAGAAGAAATTAAAGACCATTTTCCTTCCAAACTTCACTTCTAAAAGAAGCAAATAAGGAAGGTAGAGCTGTGGAGCTCCGATAGACTATGGAGCCAATCTTAACATAAACAAGTCTCAGTTTTCTCACAAGTCAATCCCACAGCCAGTGGGGCCCATGAGAGTTCTGTGCCATTGGATGTCATTTTTAACACCAAAGCTATGCTTGCATGAAGAAACCAGCTTAGGAAAAAGGTCTATGACTGTAAAACAACTGGTTACTAGAAAATCACCAGAACTGGTCATGAAAAACAAAACAAACATGCACCTCAAACAAACTCTACGTGGTTATTTCTGTGGTTTGCATTCCACTGCCTGAAAAGTGTGACTACAGCATGGTCCAAGACATCAACCCCAGGAAGGCCCAGCAAAGGCAATGTATTTAAAGTTGAAAGTCAAAGCCTTCCCATCAGCGTAAAGGGATAAGATGAAAGAAGGTGTGGAGGGGAAGGAAGAGGCCAAGACCCAAGAAGAGATCAGCCTTGGCTCCTGATGCTGGTGGTGCCATTGCTAGATGGGGAAATGAGAGGGATCTGGGGTGAAAGGCAAAAAATCCAGCTGTGGAGCCCTGTAAGACTGAGAAATCCATAGGTCATCCTGGGGGAAGGGCCAGGAAGGAGTTGGGAACACAAGTAGGGGCACCAAACAGAGATTGGAGGACTTTCTTCAAGTACTATCACAGTGATCTTTGTGTGTGTGGTGGTGGAGGGAGGGAGGCTGAAGATCAGTGTTGGCCACAGTTGGTTGGAGGAGCTTAAGAAATATCTAGGTGGATATGTCGAGCAGGCTGTTGGATATACAACTCTAGCTGAGGAGAGAAGGAGGGCTGGTGAGCCTGTGGTAGGAGCTTAAGGGAGTGACAGCTCTCTCTTCTACCCTCAACCTTCCTTTGTCACTATGGCCACAGGCTTTCTGGTATACCCAAACCACTCTGGATCACTGGAGTTCTGTGCCTAGGGCCTTAGGTCCGTCCACTGCCATGGTGTGTGTGTGTGTGTGTGTGTGTGTGTGTGTGTGTGTGTGTATGTATAGGGGAGGGGGGTCCTAGGGTCTCCAGCTGCCTGCCATTAGTGGGTCCCAAGGCCCCCTGTCAGGTTGGCCTCTTCCTGTTCTGGTGCCTTCATATTCAGGCTCATCCTGTGGAGGTCTCACTCTCCAAGGCCTGTCCTTGGCCTGGGGTTTCCACTCCATGCTGGCTTTCCCTGGATGGTCAGGTGAAAGCTCAGTAGGGAGGAGAGGCCTGAACCACAGCTGTCTCTGCAGTGTCTTTTTCCCACGTTGGGGACACAGATGAGCCATCTCTCTGCTGTGTTAGGGTGAGATTTTGCCAGTAGAGCCACTGGTTACATCAAAATCCCCATGTGCACCTTCTCAGGGCTGGGACCTGCTGTGGGCCAGTGACCAGTGTGGCCTGGTTTCCTTTGCAGACTGGGCCAGCATCAGGAGATACTGGGAAAGCCACCAGTCTGCAATGGCAGTGTCCTACTGCTTGTGGGACCAGACCTTCTGACAGCCTAGGAAGGAAGGGGAGAAGGAGAGAAAAAGAGAGCAAGAGGGAGAGAGGGAGGGAGGGAGGGAGGGGGCACCCATGACTTCCCTGAATACCCATTGTAATTGCCCCATCAACTAGCACCCGGGCCAACTCAGGGCCATAGCAGCTGTTCCTGAGGCACTTCCTGTGTTATTGTTGACCCGGTGCTCAGTGGATGCCACCTTCAGCAGGTAACCAGAGTCAGCAGAGCAGGCCATGAGTCCCCAAGGAGAAAAATATCATGGAGGCCTCAATATTAGACCTGTTACTCCTAGTAAACTTGAAAGAGGCTTCCATGTTTTCCACAGCCCATGGGTGGTACGTGGAGAAGCCCTGATGAGAGTCCTGGCCAAGGACACAGAGACCTTGGGCCAGTCCTGACTTGCATGTGACCTTGGGCACAGCCCCCATGGGCCTGATCTCCCCATCTATCACCTGGTTTGGCCTGGGACCCGACTGACCCAAATGGTCTTGTCAGTCCCTCCTGTGAACTCCTGGGGTGCACCAGGGTCTCTGGGCCACCCTGAGTTAGCTGTGGCTGCTTTCTGCACAGAAACGGGAGTTCATACCAATGTTGGGCCCCTGTCCCCTCATCTCTAGTCCCATCTCAGTTCCAAGGACAGTGTGTTTCTTTCTACTGTTGGGATGATAAAGAGTACTGTCCTCACCTTGTCCTCTCCACCCCAGTGCAGCACCAGTGTGGGCATACCTCAGAGAGCCCACAGAGACCAAGCTCCCTCTAGACCACCCAGTTTGGACACCTGGGGCTGAGAGCTGGTCCCAGGGCAGAAAGTGTCCTTTGCTGGGGTAGCGGTTGCTTGTTTTCTGTCTCCTGTTCATATTATTTTTAGCTTACTTTGCAAGCTCTCTCCTGGTCTTGGCAGAATGAGAGCGTGCCCAGGGAAACTGGTGGGCACATTAGTGAGGCAGACAGCCCAATGAGTCCACTGAGGGACTGGGAGGCCAGCAGAGAAATTGTTTGCTTGGCTACATCTATTTATTAGTGTGTGCAAAGAGGGCTATTTATATTTTAACCCCCCAAGGACAGCTGTGAATCTGGACAGAAAGAGTTTGTGTATTTCCAGCCTTGAAAGTAAGAAATAATCAGTAGTCACAGACTTCGCCAAGACTGTCAAGGGTGGGAAGCTGGAGGGAGTATGGCCCTGAGAGGCCCAAAGAATAGCAGCAGGACAGCTTGCAAGGTCTGTGTTCTCATATGTTAATTGGGTTGTTGGTGGTTCGGATCATGATAAGCAAAGTACAGAAAAAGCCTGTGAAAATGTGGCCTGGAAATGCAAAAGGGTTTCACACCTGGGAAAAGGGGGGACCTCCCAGCCCTATTCCAACAGCTGCAGAAGGTGCTGGAGGCCCCATGGGAAGTGGAGTGGCCAGGCTGAGGCCAGAGTCAGGGCCAAGTTTCCTTCCCTCTGTGCGGGAAAGTGGTATTGAAGGGCTTAGAAGCTCATTCTTCCTTTGTCCAAGCCCCTAGAAGAATCCCTGGGGAGTAGACCACCCTGGCCCAGCTCCCTCTGTGCAGCTGGCTGGCCAAGGGCAGTTCAGTCTCTGGGCCTCAGAGGCCCCTGCAGGGTTGGCCCAAGAAAGGGGGTTGGATGAGCTTTTCTTTTAGGCAGGGCCATTCCAACTTGAATCTACCCTAATCCTGCCACTGCCTCCCGAGAGAGGCTGAGAGGTGGGAGTGAGGCCACCAAGGGATGAGGCTTGGGGTGGGCAGCACTGGTTGGGGAGGGGCTTGGGGACATCTTCAAAGGTCTCAGCCTAGTTTTTGGAAGCAAACTAGAAACTTGCAAATGTTAAGATATTTCCACTGTGAGTTGTTTGCATCTCAGACATTGTTGTATTCAGTCTGCTATAATGGTGATGTTTGAAGACACTTATCAATAAGCATTTTAACAATTTGCAGCAGCTTGCTTGTGGTTTTAGGAGCACTGGCTGCCCTCTGTAGCTTACTAAGGGGAGACAATTTAAGGATGTGTATAGACTAACTCAGTTCTTCCCAGAGTAGGATAGCTTGCAGGCATCTCAGAACTCCACTGAAGAAAAGTAATGCAAGCTTGACATCCCTCCCAGGAGAGCTTTGTCTTGCTAAGGAGACCCAGTGATGTGTATTTCAGCTCCTGGCATGGTTTCTGTGGCGTCTGACAACTCTAATGGTCTTGTTTGCCACACACTCAGGCCTCACACTCAGGCATTAGGCACCTGCTCTGTCTGTTCCTCTAGTTCCATGGCAGTGGTGAAGAACAAGCCCAGGCCCATCTTGCCCTGGCACCTGCTTAAAGTTCAGGTTTAGCACAATTAACATCTCCGGCCATAGTTTATGGCTAAATTTCCATATATCACATCTAAAAGGAAACATTTGCCTTTGATAGCTCTAATTTATGTGTAGAATTAATTGACTGTTCATATCTTAATTATTATTTTTAGTAGCTTTGTAACAGAATATCAAAGCCTGCTGAGTTTTATATTATAAGCTGCAACTTATTTTATTGTGTTTTTTTTTAAACATAAAACATCTAATTAATCCATGTAATCTGGATACTTTATGCTTAAACCTTTCGGGCTCATAAAACAAACTAAATGAAAATATAGCTAATTTGTATAGAAGCTTTGTATCTTTTCCCCCCTCTTTCATCAGATACATCAGCGAATACATGGTGAGAACAAGAAGACTGTGAAACAATAAAATGAATGAAATTCCAATCACAGGTATATTAAAGGAGCTTTATTGCCCTGGGAAAATGTTAATATTCATAAGTTAACAATGTGAAAGAGGGGTACCTTTCTTCTTTGGGCCTTCATTTCAGAAAAGTTTTGCCTGAGGGGGTCCCTTGGGCCCAGCACAGTAGGTGAAGGCCCAGGAGCCAGGTAGTGCCAGGCACAGGTCATAGGTGCACTAGAACCAGCACTCGCTTGCCCCAAATCTCCCTTCTCCTCCACAGAACCTCCTGCCAACTGCTTTGTGAGGATGCCTTTCTTTATAGTATACTTGTCTTGATGGACAGGGCTTGTCAGAGGCCCCTCAGCTGACCTTTGAAGAAGCCAGGAGGCAATCTGAAAGCTAGCTACTTGATTTCAGATCTTGACTGGCTCCACAGCTGAAAAAAAAATCCCCTAGAACCTGTCTTAGTTTAAAAACCCTTGAGATTCTTCCAAGGTAAGAGGGCACTGGAGACAGGAAGGCTGTGAAACACCAGTGTTTCCAGGCACATCTCTGGGCTTTGCAGACACATTTCAATTTAGCAACTTTCACTGCTCTCCCTTCCTTCCTGAGCCCCAGCCCTGTTAGTCCCCATGTGGAGTCAAATCCCAAGAAATAAAGAGGCTATTTATGTGTAATATGCCTAATGAATAAAGAAAGGCCATGGCTTGCCAGAGTATTTAAGGCAAGTTGTCTAAGCTATTTCTCTTTAGCCAGCACCTTAGCGTGGGGGATTATAAGGGATCTGAGCAGCTCTCAAAAGCCTGTCTTCAGAATCCCTCCTTGAACCGTATGTGCAAGGAAGAATTGGTGAGCAAATTACAAATTATTACCTTGAGCAGAGGGCAAAGGCACCTCCAGACCACCTCCTGACAAGATACAAGGAAAACTCCTGAGAACAGGCTTATTTGACTACACTTTACTCTGCAAACAGATTATAAACTGGCCTTGTCACCAGGGGCTGAGGGTGAGGAATCAGTGAGATGAGACTGAAGACTCCTTGGATATTTCCTAGCTGACGAGGTTCCTCTCTGGCCCCTGCTGGAGGTTGTCTGCAAGAGGGCTGCTTGCAATTCCCTTTCGCACCAGTACCATCATTACCTGTCTGGTGTGTTGCATTTGGCTAAGAGTAGCTGGTCAGGATTCAGACTGATTAGATGCACTGGAGAAAGGCTGTGTCTTGGTCCTTCTCCAGTTTGGCTTAGAAACAGGCTGTGATGGAAAGGAAGAATCATAGGACTAGTCCTCATTTCTGATCTACCATTATCACCTTCACACCAATACCAAAATGTTTTCCAGACTTCACATAACAGCAAGTAGTGATACTTTTATTATCTATTAATAAAGGCACACAAAATGAGAAACAATCATATGAATATGGGAGCATATCTATCCATGTACAGACAGTGCTTGGTATACACATAGATCTGTGAACTCCAATAATATTAGCCTTATTCATTCACTCAGCCAACATTTACTGAGTACATGTCTGCTTTGTGTTAGATGCTGGGGCTACGACATGACGTAAGACATAGCCTCTGCCTTCTCATAGTGCACTCTACTGGGATATTGAGATGGAGAACTACGCATGGTCTTCAAAAGAGTCGGTATCACTGGGCTGAAATCAAAATGTCAGCAGGGCTATGCTCCATTTGAAGGCTGTAGAGGAGAATCCTTCCTCGTGTCTTCTCCTTCAGCTCCTGGTGGCTCCAGGTATTCCTTGACTTGTCGCTGTGTCACTCCAATCTCTGCCTCTGTCTTCGCATGGCCTTCTCTTTTGCATGTTTTTTCTTCTTAGGACACTTGTCATTGAATTTAGGGACCACTGGAATAATCCAGGATGATCTGATCTTGAAATCCTTACCTTAATTACACCTGCAAACACATTTTCCAAATAAGATCACATTCATGAGTTCCAGGTGGACATATCATTAGGAGACATCTTATACTGCATGGCAGTATGAACATTAGGAGTATTGGGAAGCACACAGTTTGCAGTGCTCAGTCTTCCCAGAGATTGCTGCTACTGCTTGACCAGGCCCTCCTGCCACATGGCTGGTGTGGAATAAGCAATTCATATGTTGCCTGAATTCTAGTGTGTTAGGTACTGGAATCTACATTTCCTTTGCATTGGTTATTGCTCTCTCCCAGCCACAACTCCCCCACCACCCCCACCACCCAAAAAAAAAAAAAAAAAGTAAGAGTTGGAGAGGAAAAATATCCCATGCAAAGGGTACATGTATAGTCCTCCATTCAGCCACCACAGGTGTTTTTTCAAAGGCCAGCTTGGCTCCTACCCTTGCTGACTAGTCTTTGATCGTTCCCTGGTTCCTATGAGATGCTATCTGAGCTGCTCAGTCTGGTACTCAAGGTCTGCCAGACCCAAACTACCTCTGTAACTCCCCTCTCCTACCCCTCACCCATTTCCACACATATCTCTATCCCAGCCTGGCCCCTTTCTCACAGAATACCCTGCCCTCCTCTGCCCCCAGGCTTCTGCTCACTTCTTCCTTGCCTAGCATACTTCTCCATACCATCTTGTCTTCTTCCCATCTTTCAAGGCTCAGCTCAAACCTTACCACTTCCTAGAAGCCTTCCCAGCCTAGCAGAGTTGAGAATGACACACTGCCTCTGGTCTAGTCCCTTCTTGAGGATCCATATCAAGATTGTAGTTAACCTTGCGGCCAACTCAGCTAATCAAGGGTCTCCAGGGGATGGAGTTGAACTTGCCCTTGAGTACCTGACACCTCACACATGGTATGATACACAATGGATTTTTGTTGAATATAACTGAAGGGATGTGTGCATATTATTGCTTCCTCCATTACTTAGTTGGCACTGAAAGTTACCAATTCCAAGAGTGGGGAGAAAAGGGAAGGAAACCCATCTGAGAGAGAAGGGATCCAGAGTCACCCAACATAGCAGATGGCATCCAAAGATCCTGACCCCTGCCTTAGTTTCTCCTGCTGTCTTTTTTCTTTAGGGTGCCCCCAATCTAGAGTCATTCAGGCATTCCTCTTGCCAACTCTTTGAAGGCCTGCAGTTGTCTTGGCATAAGGACTTTGGGTTCATTCTGTCAATATCTGAGATAAGTGCAGACATTGCTCAGATTTTTCTCAGTCTTCACAGATGTCCCCCACTTCCTCTTCCTGTTTTTTCATGGCTTCCTCCTTGCTTTAGCCAAAGCCAGACCTATTCTTTTCAGCTCCTCTGGTTGTTGGGAAAATAATCCTCACCCCCAAGCCCACAGCTATACATCATATCCAAACCCCAACTAAACAGCACCCCTGGAGTTTGTCCCGAGGACCTCCCTGATTTAGCACCACTTCCTTGTCAGGATGCACTGCCCCACTCTCATCCTGCCTACTTAGGGACTTGCTATCTTTCTCCATAGCTTTTTCTTAGCCTCTCAGGCTCTTCACACTTGCTTCCATAGGAGTGTCAGCCCAAAGATCCCATTCTGCCATCACTGTGGTGTGGGGAGGGGCAGAGCTTGAACTCTGACATTAATGCGGGTGTACTATCTCAGCTCTGCCTTTTATTAGCTTATGACTTGCTCTGAGCCTCAGTTCCCAATGAACTCATTAATTCACTTACTTGGTTACACACACACACACACACACACACACACACACACACACACACCATCTATTGGGTGCTAGGCCTGCTATGTGCTAGCCATTGCAGGGTACAGCAGTATAAAGGACAGAATCTGTGCCATTTAGGAACTAATGGGTTGGTCCTGGGTGAGGTGCTAGCCATGCAAATAAGTATGAAAGAAAAAAAACAAAACAAGCATATAATGTCAAGCAGTGCTGTGCTCTGACATGACTGCTGAGTTCCTAAACATTGTCCCCTTCAATCATTATATTATAAAAATATAGCAAAGAGGTAGGGTCTAGAGAATTTTGGACTTGCAATTAAAACTTGTTTTTTCCTGCAAGTATTTTAATAAGAAAGATTTTTTAAAAAGTCATGGGTGTATTTGACTATTACAGGCTAAGATAATCAGCTCCAAATGTCCTGAACAGAACATAAAGCTAAAGTCAAGGTTCTCAACCACCCAAATACTGTGTCCTAAATTTTATGACAGTGTGATTGATAAGGTGCAAATAATTTAAAAATGTTTTTTTCAGAAAGCAATAAAGAAGAAACAAAATTGCATTGAAGGTGACCATGGAGAGAGGGAAGCATCCGTATTAACATTCGAAAAAGCATGCAGCTGTGAAAAGCCTTTTTGCAGCCATGCTCCCAAACACCAGAAAGTGAGGTACAGCCAGCCACTCTGCCAGCACAGCCTGTTTTATCCATCAGTCACAGGCGACTCTTCCTCTTCCTCCCCGCTCCTGTAGCCCTAGGTCCCAACTTGAATCACATCATCACTAAGAATAAGCTAAGTAAAAAATGTGTGCAAGTGGGGGACAAGGGAAAAGAGTAGCCACATTCATCCCTGGGAGGGGTCCAAGTCCTGGCCTGCAGTGGCAGGGAAGCTGGCAGCATGAGGGGACTGTTTAGGAAGTGAACTGACAGGATTAATTGTTGAGAAGCTGTGGAGAGAAAAGAGATTGGGGGACAGGGTTCAGGGGTGTGCCCAGGATTCTGGCTGATTACTGAGACATGTGCCCCAGAAGAGATAAAAAACAGTGTTGGGAAGACTCACCTCAAGGCTAGATCCATCAGAGCACTGAGTGCACGCCAGGCTTCCATTTTCCCCTGTGTCCACCTCTGTGGTGTTTGCAGAGTGACTGGCGAAGAACAGTTGGTCTGGGTTATCCATGTCCCATTTCTGTAGGGCCAGCTCCAGGGCAACCTCCTCCAGGTCTCTCTCCTGAACCCTCACAGAGACCTTATGTTCTTTGTGCCTCTCTGAGAACCATGATCCTGCCATTCACCATCTGAAGTGTGCAGTTAATGCAAACTGCTGACAGGGCCCCCAAACAGCACTGCTGTGACATCCAGATACATGAGAGTGTAAGCCTGCAATTCCACTGCTGGAGTTCCCACCTTGGCTTCACCTTTCTCTGGTCAGGAGAGCTGAGGGAAAGGCCTGCTTCCTAGGGTTCAATCATGGAACAGGGTCATGTTCTGAGAGCATCAGGATGGTGCTTACCTGGCCCTTGGTGTCTGTATGGCCCATGGAGCCTGCCTGGCCTTTGGTGCCTGCCTGACCCTTGATAGACACTAGGTAAATGGTAACTTTGCTGCTGGTGGTGATTTTTTTCTCCCTTCTTCCTTCTCCTTTCTCTTTCTTCCTTCTCCCTTTCCTTGGTATTGTTGGTATGGTATATGTGTTGGTTTCCTGGAGCTGCCATAACAAATTACCACAAACTTGGTGGCTTAAAAGAATAGAAATTTATTCATCTATGCAGAAATGTATGTATGTATGTATGTATGTATGTATGTATGTATGTATCCTCTCACAGTTTTGAGGTAAGAGTCTGAAATCAAGGTGTCAGCTAGGCTACATTCCTTAGGAGGGTTCTAGAGTAGATTCCTTCTTTGCCTCTTCCAGCTTTTGGTGGCCCCAGACATCCCTGGATTGTGGCTGCATCACTCAAATCTCTGCTTCCATTTTCACATCACCCTCTCCCCTGTGTGTTTCAAATCTCCCTCTACCTCTCTTATAAGAACACCTGTCATTGTATTTAGGGCCCACCCGAATAATCCACAGTATCTTATCTACATATCTTTAACTTCATTACATCTGCAAAGACCCTTTTAAAAATAAGGCCACATTTATAGGTTCCGGGTGAATATGTCTTTTGGGGACCACCATTCAAACCACTACAGTTAGGATTTTCCATCAATGTCAAGATCACAGACCCTGACACCTGCATTTTTTCTGGGCTCGTCTCCTGTAGGATATTCACATAACTAATTGCTCACAGCCATAACTGGAGGCAAGACCACAGCTTATATCAACTATCCAGAATTCAAAGGGAAACTGGTGCTGTCAATGCTTCTCAACCTTCCTAATGCCACGACCCTTTAATACAGTTCCTCATATTGTGGTGACCCCCATAAAATTATTTTCGTTGCTACTTCATAACTGTCATTTTGCTACTGTTATGAATCGTAATGTAAATATCTGATATGTGTTTCCCGATGGTCTTAGGCAACCCCTGTGAAAGGGTCATTCGGCCCCCAAAGGGGTCGTAACTCACAGGTTGAGAACCACTGCCCTATAACATCAGTTCCCAAGTGTTGGTATGCGTAACTCTGGGGGTATGTGCTGGACCATTCAGGGATACACAAAAAATAATCAGTAATGGTGAAAAAAAAGTAAAGTGAAAAAATGTAAAACGTTAGTTATGGAACATTAAATGTTAAGTTTGAATCACCTTTAATGGAAATACATCAAAAGTAGATCACCTTAGCCAATGATGATTGGTCAAGGTGGGGCTATAAACCCTTCCCTCAAACCAATCTTCTACCAAACATTATGCACAGTTTCAGAACAATGCATTTGTTCTGACAGAACATTAGAATTTCCACAAACATATAAATACACCCAGAATGATCAATTTAGTTATTGACAGAGTAAAAGTAAGTGTGTTTTTTTAATCGTGATTCTTTTAAAGTACATTTTTTTAAATTTAATGTTTAACATAGATTCAGTTATTATCATCAGTGACTCTTAAGTGTGTCAGTTAGGGATCAGTGGTTGTAAACAGGAACAGTTAAAAAACCATTGCCAAGTACTTCACAACATGTGTCTGCAGCTACGAGTACACCCACACCAGAAGATAGTAAAAAGGTACGTGCCTCAGATACTACACAGAAGAAAAGGAAATACTCTGTAGAGCATATTAAATATGGGTTTCATTTGTAGGGGATGATGATTGTCCTAAGCCTTTGTGTGTTTTGTGTGGTATCCAATGGTATCATGAAACCCTCTCTACTCATGCGACATTTAGAAAACAAACATCTTATGTATAAAAACAAAAAAAATATATCATTTTCAGTGCTTAGAAAAGTGTCCAACTGTTACTTCAAACATCATGTCAGGAAAGAATGTCAATGAGAATGCAGTTGAGGCTTCATACCATATTACTTACTGCATAGATAAATGTAAAAAACACACCATAGCTGAAGATTTAATTTCTCCTTCTACTAAGGATGTTTTATGTATGTTTGGGAGAATAAAATGTCAGCAAAATCAATTATATATCTTTTTCAAACAATGCAATGTCTCGATGAATTCAGGAAATGTCTGATGATGTTAAAGTTGTAGTAATAGATAGAATTAGAGATAGTAAATTATTTTCCATGCAAGTCAATGAAAGTGTAGATGTTGCTAATTTATCTAGTTTCCTCATCATCACAAGGTACTTGGTAGGATATGAAATTGAGGAAAACTTGTTTTGTTATCCATTGACAGAGCATGCCACAGGCAAAGATATTTTTAATGTAATCAATGGTTATATAATTGAAAAAGACATTAGTTGGTCAAATTTTTGTGGTATATGCACTGAGAGAAGCAAGCCTTTGTCAGGTTGTTTTATAAGCCTACACACTGAATTAAAGAAATAGCTCTCCTTGTACCATGGAATCGCTGCTGCATTCATAGATAAAGTCTGGCATCCAAGCCTCTTCCTCTCTTCCTCATGAACTGAAAGATGTTCTTGATGAGGCTGTAAAAGTTGTAAATTTTATTAAGTCACAACCATGAAACTCCAGATCGTTTAAAGTGCTGTGTGAAGAAATGAACAGCATTCACAGCACATTACTTTTGCAAACAGAAGTAAGGTGGCTATCTTGTGTTAAAGTACTTACATGGATGATTGAACTTAGACACAAAATCCAGGTATTTTTTGAAAACCATCATTTTGTTCTTGGTCCAAAGTTTTGGGACAGTGATTGGCTTCAAAGTCTTGTATATTTATCAAGTATTTTTCTAGAAATACAGAAACTAAACTTGGGACTTCAAAACAGCTCAATCATTATATTCAAAGTAATTGACAAAATTGACTCAATGATTAAAAATTGTACTTTTGGAAAGTGTTTATTGAAAGAGGTCAGCCTGAATTTTTTTGAAACTCTGCACAACTTTTTATCTGAAAATGGCTTGTACCTGTCCTAAAACTTGAAAGAAAATATTGTAAGTCACTTGGAAGGCCTTAAAGTGTATTTTTTAAAGTACTTTCTTCAACATGGAAAATAAAACAACTGGATTGCAGATCCCTTCAATGAAGAATTCCTCAAAGAAGCTAAACTATCAATCAATGGAAAAGAGTAGTTGATCAAACTTTCAACCAAATTTTTTTTAAAATTCTGAATTTACAAGAAAGCATCTTATTACCTTCTGGGTAGACGTCAGTGAGGAATACGAATAACCGCTCAGTGAGAAGGCACTCAAATACCTCTTACAGCTTCATGAAATGTAAGTACCTCAACAAGCCTAATGTAAGTCCAGACTTAAGACTGTAGCTTGCATCTTTTGAGCCTGATTTCAAGTAACTAAGTGCATCAAAGCAAGCTCAAAGATCTCTCTAACAATGATTAAATTGGCCAGTGATCTGCATAACAATTATTATAAAGTTGTCTGGTAACACAAATAAATATCATTATTAATAATAAAAGTGTGTTAAATACTTGATCATCATTATCAATATTTAACTGTGTTACGAATATTGTAGAATTATTGGGTTGATGCAAAAGTAATTGCAGTTTTGGATCATGAATTTTAAATAATTATAATTAGGCTCAAACACGTATTTATTAATCAAAGTAGGAGCCATTGCAATCAACACATTTTTGCTGATGAGAAATAAGTTTGTTTATTCCTGTAGCATAAAAATCCATGCTTTGGTATTAAGTGAACTTTTGGAGAGCATTTTCTGCATCCTGCTCATTGTGGAAACATTTTCTCTGCAAAAAGTTGTCGAGATGCTTGAAGAAGTGAGAGTCGGTTGGTGAGAGGTCAGGTGAATATGGTGGATGACGCAAACTTCGTAGCCCAGTTTGTTCAACTTTGAAGCGTTGGTAGTGCAACATGAGGTCAGGTGTTTTGGAAAAGAATTGGACCCTTTCTGTTGACCAATGCTGGCTACAGGCATTGCAGTTTTTAGTGCATCTGATCGATTTACTGAGCATACTTCTCAGATGTAATGGTTTCACCAGGATTCAGAAAGCTGTGGTGGATCAGGCCACAGCAGACCACCAAACAGTGACCATGACATTTATTTTTGGTTCAAGTTTGGGTTTGGGAAGTGCTTTGGAGCTTCTTCTCAGTCCAACCACTGAGTTGGTCATTGCCAGTTATCAGACGAAATCCACTTTTCATCTCACGTCATAATCTGATCGAGAAATGGTTCATTTTTGTTGCGTAGAATAAGAGAAGACAACACTTCAAAATGACAATTATTTTTACTTCCAGTCAGTTCATGAGACACCCACTTATCAAGCTTTTTTACCTTTCCAATTTGCTTCAAATGCTGAACAATCATAGAATGGCCAACACTGAGTTCTTTGGCAACTTCTCCTGTAGTTATAAGTGGATCAGCTTCGATGATTGCTCTCAATTGGTCATTGTCAACTTCCACTGGCTGGTCACTATGATCCTCATCTTCAAGGCTCTTGTCTCCTTTGCAAAACTTCTTGAACCATCACTGCACTGTATGTTCACTAGCAGTTCCTGGCCAAATGTGTTGTTGATGTTGCAAGTTGTCTCCACTGCTTTACAACCCATTTTGTACTCGAATAAGTAAATCTCAAATTTGCTTTTTGTCTAACATCATTTCCATAGTCTAAAATAAATATAAAATAAACAACAAATAATAACTCATCAGCAAAAAAACGTAACAGGAGAAATGTGCATTAAAATGATGCATAACAAAACCACATTTATTTAAGAATGTATTCCAAATCAAATGGGAAATTTCAACAATGCAAAAACCACAATTACATTTGCATCAACCTAATAAATTTGTGCTTTGTACTTTCAGTATAGTAATTTTTCTTTCCTAATTTATTACCTCATTTCCACTATTTTACATTAAGATAGGCACCGAACAAAAGTGTCAGTTTCTAAAAACAGCTATTTTAAAAACAAAGGGTACAATTTATAGAAATAGGTTTTAAAAGGATACAAATGGGAAAAGGTTGGGAACTACTGCTCTAAAGTGACACACACAAACAGGAGGCAGTGGGCCCTGAAACACAGAGGGTCCCTGCCCTGGTCCTGGAACTAAAATCCTGGGTTTGAGCCCTGACTACCAGGTCTGTCACTTCAGGTCACTCCATGTAGGTAGAATGGCTGCAGTGAGTCTGATGGGGTGTCAGACACATGCAGAGAGGGAAGTGAAAACATTTTGCAACCTGTGAAGAGCCCTGCAGGAGGCATTCATGGAGATTCCAGGCCATTCTTCACACCTGTGTGGGCTTTTGGCCTGGGATTGATCTGTCTCCTGTGTCAGACAGGACAAACTGATGCTTCTGTGCTGGGAAAAGCAAGGCCTGAGGAGAAAGTGAGGGTGGAGGGGAGAGGAAGCCCAGGCAAAGTTTAGCCCCATTTGCGCATTTCTGAGAAAGCAGAGATGGAAAATAATAAGTAAAAGACCATATTCTTTCATCAAGGTGGGGAGAGGACAACACAGTGACCAATTTTGGTGATTAGCTGCAAGAAGAGGTCCCTTTATTTCAGGCATCTATATGTCTTTTAATTTCCTCTTGTGGGATCCTGAGGGGGGCCCAGGAACCATGCAATTGGTATTCTTAGCCAGCCTCAGAGGATGTGGGCACTCTCTTACAGACAGCTCCAGGTGGTACAGAGTGCCACCTGCACTCCCAGCTTCCCCATTAACTGTTCCACATATACTTCCACAGAGCAGGGTTGGGAGGTAGTGGACCCACTGGGTCTGCTTCAGAGCCCAGGTGGTCCTTCTCCCTGTCTGAAGGCAGCATCAGCCAGGTCTTAGTTAACCGTGGCACTTTACAAGTTTTGTACTAAACTAAGTGAAAACTTATTATTGGTAACAAAGGCACATGGCCCCCTTAAGCAATTAAAGACACAGGAGTTACCAAGCTGACCAATTAAGGGATGGTAATTTGCATTACAAGAAGACCCCTTGCTTCATAAAAAGAGTTTTTAGAGGGCTCCAATAGATGGCACCTCAGGGGGTTAAAGATTTAATTTACAAAACAGTGATTCTCCCACAATTCTTCCACAGCACACTCTGTTGTGTAAAATTAGCACGCTGACTTTTGACCCTCCTCCCAGTGCCAAGATTTGTTGCATGGAAAAGACTTTTGCTATCTTCTTCCCAGTTCATGTGCACACACCCCTTCTTTGCCATGCCCTGGCAATATCTCAAAAGCAGAACACGGGGCTCCATCCTCAGGCTGACACCTGGCTTTGGAAATGAACACAGTGGCTCAGAAAGGGAATAATATTCAGTGGGGAAATGGGGGAATGGAGTAGGCAAGACCAGATTTCCTTTCCTGCTGGGCCACCAGCAAATTCCAGGGCCTGTTCACTCTTAGGGGTCTAAATGACCACATTTATAGAACAAGGGTGGGTTGACACAGTAATCTCCGAAGGTACTTCCAGCCTCTCCATTCCAGAAGCTCCACTTCTGGCCTTGATGGGTGGCAATAGGGGTGCCCTTGATCTGTGAGGTGGGTTAGAGACATTGCCCAGTATAATGTACAGAAGAATGGCAGGGAGTAAATGAAATATTTTTGTGAAAGTACTTTAGAAACTGTATGTTCACAGATACTGGAGATGTGGAGGGAGAGGTGGTGGCCTGTGTCCCTATAAAAGGGACATCTTAAAAGTCACTTGCCCCACCATCTAAGTGATTAGATGGTCTGAAACCTGCTCGTTTGGCATATATGTACCAAGTTCTAATTCATTCAAAGGACCAGCTTGACAAAGCTCCATGATCTTTTTATTCCTGTCAATGCTCAATGAAAGTAAACTCTTTCCCTTACACTGTGAAATGAAGAGAAAAGTAGGTTCCCAAAATGCAAAGTTTATGTTTCACAGAACTTAACTTGATCTTAGTTTGGAATATAGTAGAGTCCTAAGGAAATTACTTGGAAGTGCCTGTTAGAGATAGAGCCTTGAAATTAAAACTAATTTTTTGAAGTTTATCAAGGAGGGGGTAGAAGGTGGGAGTAGGGTGATAGCAATCCCCATGTAACTTTGTGGTGCTAGTGGCTAGAGGTCCCAATCTTTACCCCATCCTGGACCTTGTAGGCACCTTAAGGATTCAAAGTGGTTTTTAAAAGTTCAGTAATGCAAGCCTCAACTAGAGAGTTGCTCTCAGTGTTAGGAAGTTTGAGGGACTTTAAATGAACCATGAGAAAAGGCAACAGAGAAAGCTAGAACAGACAGAGAGGCTCCACGGAAAAGAGATGGGGAGGGAGACAGAGGAGAAAGGATGCCAACATTTCCTGGTGATTTGAATTTTCACATCACAAAGCAACACTAGGCTGACAAACATTATCTTCCCTGTGCTGCCTACTGTGACCACAGGGAGGGATGTCTGGAAGAATGTAGAACTCACTTCTTCCTATTCTATCCTGATCTGGAGGTCACAAAGGAAGGAAAAAAACCTGAATGTTGCCAAAGATCTTCTTTCTCCCACAAGAATGGTTGATTTTCACCCCCACTGGAGGGTGAGCACTGCCCTCAGCTCCCCTCCAAGACTGTCTTTACCTCAGTGCTACAGGCGCCTGTAGTCAGATAGAGGCCACCTCAGGTGGGCAGTGGCACCTAGGATTCAGTGAAGGAAGCAGCGACCAAATCCAGAAGTCATTGGTACAGTCTCCGTCACAGACTTCCCATCCAGTCAGGAATGGACTAACGGTTCTGCCCTTTGGGCCAAGGACAGGCTATGGTCTCCTCACTTTCAGTCGCTTCCTTGAAACATTTGGATAAATCAAGTGATGAGCCCCAAGGAAGGGACTTCTAGCCATTGGCTTCCAGCTACTTCATGCTCCTGAACCATCACCATTGTCTCCTGAAGTCTTCCCATCCTCTACCCCATCCATGCAGATTCTAGGGAGACATGCCAAGAGCAGAGGAGGGCTTCCATCCCTGTCTAGGTGATGACAGGGCTTGCTTCTGTCTCAGCTTTGCCACTAGCCACCCATATGGGTTTCATGTAACAACTGACCATCAATTTAGTGGCTTAAAAAGAGTGTAAATTTACTTGTATAGTCCTGGAGGGCACAAGCCCCAAGACACTTTTACTTGGCTGAAGTTAAGATGTTGGTAGGCCTGGTTGCTATTAGAGGCTTTGAGGGGAGAATCCACTTCCTTGCCCTTTCCAGCCTCTAGTGATGCTTACATTGCTTGGCTCTTGGCCCCCTCCTCCATTTTCAAAATGAATCACTCCCATCTGTGCTTCCAGCATCACACTGCCTTCTCTTCTGTTTATGTCAAATCCTGCTCTTCCTCCTTCTTGTAAGGAGACTTGTGATGGCATTCAGGGCCCATCAGAAAACCCAAGATCATCTCTCTTTGTCAGGACCCTTAATTTAATCACATCTGCAAAATTTCTTTTGCCATATAACACTCATAGTTTCCACAGACTAGGACGTGGATGTTTGTGGGCCAGTATTCAGTCTCCCACCCCATACATGGGTCTTTGGGCAGTTAAGTCACCATACTTCTCTGAAGCTTAGTTTCCTCAAAACACATGATGATTCTGCCGTGCTGACCTCTTGGGCTTAATGAGAGGTTCCAGGGAGACAGTGGATGCCATGGCTTTGCATAAGCTGTTGAGTGAAGCTGACTAACACTGAGGCTGGTTCTTGTTCTTCATATGGAGCTCTGATCCCCTCAGTTCAGTCACCCATGGCTCAGGATCTCTGCCTCCACAGTCTTCTATGGCATGTCTTAATAAATGTTTTCTAACTTGAACTTGCCCCTAAGAAGACAGGCTCCTCCTATCTGTCCCAATTAGTGACAGTGGTACAAGTTTCCTGGATGGGTAGCAGCCATTTTGGCTTTAATTGTAGGCACTAGCGAGAGATCATCTCAATTGGCCAAAATTTCCCTTCCCACTCTGCTGTGTGGTGGTTCCAGTGAGATCCACATATATATATATATATATATATATATATATATATATATATATATGGTCCTATTGTCACCCTCATCTAGCCAGTTTCTGTCCAGAAGTTAATAAGAGATAGGCAAGGGACAGCAAAGCTCAGAATGGAGAGATTGGCAAAACCATCTGGGTGCACTGCCACAGCTGGCTCCCGGGGCTTGGCAGAGACATGGAGATTACCAGCAAGCTTTCAAAAGGAATCATTTGTCCTCTACCCAAACCCAGGAAAGTCACATCTGTTACTACCTTTGGGGTGGAGGATATTTCAGCTAAGCCTGCGAGAAACTGGGAACAGAAAAGCCCTTTCTGAACATGGTCTTCCCACACCCTCATCATGCCATTGGGGACATTGGATTCATGGGGAACAAGGGATGGAGAAGGAGGATCAGTGGTGGTGAGATGGCAACCTGGCTATTATCCCCAGACAGCCAGGCAAACAGCTTTCACTGTGCTGTGGGTGCTGCTCTTCGCAGTCTTGGTCTGCTGCCTCTTTCCAATGTTGCCCTGACGTCTTCAGAGCATGCCATTATTTCCCAGGGCCTTCTGTAGCCAGCTTTACTACTGGCGTGCCCTACAGGCTTGAAAAGGAGCAGTGCAGTGACACTCTTTCCATTTTACAGATGGGGGGACAGAGCCAGGGGGGATTAACTTGTCCATAAGGCACACATGTGGACCCAGAAGCAGGCTTCCTCTCCCTAAACCCAAGTCTTCAGATAGTAGTGCAGCACTTGATGAAGTATATCCTGTCTCTCTGAATTCAGGGGTCTTCTCAGCAGTGTTGGCTGAAGCATTATCAGCTTACTGTCTTTGCACATGTGTTTTGAATGCAAACCCACTCTAGAACATCCCACAATTTCAAAAGCCCACTCCACAGGACTTGCCAAATTACCTTGATATCTGAACTAGGCATTCCATTACTCAAACAGGAAACTGAACATACCGTTAACATATTTGTTTGCTTGTTTTTGTTGGTTTTTCCTTCTTCCTTTGTGAACTATGTAAAGAAACTTGGCACCAGTTATAGACCTTGAGTTGGTAGGTTCATACAGCCATCTCTGTGCCCCAACCCCAAAGTAGATAACTATTCTGGGAATAAAAAAGATTCACTTTTCTCCTCTAAGAAAACTAAAAGTGTGTTGTTAGTGAAAGGTCATGGGACCCACAGCAAGGCAGAAAGAAAGAAAAAAAGAAAAAAATAAATTTTTTCACTTACTCTCTCATCTTCTACCACATGGCTTACACAAAATTTTCTTTTTAATTTTACCTTTTTTCTTCTTTTTCCTCTTTTCTTCTTTTTTTAAACTCCTTTCTCATGATTTATTTGATTTGTATTTCATGTCTTTAATTTTTTATTTTTAAAATTTTCTTAAATTTTTGTATATATTTTTAATTTAAGTTCTATTTTATTTTTAACCCTTATTTTTAATGTTTTTATTATTTTCTTTATTATATTATTAATTTTAACACTTCTTTTCATTCTTTCCATTCAAAGTTCACACAGGCACCCTGAAGTGTTGCCCTGCCCTCATAGAGGAACTTTGGATGGAGGAGGAATCAACCCTGCCCTACTAGTAGAGGAAGACTTTCTTTAGGTCTTTTGCAGGAGTGGCTGTCTGAGACTACCTGGGAAACATTCAGTGTTGCTCTGCCACACCCTCCACCCACAGGATAGCTAATGGTATGCTGCGAGTGCCAGACCCGGGGGCTCTCAGGGAATTTTTTTGTACATTTGTGTGTGTGTGTGTGTGTGTGTGTGTGTGTGTGTGTGTGTGCTTCTTGTCCTTTTTTTCCCAAAGCCTATACATGCCCCTTAGAGACTTGCCCTATTAACACAGAGGCTCTCTAGGTAGATGAGTGATCAACCCCACCTTACTAATGAGGGAAGATTTTCTTGCAGTCTTCAGCAAGAATGACTGCCTGCAGTGGACTGAGAAACTTTTGATGTTACTCTGCCATTTCCCTTGGACAGTTAACAATGTTCTGTGAAGGGCATACCTCTCAACTAAAACTGAAGAACACACACACACACACACATAAAAATAAAAATAAAAATAAAACTGAAGAACACACACAAGGCACCCAAGGGACAATCCTAGACTATACACACAGGAAATCAAAGAGATTGGACCACACAGGACACATAATACATAAGGCCATTAAGCAAAGACAAAGAAACATAGGAGATATACCTACTAAATAGAAGCAAACACAAAGAAGCAAGAATGAGCAAACAGAAACATGTCCCAAATAAAGGAACAAGACAACAATCCAGAAATAGAGTTTAATGAAATGGAGGCAATCAACCTATCAGATTAAGAGTTTAGAAAAAAAGTTATAAGAATGCTTAAGGAACTTACTGAAAACTTCAACAAAAAGATAGCAACCATGAAGACAGACATAGAAACCAAAATAAATAAATAAATAAAATAAAAACCCAACAATAACCTAACAACAACCAATCAGAAATGAAGAATACAATAACTGAAATAAAGACTACAATACATCAAGTTGACAATGCTCTGTAGAATTGTATGCCTGAAACCTATGTAATCCTTGCTAACAGATGTCACCTCAATAAGTCTAACAATAAAAATGAATTTTAAAAAAATGGGCAAAAAAAAAAAGAAATAATCAACAACAGTTTAGATGAAGCAGAAAATCGAGTCAGTGATATGGAAGACAAAGTAGTAGAAATACCCAAATGGAAGGCCAAAGAGAAAAAAAAGAATTAAAAAACAGGATAGCCTGAGAGACCTGTGGGACAACATCAAGCATTACAACATTCAGATCATAGGGGTACCAGAAGGAGAATAGAGGAGCAAGGGAAAGAGAACCTGTTTGGAAAAAAAATAAGATAATGATTGAAAACTTCCCTAACCTGGCAATAGAAATAGACACACAAACCCACTAAGCACAGAGAGTCCAAATCAAGATGAACCCAACAGGCCTACACCAAGACACATCATAATTAAAATGGCAAAAGTGAAAGACAAAGAGAGAATCCAAAAAGAAGGAAGAGAAAGACAACAATTTCCCTACATGGGAGCTCCCACAAGACTATCAGCAGATTTCTCAATAGAAACATTGTAGGTTAGAAGAGAATGTCAAGAAATACTCAAAGTAATGAATAAAAAGGACTTACAACCCAGACTACTCTATACAGCAAGGCTATCATTTCAAACTGAAGGAGAGATAAAGAACTTCCCAGATAAGAAAAAGCTAAAGGAATTCACTACCACCAGGCCAGCTTTACAAGAAATGCTAAAGGAACTTCTTTAAGCAGAAGAAAGGAGACAAGCAAACAAACAAACAAACAAAGAACATGAATAATAACATAGTGATGACTATGTACCTATCAGCAATCACTTTAAATGTAAATAGACCAAATGCTCCAATCAAAAGACATAGGGTAGCTGAATGGATAAGAAAGAAAGACTCAGGCATATACTCACCTCAGAAGAGATTACAAAAGACTCATCTCAGAAGGAAAGTCACACATATACTGAAAGTAAATGGATTGAAAAGAATATTTTCATGCAAATAGAAATGAAAAAATAAACTAGGGTAGCAAAACTTATGTTGGACAAAATAAACTTTAAAACAAAGACTATAACAAGAGACAAAGAGGGATATTACATAATTATAAAGGGATCAGTCTAACAAGAGAACATCGGTCTTGTAAACATTTATGCACCCAACATAGGAGCATCTAAATACATAAGGCAAATATTAACTGACATTAAGGCAGACATCAACAGTAACACAATCATAGTAGGGAAATTTAACTCCCCACTGACACCAATGGACAGATCTTTCATACAGAAAACCAATACGAATACAGTGACCTTAAATGACATGCTAGAGCAGATGGATTTAATTTATATTTTTAGAGCATTACAGACCAAAACAGCAGAATATACATTCTTTTCAAATGGACATGGAACATTTTCCAAGATAGACCATATGTTAGGTCACAAAACAGGCCTCAAAATTTTTAAGAAAGTTGAATTGATATCAAGTACCCTCTCTGACCACAACAGTATAAAACTAGAAATCAAATACAAGAAAAAAAAACTGAAAAATGCACCAACACATTGAAGCTAAACAATATGCTACTAAACAATGAATAGGACAATAATGAAATTAAGGAAAAAAATAAAAGAAGTTCCTTGAGACAAATGAGAATGAAAACACAACTACTCCAAATCTATGGGACACAGCAAAAGCAGTCCTGAGAGGGAAATTCATAGCAATGCAGACCTACCTAAAGAAACAAGAAAAATATCAAATAAACAATTTAACCTAACACCTAAAGAAACTGAAGAAAGAACGGCAAACAAAGCCCAAAATTAGCACAAGGAAGGAAATAATAAAAATCAGAGCAGAAATAAACAAAATCGAGACTAAGAAGACAATACAAAAAATCAATGAAACCAAGAGTGGGTTCTTTGAAAAGATAAACAAAATTGACAAACCCTTAACCAGACTCCTGAAGGAAAAGAGAGAGTACCTAAGTAAATAAAATCAGAAATGAAAAAAGAGAAGTGACAACAAAAAACACAGAAATACAAGAAATTATAACAAAATATTCTGAACAATGATACACCAACAAATTGGGCAATTTGGTAGAAATGGACACATTCTTAGAAACACACAAAGTTCCAAGGTTAAAGAAGAAATAGCTAATCTAGATTAGCAAATTACTAATGATGAAATTGAATCAGTAATCAACAAGCTCCCAACAAAAAAAAAGTCCTGAACCAGATGGCTTCACAGGTAAATTTTACCGAACATTTGTAAAAGAATTAAAACCTGTATTCCTCAAACTATTTCAAAAAATCCAGGAAGAAGGCAGGCTCCCAAACTCATTGTACGAGGCCAACATTATCCTGATTCCAAAACCAGATAGACACTACAAAAAAAAACAACTATAGGCTAATATTCCTAATGAACATAGATACAAAAATTTTCAACAAAATGTTAGCAAATCAAATTCAACAACACATCAAAAAAAAATCATACACCGCAATCGGGTGGAATTCATTCCTTGGATGTAAAGTTGGTTTAATATACTTAAATCAATTAACATGAAACCCCACATAAACAAAGTGCAAAATAAAAATCATATGATCACTTCAATACTCGCAGAAAAAACATTTGACAACATCCAGCTGTCATTTATGATAAAAATCTCAGCAAAGTGGGAAAAGAAGGAACACATCTCAAAGTAGGAATAAAAGAGAACTTTCTAATCTGAAAGGAAGCTACAAAAAATTCTACAGCAACCATCATAATCAACAATAAAATATTAAAATTTTCCCTGTAGATTGGGAATGAGTAAAAGTTGCCCACTATCACCACTTCTGTTCCACATTGCACCAGAGATCTAATCTAGTTCAGTAGAAAATAAATCAGTCTGTTATTCACAAATTACATGATTGGATCATAATAAGTCCAGTAAAATCTACAAACTATTAGAATTCATTGAGTAGTGGGATACAAAGCTAATATATAAGAATCAGTTACATTTTTTTATATCAGCAACAGATAAATAGAAAATTAAATTACAAAAGATACCATTTATAATATCAAAAATCATCAAATACCTAGAACTAATCCTAGAAATAAATGAAAGATGTACAAAACTTCTACACTGAAACAAGAAAACATTACTGAGAAAAATTAAGACAATCTCAGTAAAAGAAGGGATATGCTATTATTAATGGGTTGGAAGATCAAATACTGTAAATATATCTATTTTCTTCATATTAGCCCACAGATTCAACACAATCTCAATGAAAATCCAGGCAGGCAGGCTTAATTTTTTTTTTCTTTTGCACTGCTAGACATCAAGAATGCTATAATAAATAAAACAATGTGATATTGGTGCAAGGACAGTTAAGAGTCAATTTGAAAATTTAACAGAATAAAGAGTCTAGAAACAGACCCACACATATATTGTTACCTGATTTATGAAAAAGATTGTCTCTAATGACAAACAAATATCATGTGGAGACAATACACTATGACTTCTACCTCATGTCAAACACTCAAACAAACTCTAGGTGAAGTATAAAAGTAAACAAATAAATATTTTAGAGAAACAGAGAACATCTTCATGAATTTAAAGTAGACAAAGGTAGCTCTAGTGGGATACTAAATGCACTAACCATATTAATATATAATAAATTAGATATAAAATATACAATGCACTAAAATTAAAACTTTGGTTTTTCAAAAAGAAAAAATAAACATTGAGTGGGAAAAGGCCATCCTCCAAGAGGGGAAAAGATACTTGCAATATATATATTCAGGTCCTTTGCCGAATTTTCTATTGAAGTGTCTGTCTTTTTCATATTGGTTTGTAGAAATTCTCTGTATAGTACATAGTATGGATAGCTCTTTGAGATATATGTTCACGATATATAGCCAAAAAATCTATCTAGAATCTATAAAGATTTGCTGTACAACATGGTTAGGGTACATTTCTGAATATAATAGTTCAATAAAATAATCATGAAAAACATGAAGAACACAGGTACAATATAGACATCTAGAAGCTAGTAAAGGCAGTCACTGAGGTGTCCTTTCAATTGCTAATGCTTCCTCCTTCCTTCCTCCTTGCAGTCCTCATTTATTCATGCAACTACATGACCTGTGGCCAGGACAACATTTGAAGCAGACCATGTTTCAAAGCAGGCCAATCTCCCTGTTCTATGCATCTTGACTCCTAAGGCCTGGACTGGACTTTGGCAGCAGAGCAGTTAGCTGGTTGAGGTTGGAAGGACAATTAAACCAAATCAGAGGTTTCATGTTCACCTGCCTTGGCCTATTGATGGGCAATGTGGAGGTAGCCATAATCTTGTCATTACTGAGTAGGTGGCAGCTTGAGAGGGGAGACAATTCTCCCTGATGAGTCACTCAAGGCAGAAGCAAGGCACTTGCTGTTGATGAAAATAAAAAGCAGGGAGTTCCCTGGTGGTGTAGTGGCTAGGGTTTAGTGCTCTCAACACTGCGGCCTGGGTTCAATTCCCAGCTAGGGAACTACCAAAAAAATTAAATAAATAAAAAGCCTTCTTCCCTGTCTGTTGGGAAAGTTTGCCAGGTACACTGTTTTATAAATGTTCACAGTAATGAAATTCACACTCTTTAATCACAAGGGCTATAACTTAATAAAAAGCACATCAAGGATGATTTGTGTTGGAGACCTCTTCCAGTTCCTGGGCTTTATTAAATTAAATGTTTCTTTTACCAGCCTCATCTGACATGCTTAAGTGCAGAAGTTGATGGTCGAGGAACTGTCCTTGTCCTGATGGGATAAACCCCATTTTTGGTGCCTTGGGCAGATTTGGCTAAAGGGAAATAGTGACCAGGGTAACCAGAACAGAAGGCTCACATCCACAGCTTCTCCTTGCCTTTGCTTTGAGCATCTTCTAAGCAGACTATAAGAAGTCAGAGTATTCGGGGGGCATCAGAATCATAGAGGGGACAGACTGAGGTGTGTAGCTTCAGGGAGAGGGATGGAGGACAATCGCCATTTTCCCGGTATGGGATCTTCCTCTCACGCAGCCAGCAGTCAGGCACCATCTTCCCTGTGTTGTGCCCTCAACATGGCCAAATCTGAATCTGAAATGGTCTAGTGAGATCTGCTGCTCCACCCTGCTGACTCACTGGGACTCAGCCCTACCCAACTCCCACATTGCCAGCAGCACTTTCTCAGCAAGAAGACAGTCCCATATACATTGCACTCTTTCGTGGAAAATTATAGGAGTCCACGAGCCCCAGATAGGCAGTGACAGGCCACAGTATGTTCTTTGACTTTTGTTGAATAGCTCCAGACTCAGCACTAGCACCAAACCAGAATCTCCATTAACATGGTGACTGCAACTCTTCCCACTATAGTGACTCTCCAAGACCCTGCCTCACCCAACTTGAATACCACATGAGGCTTCATCAGTGTATGAATCTTAAGGGAACTGGCAGGTGACAGCAGACCTGAGGTGTTCTGGCCATTTGCAGAGATAACCCAGGACTAGTACTGGTGGTAACTGTCCTCGGTTCATAGTGTGGCCTCTCCCACTCAGCTCCAGGTTTAGCACAAACAGTGAACAACTGGGATCACTTTGTAGCTCCTACCACATAGTCTCTGGGTGGTCACAGAGAGTAAGTGACCTGGGCCTGCACCAGAACCCCTTCCAAGAGGCCTCACAACCAAAATACTTGAAGATTGGCTTTAGACCAAATCAAAGCACCACCCAATTGACCCCACAAGTTATATACATGAGGGGCAGTCCCAACAGAGCCCTCTGGGATAAATCCCACTCAGTGGGGTAAGATCCCTGTGCAGCAGGCCATAAGTGTTGGATCTGGCCTACTCCCACAGCCAGTTAGCCTGAGTGCCAGTCCCATCCACTGAAGTGCCACTAGCAATCAAGGCTCAAATGTAACAGGAGGGCACACCTGGCACACACAAGGAACATTCCTGGAGCACCCACAGCAGGCAACCTTCTACATAAAGCCACCTGGTCAAGACTGGGACACATAGCAGATCTACCTAATACATAGAAACAAACCAAGAGAGGCAACCAAAATAAAGAATCAAAAAAATACATCCCAAATGAAAAAACAGGAGGAAAACCCCAGAAAAAGAAGTAAACAAAATGGAAACAAGCAACCTACCAGGTACAGAATTCAAACAATGGTTATAAGGATACTCAAGGAACTTAGTAAGAACTTCAACAAGGAGATACTAAACATAAAAAAAGGACATAGAAATCATAAAAAAAGCAACCAGTCAAAAGTGAAGAATATAATAACTGGAATGAATAATGCATTAGAAGGAATCACCAGCAGCCTAGATGAAGCAGAGGATCAAATCAGCTATTTGGAAGACAAGGTAGCAGAAAACACCCAATCAGAACAGCGGAAAGAAAAGGAATGAGTGCAGTGAGGATAGTTTAAGAGACTTCTGGGACAACATCAAGCATAACAACATTTGCATCATAAGAGTATCAGAAGGAGAAGAGAGAAAGCAAGAAATTGAGAACCTATTTGAAGGAACAGTGACTGAAAACATCCCTAACCTGGCAAAAGAGATAGACATACAAGCCCAGGAAGCACAGAGAGTCCCAAACAAGATGAACCCAAGCAGGCCTACAACAAGAAACGTAATTGAAATGGCAAAGGAAGAATCCTAAAGTCAGCAAGAGAAAGGCAACTAGTAACTTACAAGGGAGCTCCCAAAAGACTGTCAGCTGATTTTTCAACAGAAACTTTGCAGGCCTGAAGAGATTAGCACAAAATATTCAACATGATGAAAAGCAAGGACCTACAACCAAGACTGGTCTTTCCAGCAAGGTTATCATTTAAAATTGAAGAACAGATAAAGAGTTTTTCAGAGAAGAAAAAGCTAAAGGAGTTCATCACAATCAAACCAATATTACAAGGAATGTTAAAGGGATTCCTTTAAGAGAGAAAAAAAAGATCAAAATTATGAATAATAAAATGGAAATAACTATATATCTATCAACAATTACTTTAAATGTAAATGGTTTAAATGATCCAATCAAAAGACATTGGAGGGCTGAATGAATAAGGAAACAAAATCGTTACACATGCTGCCTCCAATAGACAATTTAGATTTAAAGACACACATAGATGAAAAGTAAAGGGATAGAAAAAGGTATTTCATGAAAATGGAAACAAACAAACAAAAAAGCCTGGGTAGCAGTAGTTATATCAGACAAAATAGACTTTAAAACAAAGGCTATAACAAGAGACAAAGAAGTTCCCAATAAGCCCACTTCTGGTTATTTGGCTAAAGAAACCCAAAATGCTACATCAATGGGAGGTATGAATCCATATATTCATTGCAGCATTGTTTACAATGGCTAAGATGTGGAGGCAGGCGGTTTGTCTGTTCAGGGAAGAATGAATAAAGAGGAGGTGGTACACATATACAATGTAATATTGCTCAGCCATAGAAGGAATGGGTTCTTCCCACCTGCAGAGGCATGGATGGACCTGGAGGATATGGTGTTGAGTGGAGTATGTCAGACAGTGATTTCGCTTATATTTGGAATCTAAAGAACAAAATAAACAAACAAAACAGAAACAAACTCATAGATACAGAAAACATTTCAATGGTTGCCAGATGGAAGCAGGGGTTGGGGATGTGGATGAAAAAAGCAGAAAGGGTTAAAGAAATACAGATTGGTAATTACAAAATAGTCATGGAGATGTAAAGTAAAGCATAGGGAATATAGTCAATGATACGGTACTGTGTATAGTGCCACATGGGTACTAGACTACTCAGGGAGATCACTTCTTAAATTATATAAATGTCTAACTATGCTATACACCTAAAATTAATATAAAATAATACTGAATGTCAACTGTAATTGAAAACTTTTAAAAAGAGGAGGCAAGATGAAAGGGAATAAGAGATCCAAATTCCCAGGTATAAAACAAATAGTTATGAGGATGTAATATACAGCATAGGGAATACAGTCAATAATATTGTGATAGCGTGGTCCAGTGTCACATGGTTACTGGACATATCACGATCACTTCTTTAGGTATATAAATGTTGAATAACTATGGTGTACACCCAAAACTAATATAATGTTTTATGCTAATTATATTTTAATAAAAATCTTTTAAAAAAGAAGTTAGAGTGTTCAATATTGTGAGTCTGAGGTGGAGCTCTCCTTGAACCCTCTGACTTTGGTCTCTCAGGAGAAATCTGATGTTGGGAAAGCCAATTTAATGTGAGGTAGGACTTGTAGCTGTTTCCATTTTACATATGGGGAAACCTAGTAGGAAGAAATAGGAGTAATGAGTGGCCTAGAGGCCTGTGGGATGCAAGTACCAGGGCAGACACCACCTGTATACCACTTCCAACAGACACACCCCATTCACACACACATAGATAGTTTTCACTCACAACTACACCTGTACAAGTACACCTGGGTACAGACACACATACACACACCCATCTGCACTCTGAACACACACATGCACATATACATAGACCCACACCCCTATGCAGATACACTCAGATATGAACATACACTTACGCATTCAACTACACTCCCAACATACATGTGCACATGCTAAAATAGATAACCTTCATACACCTAGTCAAATATATATACATAAAGCTCTGCAGATATACCTGGATACAGGCACATCTCCATATACCCATACATATCCACACTTCCCCCTACACTGTTATGCCCTCTTCATATCCTTACTTGTACAGATACACCCGGTCACAAACATATATCCACACATACATACATATCCATACCCTTACATAAGTATAAAAACATCAACACCTCTGAAGATACACTCACATATATGGACACACACACACACACACACACACACACATCTGCATCCAACACACACACTTTATCCTCCATGCCTACACTCATGAAGATTGTGTAGACGCAGACAGACATTCATATACCCATACACATCTGCCTCACACATAGATGCATAAGTGCATCTCCTCCATACCTCTATACCCATGATGGTACACCTAAATACAAATACACATCTGAACATTTATACATACCCTCACACCCCCATGTACCCATATGCGTATACCTGCCTACACATACATACACATATTCACACCTGTGCAGATAAACTCAGACACATCCACATTCCCATAGACATCCACACTATACACACACACACACCCATCCATATACAGACATATGCACATGCCTTCACACATTATCACACACACAAACATTTATGCATACACACCCATGCATATACAACACATAAACACATATATCTATGCTGATACATGAACACACACATAAACACACACACATGTACATAAAACAAGCACACATATACACATGCATAATGCATATACAGCATGTGAACACATTCACACACATACACACATATAGATACACTCAAAGATAAACATATACAAATATACAAACATACATATACACCCATGCACCTACACATATACACGCACACAGACACACAACAAATATATGCATATGTGTGTGGAAAGTGTAAGTACATGTCCAAATGTTTACATACACATAGTCATACTCATACACCCAGATACATGTAATGAACACGTATGTACACACTCAAACTTATTCACTTCCACAGGCTATCTTTTAATGCCAGACATGATGAGTACTTTCTATAAATCTGTGGCTTAAGGAAGATTCCTAAGCCAGCATAATACATGTGCCCTGCTCACCTCTGGAGACCTTAGCCATGAACTGACATTGCCAACAAGCTGAATGGGGTCTCCCTCCTTTCCTGAGAAAGCAGTGGGTTCAGTGGCTCCCTTGGCTACTTATTTTTTCTGTCAAACCAGTGCTATTTCCTCCAGGAGAACCCATGCCATCATTCTAGTGGGTACTAAGAGCTCTCCTGGACCAATGACAGCAGGTGACAAGAAACCAAAAAACAACTCTTGGGAGGATAGCAGTGCTGTGATGATATACAGCCTGTTGCCTTGCTAGGGAGCTGGAAATTAGTGCTCAGTGCCAACAGCTTCTACCCAGATGTTGAAAGTGAGGGAGGGGTGTGGTCAGATTTGTGTTTGTGAAGGATCCCTCTGGCTATCCTATGCAGAATGGTGAGAAGCATGCAGCTTTGAACTGGAGAATCCAAGGCAGAAGCTGGCACTGCCATCAAGACAATGGAGGGTGCTTAGGCAAGAATGGGGGGTATGGAACAGCAGGGGTGAACTGGTCAAAGACAGTCTGGCCAGGACTTGGTCACAGGTTGGTTGAGGGCATGAGGGAAAGGGAAGGAAGAGCGAAGGATGATATCCAGATTCCTGAGGTGGGTGATTGGGTGAGGCTATAGAGGTAAGGCAGGGGCAGGCCAAGCAGGTTCCACTGGTCATAGCAGTGGGGTGGGGCTTTATCTGTGGGCCATGAGGAGCCTTTGAAGGTTTGGAAGCTGAGGAAGATGTGTTGCATTTATGAACATAAGATTACTGGAGAGACATAATGGATGATGTGAAAATGCAGACAGGACCCCGAGGAACCATCTGCACCAGTTAGAGGGAGGGATGGAGCTATCAGGCCAGAGCCAGCAGATCCAGTCCCTGCCTAGCACTAGAAGGTAGCTCACCAGGATGACACAGTCAATATGGCCTCTGGCAGGCTCCACCTGGGGGCTAGAAATCTGAAATCAAACTGTCAACAGGATGGAGTCTTTCTGAGGGCTGAGGAAGTATATGCTCAAGGTCTCTCCTCTAGCTTCTGGCAGCCTCAGTTGTTCCTTAGCATGCAGATGGTATTCTCCCGGTACCTTCATATAGTCATCCCTCTGTGTGCATCTCTCTGCATACAAATTTCCCCCTTTTATAAGGACATCTGTAGTACTGGATTAGTCTCCCCCTCCCCAGTGACTTCACCCTAACTTGATAACCTCTGTAAATACCCTATTTCTAAATGAGGTCACTTCCACACGTATTTGGGGTCAGAAGTCCAATATCTTTTTTGGGAGACATACCACCCATTGAGGCTTAACTATGAATAGGAGCTCATGAGGCCCCTCTTAGGTTGAGGCAGCAGTAGTAGAAAGAAGCGAACTGTTCAGTCCAGGCTAGGAGCAATGTTTTGCCAAGCATAGACTTTCACTGGAGGACTTGGGGCCCCAGTGCAAGGCAGACATCCCATAAGCAGGGTGTGAATGGAGAGCAGAGGCTGCTGGAGAAGCACTGGGAAACAGGGGCTGGCTTTTGGGACAGGGAGGACCTGGAGGAAAAAGGACTGAATGAATTGCCAGAGCCTGGGAAATGTACTCTAACCCTCCCTCCTTGGGCATTCTCAGATGGAAATTATGGAGGTTGTGTTGGGAATGGGCATTTCTAAGCAAATGGACTATGAGTTCCAACAGAGGGAAACCCAGGTTGTGAAAAAACAGAGCTGGTATGTGTGAGTGTGCATATGGGTCTGTGTATCTGTGTAAATGGAAGTGCCTCTGGGGGCATGGGTATGCATGTACATCATCTTGCACAAGACCACGTGTACTGTGAGGGTATGCCTTTATGGGTGCTTATGTGTGGAGTTGGGGGGGGGTCACAGATAGACAAGGGTGGTAGGGGAGCTGCTGCCTGAGCTGCAGCTAAGCTGGACTTGAAACTACTCTTTATAGCATCAGGTGGTCCTCTGTATCATCCCTCAGCCACCTTAATCCCTCTCCACCTGTCTCAGGCTGCTGGCACTTCCTTTCCCCAGATACATCTTTTCTGCAGGGCAAGGAGGCGTGCTGGGTCCCCAACCGCCTGTGCGTGTGGTTGCTAAGCTTTTGCAGGCCACATTTCAGTTGAGCACATGCTAGCAGTCTATTTGATGTTTTCTCACTTATAATCCAGAAAGTGTCTGACTGCTAAACTGAACATGCTTATTGGGAACAGAGGTTACTTGGGGCCAACCAAGGCTTGGGGTCTAGGTAAGAAATGGCTAGTACTGGCAGGGGCAACTCAGGCTGCCCAAGATTACTGCAGGGCATCTTCCAGTCCTCTGGCAGTGCAGGGATTGCTTCCTTTCTCAGTGAAGTGGAGAAGATTCAGGCTGCGTGCCTGTCAGCCCAAGCCGGGGGGCAGACACACAGTGAGAGTCTGAGACAGACTTCAAGTCTATCTCCTCTGCTAACACTTTTGTCTCTGGAAAAGCAAACAGAGGCTTACTTAGCTCATGCCTATTGATCACATTTTAGTGTGAACAAGAGCTAAGCAGTTAGAGCCACCATCAGTTTTCTCTCTAATGGAAGGATGATGGACTTTGTCTCTAGGTAGAAGTCCTTTAAGTGTCAGTAGGTAAGGGACAAGTAAGACAGGGGCTAAGAAGAGAGCGCAGTCATAGGTACAAGTCCCTTCTCAGTGGTCTCTCTCCAGTCATAAGACCTGGCTGTGCCAGTTTCGCTCTCCACAAATGGGGTTGTGAGTAAGAGGTGAGCCACCCAACTTCCATGATTGTTGAAAGGGCCAGATGCAAGAGGGCTGGAGAAACATTTTGAAAACCACTGATACCTGTGCAGATACAAGGGCTTTTAATTATTTGTAAAATAAATTATGATTTTGAGAAAATAGGCATGAAACCCCAAGAAACAAATATTCTTAAGTCTACAGCAAGGTTCATAGGTACCCAAGAAAGGAGCTTCTTACTACTCCTCTTCCATCTCCCAAGTAACTGAATACCCAGGTACACTCTGTCTCAATCTTACTGTGTAACCCGTAACCTCCTAAAAAGCTGGTTTCATTTTGAAATCCATCTCCAAAGTCTTTACACCTCAGTGGCATTACCCTTTTCCCGATGACACTTTAAGTTCCCCTTACATTGCTCAGAAGGTTGGAGGGAGGCAGCCATTTTTTAATGCTTACATTTTTGCCCACGTTGCATTTGGTACAATTATTTACCATGTTGCTAACAAACTTGTGGGCCCACTGTGCCATCTCAAATGATCACATTGCTATCTCCATTTGGAAACATCAACCTTCAAACTGTATATATTTGATTGAAATTCTCCATGTAGTTCTGGTGTGTGTGTGTGTGTGTGTGTGTGTGTGTGTGTGTGTAGTCAGAAAGAGAGAGAGAAACAGAGAGACAGACAGAGAGACAGAAAGAGAGTTGAAGGTGGTTGTTTTGGTAGAAAGGATCAAAATTCATCACTAAGCAGAGCTATCTTGGGCTGAGGTACCTTGGGGAGTGTCTTTTAGGAGTCCATTTCCCTCACACTCTTCATTCCTCCTCCTATCCTGCTATCACGAGTGGCGGGACAGAGTCTCATGCTCACAGGGAATCAAACCTATGCCTTTAGGATTGAGATTGATTCAGAACAAGTGAAAGGGCAGGATTGGGGAATTGATCTCCCCGCATTCCAATAATAATGGTTACCCTAGCTTAGAGCAAAGATTCTCAAATATTTTGGTCTCTGGATCCCCTTTAAATTATTATGAACATCATATCTATTGCTACTTAATATGTCATAAATTAAAACTGAAATCATTTAAAAATATTTATCAATTCATTAAAAAAAATAAATCCATCTGTGATCCTTAAATTTTATGTCAACTTGACTGAACCATTGAATGCCCAGATATTTGGTCAAACATTATTCTGGGTATGTCTATGAGAGTAATTTTGGATGAGGTTAACATTTAAATTGGTAACCTGAGTAACGCAAATTGGCCTCCCACATGTGGGTGGAGCTCATCCAATCCATTGAAGGCCTGAATAGAACAAAAGGCTGATCCTCTCCAGAGTAAGAGAATTCCTTCCACTTAACTACCTTTGAACTGGGACTCAGGCTTTCCCCTGCCTTCAAAGTTGAACTGAAGCATTGGTAACCACTAGTAAAATTATACAATAAACTCTCCATTAACTGGAACTCAAACAACTTTCACTCGCAAGCAACTGGTTAAAAAAATTAAAGAAATAATAGTACATTTAGCTGGCATGGGTGCCGGTTAACTGAGCATCTACTGTATATAGATATAACCACCAATTGACAAGTGTGGACAAGAGAGAGAATGGAATAAAAGAAGGCAAGAAAAAGGACTTGTAAGACTTCTTTATATTCTTTAGATACAAATCCCTTTTCAGATAAATGATCTGCAAATATTTTCTCCCAGTTTGTGACTTTTCTTTAATTCTCTTATTAGTGTCATTTGAAAAGTAAAACTTTTAAATTTGATCCTGCTGGCCTTTGAACAGGAACCGCCCATTATTTTTTCTGGTTCTCAAGCTTTCAAACTCAGACTGGAACTACACCTGGGTCCCCAGCTTGTCAACACCCCCTGCAAATCTTGGGAATTTTTGGCCTCCATAATCAGGTGAGCCAATTCCTTACAATAAATCAATCTCTCTCTCTCTCTCTCTCTCTCTCTCTCTCTTTGATTTTCTCTGGACAACACTAACACATTACATGTCAACACAAATAATATTTGTTTTATGAAAAATAACTATATTCTTCTTAAAAATGTAATGAAAAAAATGGTATTGTTTTACATTTTTGCAAAACTCATTAATTTCTGGTTTAATGGAAAAAATCTGAATTCTCATATCTCTCCTGCATTCATTCTGTTATGATATCACACATCATGTAGCTTTTGGAAGACTGCACTGTGTGCTTGTGAGAGTAGAACAGACAACTAATGGCTTAGTATTATTGTGAAAATAATTTTAATTTCTCAGATGCTGAAAGGTTCTTGGAGAGCACAGGTGTCCTCAGACTATATAGGGAGAACCACTGCTCTAGAGATTACAACATTCATCCTTGATTTATAAAATTCATTCCTGACTTATCAATGTTTAATATTAATTTGTACCTTTACTCTCTTCCCATGAAATGCAAAAACCTTAAAATACTTTAATTCTGCTTCCCCTCTTCCATCTTATATGCTATTGTTCTAGTATTTTAATTCTATAAACATACACTTTAAATTCCCCGTAAGTAGCATTCTTATTGTTTTATAAAGCCTGTGCTTATTTAGGTTTGCCTATATACTAACCCTTTTGTCCAGCTTTTTCCTAGTTGTTTTCATTGAGAAGAAGGATCCGAATTACTAGTCTAACATTATAAAAGTAGAAATTTATAAAGCTTTTGGTATGCTGTTCCTTTGGCCTGAAATGATGCTTCTCCCAGTTACTGTTTCTCAAAGCCATATGCTTTAGTCTTTTTTTATTCAGTCCACATTCAGAAAAGATCTATTGCATGCCTACTATGCATCAAAGCCTTCTTCTAGAGCTGTGTTATCTAACAGCTTGTGTGATGATGGACATGTCCTATATCTGCACTGTCCAGTAAGGTAACCACCATGTGGCTCTTGAGCACTTGAAATATGGCTAGTACAACTGAGGAACTAAATATTTAATTTTGTTTGATTTAATTAATTTAGATTTAAATAGCCACATATGACTGGCAGCTATCAGATGAGGCAGCACAGTTTTAGGCAATAAAGAGTGAAAATGAACAAATCTGGCAAAAATCCCTGTTGTCATAGGTCTCATATTCTAGTGCTGGAAGATGATAATGAACAAGTACTGGTCTAATATTGCTTTTTGGCCCCCTAGCTTGACCAGTGTATTGGCTCATTCTGCTCAGTCAGTGCACTTAGATTGAGTGAGTTAAATAAGTGTTGATTCCCAGGAGAGGTTGGAGAGGTTTGATGGGGAGGATTTGAATTGTCCACTCATAGATACAGGGTAGAGCAGTGGAAGGAACATGGGCTTTTGAACTGAAACAGTCCCTGGGTTAGACTCCAGCCTCTGGCCACTTAATAGTTCTGCAACGGTGGGAAAGATGCTGAACTGTGAGCTTCAGATACCCCACTGAAAACAGGGTTAATGATACTTGTCGGGCAGAGTGGCTAGCAACTGAATGCAGAGCACTCCAAAGTGGCCCAAATGTCCATTTGCCTCCCACCCACAAGCCCATTCTGTTACCTATGGATGCTGTTCTGGCCTTGCCCTTGATCCTTCAGGCCATAAACTTGCTGGACATTAACACAACCAGAGAAAGTCACAATAGCTGCTTCAAAGACACAGGAATGAGTCACAGAGGAGATGAGGCTGCCAAAGGGCAGTAAATGACTATTAGAAGAATGTGAAATTTTTTCTGGCCTCATCTCTTGCCTGAATGTGTGAAGTGCCTAGACATTTGCCCCCTTGACCCAATCTCCCAACACAGCATAGAGCCAAGTGAGAGGCCAGGTCCTACCTCCATCCTCTATGTGGAGGGAGCACGGGCAGGAAGTACCATTGAGTGGAAACTCCTCATCTTCTCTCTGAGCAGTTGAATTTCTAGTGGGGAAAAGTTTCAGCTTTTTTTGCAAGTACAACTTTGGGCCCAAGAAATTGCCTTGTGATCTGGGGGTGTAGCCTCAGGTTAGCTCCCCAAGCTCTGAGGTCTGCTTCTTCTCCTCTATGAAGTCTCCTTCAGACTGGGGTCTGGCTGTTCCAAGGGACCCCAGGGGTAAGTCAGGTAAGACCAAGAGGGGAGGTAGTGAGCTAGGTAGTCGGGAGTCCCCGTTTTTATTTGTTTTCATTTCCAAATTGCTGGAGGGAGAGTGTTGGCAAAGTATTCTGGGAAGGGGATAATTCAGGCTGTGGTAGAAATACCCCTGCAAAAAATAGGAAAACTGACTTCAAAATAGATAAGTCCAAAGAATAAAAAGAATAACTTGCATTCTGAGTGTTAATGGCAAAACTGTAGTATGTTCCTCTCCCATCCTTCAAAACTAAGAATACTTTGCTCCTCCACACACCCCAGCCTTGCCACTGCCCTGCTAATATTCCATGGGAGCTGCTGCTAGCAGACTCTCCTTTGTACCTTCACTTCTGTGTGCTCCACTAGCTTGCCAACTGCATGTGGACAAGGCACACATGCTTTCTGTGTTTTCCATCTCAGAACCCAGCCTCAACACTGCCAAGACAAACTTGCCTCAGCCACCCACCTCCTAAAAAGTTGGGCCTGGTGCTTTACCTCTTATACAGACTTGTGTAAAGCACATGCTGGATACCAGACATGAAGCACACATTGCAGGGAAGATATAGCTGCTGACCTGATAGCTGGCACACATGCTAATGCACTGCCATTGGGTGCATCTGGTAAGTTCTGCCTCTGTACATGGGAGTACGTACTACTTTCTTCCAATTCCTTGGGGGCCAGATCAGGTGAGTAGAAAGGGTGTTCCAATATAATTATCTGTGTACTGGTTAAAAACTCCCTCACAGACAGTGCTGTGTGAGCTGGCATATTGTCATGATGCAAGAGCCATGGTTGTTGGCAAAAGTTCAGTTCGTTTTCACCCTTTCCATGCAGCCTTTTCAGCACTTCCAAATAGTAAACATGGTTGATTCTTTGTCCAGTTGGTACAAATTCATAATGAACAATCTCTCTGATATCAAAAAAGGTTAGCAACATCATTTTGACTCTTGACTTATACTGATGGAACATTTTTGATTGTGAAGAATTGGTTCACTTCCGTTGTGCACTTCGATGCTTTGTATCAAGGTCATATTGGTACACCCAAGTTTCATCACTAGTGATAACATGACCCAAAACATCATCTTGCCTCTCCAAAAGGTCTTAGCAAACTTTGACTCCCGTTTGCTTTTGTTCATCGATGAGCTCCTTCAGGACTATTTTTGCACACATCCTTCTCATGCCAAGATTTTCAGTTAAGGTATTCCTCCTATTTCTCTATTGATGTTTACTTGATCTGCTATGCTTCTCACTGTCAGCCGAAAAGTTTGATGCACATTCAACAAAGTTTGCACTTTTTCATCAGTTTTGCTTGTTACTGGCTGCCCTGAAATCTCTTCATCAGTGATGCTTTTTCTCCCCTCAGAAAACGTTTAATCCATTTGTATATGGCCATTTTCTTCATGACATTATCCCCATTAACTTGGACTAACATGTCCCTGATTTCACTTTCACTCTTGCCAACTTTCACAAGAAATTTAATGTTTGTTCGTTGCTCTAGTTCAAGCACAGACATTCTCAAAATGGCATGCAAAAACATGCAATAATAATGAACAGCCCTCAGCAAGACACTACCACACATCAACACAAACACAGTTGTGAGATACAGATACACCAAGGTTATAAAACCATACTGAGTTGTTTGTACAGTGCTTCAATGTAAGCACATAGTGGTAAGTTTACCAAGTTCATTGTCAGGTATATATACGACACCCTGGACTGTGAGAGCCAATTCGGAGCTAAGTGTCATGGAATCTTATTACTGAACAGAGCAAGGAACACTATATCCTTGGAAGGAAGAAAACTGGAATGTAATTCTGGCTCCTCCTTCTCTTAGTGGTGTGACCTTGGGCAAGCTTCTCTCAATTTCAGAATATTCCTAGCCCCAGCTTTGTCCATGACTCCCGCTCTCTCGGGAATGATAAATTCATTTTGGATAACTTCTTGGGTTCTTCAAGAGTAGAGGTTAGATCCTGCTTCTGACTATGGCACAAAGAGGGTTCTGGGTGCACTCTGCCAGCCAGCACACTCATCTGTATCTCCACATCTACAAACAAACTTTTCCTCCCACCATGCTTGCCCAAACTCACTGTTACCCACTGGGTCTGTGGTGATGGCTAACATGGTTTGGTGTCTCTGAAGTAGGGCCAGTATGCTCTGGGACAGCAGCACTGCCTGTGGGAGGAGATTTTTCAACTTCCCAGAAATAGCCAGGCCCCAAAGCCTAGGAGTTCCCAGGACATTGAAACAGAGCAGAATCTGCCACCCCAAAATATGCTTCTTTGGCATAAGGATTATTTTAGGCTGGTTATTTTTAAGAAACAGCAGACTTAGGAAAAGGTCTGAAAACTCAGTATAAGCTGCCCTTTTGTAAGAGACATTTACATTTATAAGGGAAATCTCCATTTGTAAAGATGTCACTCTCTCTTTAGAAACTCTTATTGAGGCAGAACCACAGGACCTAAATCTGCATAATAGCCATACTCCTGTTTACTGTGATTTTCTTCGTCACTTTGCATAACTGGATATGCCCACCCCCCAACATCTTTTTCAATCTTTAGCTGGAGATGGTATTTGAGGTGATGGCTTGGGCCATTTGGGGGACTTACAAGTTTTCCTGGGTCTCTCCCATGTATGCAGGAGGTATTATGTTAATACATTTCTGTTTTTCTCATGTTAATCTGTCTTTTATCACATGGGGGTCTTGATCAAGAACCTAGAAAGGTAGAAGGAAAATTATTTTTCATTTCTCGCAGCATGCACAAAAAACACTGGGGGCTAAAGTGTGAGGGCCAAGGCCTTCCATAGTAGCCCCCCATCTCCACTCCACTCCTCCTCTCCCCTCCTTCCATCACTAGCTTCCCTGGCGCTTTCTCTCTGCTGAGGCAAAACCTTGAATAAAATCAAGTTTTCTTTTTGTCTTGTGTTGGGGAAATCCGGTTTTCCAGCTCATTTGATTTGTATTGTAAATATTTCCTTTATGGGACTTGATGTGGAGTTGGAATTAGTGAGGCTACAAGCTGACATTTGATTTATAGGAAGGGAGCAAGGCACCCTCGATAAATAAATAACTGATGCTACTGGGGACTGCTAGTTTGGTGTCCTGGGCTGCTTGTAGTCCAACACCACTAAGCAGGGGGGCATTTTTTGGCACATCATAATTCCACAGAGCTTCTTCCTTCTGACTGTGGAATGATGAAAGTGTCTGTGCAGGAATTCAGCAGCCATAGACCACTTCTACTAACTTGTGTCTCATCCCAGAAGGTCCACAGTGTGGACAAATGGGGATTTCTCCAAGCAGGACAAAGCACTTCTTTGCCATCCTTAACTTTAATCAATTAGGAGGGAACTATTGTAAAGTGACCAATGTTAACTTAAGGATGTGTAAATTATTTGGAGATGAGAATCTCCCACTTCCTTATTTGGGGTTGCTGCAAATAAAGGGTTGACTCTACATGTCAGTTGGGTTGGTTTGCAGTTCAGTGATGACTGACAATAAGAATTCAAAGTGTGCTTTTCCTACTTCTAATGGTGTTTACACAATGCCTCTGACGTCCCTGCAAGTGTGGGCACTGAGCTGCCAGGGCCAGAAGCTTGGAGGTTGAAGGTCTGAGCCTCAAGAACTGATGAGATGCCAAATATTTTTTCCTTTTTCAAAGGTCAGTGAAATCACTTATACAAAACATAAATGTTGCCTTTTTTATCTGTCCCTAAGTTGCTTCACATAGCAAATTAGTGATCTTTATTTTCCTTGGCTAAATGGTGCCAGGCTGAATGGGGAGGTGAATTGAGGTGGTGGCTCCTGGGATGTCCTGACTTTTAACCCAAATTGGATTACAACCAAGTCTTCCCTTTGCGTGTCCATGAGTGTCCTGGTAACAAGGTAAGAAGGCTTAAGATGCTATTTACTCTGGGAGTCCCAGGAAGGGACAAGCAGAGATATCAGAGTGGCACCAATACCAGCCCAAAATGGGGCAAGCAACAGTCAACAGGAGCCACTACACATGCCCAGACACCAGGACCAACCAGGTGAACCATAAATGGGCCTTCGACACAATGGGGAAGGCCAAGAGGAGCAGCCCAGTGTCCTTTCTTCCAGGAACATTGGGAGCACTGGAAGGAGGAGAGAGATGGCTGCTGTAGAGAACTCAAAGATGAGGCAGAGGGGCGCAGCTAATTTTGGTCTTAAATGTGGCAAAAGGAGACATGGATGCTGCAATTTTCATTCAATTTTTCCTTTTGACTTAAAACACCAAAGAGATTAATGAAACATGCGAGAAACTCGACAGCATATTCAAGAGCTGCAGTGCCTTATTCTGTCTAAGGAGTCCATGCTTTCGTTTGGATCTTTGCCCCCAAGATCACCCCAGATTTCCAATGTTCCACTGGTGAAGGTTGTGGAACTGATTTGCGTGGCCACCTCATGGCTGGCAGCCAAAAGCACTCGTATTTCTGGTGCGTTCTGTTGTGGAGACAGGTTTGGGATGAGGGACCACATGTGTGTGAGAGTAGTGCTAAAATTTTCCAAAGGAAAGAAGAATACTTTTCAAATTATTAGTGTACTTGATTCTACAATCCATTTACTCCACTTTCAATATGAACTTTGACAAGTAAGATTTGTTTATGTTCTCACACAGTTCAGTCTCAGTAATTACACTTGTCAAAGTGACTTTCAGCACAATACAGTTTGCTCTATTTTTCACACTTGTTTTGTGGGGAACTATTGAATATAAATAGCTGGGGAAATACAGTAGTAAAGCAATATGATCATTGCTGTCTTTGAGGTGGTATTTGGCTTTGTGGACAGAGGATTTCTTGTAGGGGTGTGAGTCTGGAATCTTTCTACATCACTTGTAGCCAACTCCCCACTATTTCTTATCTCTTCCACTGCTCTGGCCTCCTCCCTGGTCTCCCTGGGTCCATACGGGCACTCAGAACAAGGCTTCTCGAGCCCACATCTGCCTGTGTTACTTCCATGCCTATAACTGTTTCATTGCATCCCACTGTGTATCGGACAAAGGCAAAACCTGGCACAGAGGGTCCTCTCTGACCCAGTTCCAGCCAGCCAGTCTGGCCATACTTCCTTACTTCCCTATATTAATCATAGAAGAAGTGGGTCTTCAGGTACCTTGGCCACAGCCAGTCATAGAGCTGGCCCAATTGAGCCTTGCCTGTCACCATGCAGCCCACATGGGCACTGGGACCATGATGTTTTCCCATCTCACGCTCTACAGAGGGGACCCAATTAGATCATAACAAACCATAAGTTAAGCTGGGTGGTCCCTCTCAGCTCTTTCAGAATTGCCCCTCTATTTACCATTGCAATTTTGTTCAGAAATGTTTGAAGGCCCTGAAATGGTGAGAGTAGAAAAAAGAGCCTTACTGTAGAAGTCTGAAGTCCTGAGTTCTTGTCTCCACTCTGCAAGTAACTCCTGGGTAGTCGGAGTGGACGGTGACACTGGTGAAGTTAATTCCCTTCTTTGTACCTCTGTTTCCTCATCTGTGAAATTAGAATATAATAACTGTATTTACTTGCCCCAGTGTTGCCTCTCCTCTTCTTAGACCATTTGGTTGAATAATTGCTGAGGCTCAGTAATTTTTTTTCCATTTACTTTATACCACATTTTTGTTAATTCAGCTTCTGCCTTGTATACAGTCAGATATTCTGGTTTCATTACAAATCCATTTAATTCATCACAAGTTGCATTGGACATTTCAGCATTTCACTACAGTCACTTGGCAGGAGAAGTAGCTCCCTCTCATGACCCAGTAACTTCTGGGCCACTATGAAAAGTTCTTTCTTCAAGATCTCCATGACAGCTTGCTCTGTGGAGATGTAGTGGGGTATGTGAGATCTCCTGGAACAGATTAGGCACAAATGTGAACATGGATTGCTCCCTTCCCTCTCCTGGCCCTCTGGCACCTTTGTCAGCAACTTGTCTAGCAAACACTGGACTGAAGTAGGGAGATAGACCCAGCCTATTTGGTGGAATCTTCTGAAGCCAAGTTCCAGGTGAATTGCTGCTGGATCCATATACTTCACATCACTCCCATCCCTGTTACAAACCCTACCTCCCATGTTGCCCACAGAGCCCACCCTACTTGCTCTGCCTTCCTCAGGATAACCTACCCCCTTCCATTATCTCCCTTAGTCCAGTGATGCTAAACCAGCTCAGGTAGAAACTGTTGGCTTTATGAGGGAAGGAGGGTGTAACATTGAAAAAAGGGAACAAGGGAATATCAGGGAGGTCTTCATTGTTGTAATGTGCAGTATATACACATACACATACACTCACAGAGGTGTAGGCATTCATATATTCACACATGATCTGACATCCGTGCACACGCACAGATGCATGTATATATATGCATGTACACAGACCCACACCTGCCTCCCATCCACATACACAGGTACACATACTTGCGCACATGCAGCCACTACCTGTACTCTCTAAAGCACTATCCTTTGCTCCATTCTGCAGGTGAGATTGATGTGCTGGCCTCCTCCACCATTGCATGCCCAATCCAAAAATGCCTGGCTGTAGGTTTCATTCTTCTCTGCTTTCTCTTTATCATTTTTATTGTTCTACTTCTGCTATCAAGTGTGGTCCCACTGGGCAGAAACAGGGGACTTCGTAGATGGTCTGATACCATACCACAGATTCACTTGCCACTTGGCCCTGTTGTTTCATCATTTAGTGCAACTGTGGACCCTGGGGCTGCTGTGGGGAAAACTCAGGGCTGCACACTCAGCCTTAGTACTTGCTGTCCAGGCAATCGGTTGGAAACAGTGTGTTGCTTCCCCACTCATTGTTGCCTACCAAGGAAAGGCAAGAGGAAAAGTACAGCCATTCCTAAACCATAGTGTCACTCTTAGAAATGTAGTCAACACATCCATTTGAGCCCCTAACTCTTGGTCTTTTCCTTTTCGTAGCCTGGAAAAACATATTAGTTTCCAAGCCAAACATTTCTCCCATAGCCATCTTTGTGCAGTGTACATGGGTAGTTGTTTTTCTTTCTTTTCGTTCTGTTTTGATTTATGTCTTCTAGCTTTTTTTCCAACCTCACAGCAATATTCTCCATTTTTCTGGGCTTTTGTGGGAAATGGACCCGGCAGCCTAAGTACCATGAAGAGGACTGAGTTTGAGTTGTGATTCTGTCACATACGGCATGATCTTAGGCAAGCCAGTGAACAGACAGTAACCACACTCAGGTGCTCATTTGAGGTGAAACAATTGTGCTTGGGGCCTGGACCTCTGGGATCCATCAGAATAGGCCTTCTGCTATCCTTGTGCAGAGCGGGCATGGTTTCAATTTGGGTGGTAGCTCATCCTGGGCTACTGGTTCCTTTGAGTGGGCTGCCCAGGAATCCTGATTTAGCTCAGATAAACACCTTGAGTCCCCAAACTTGAGACTGTTTGTTCAGGGTACAGTGAGAAGCTGAGTCCTGCTCCACTAGGTGGCTAAATGTCTCCTGTCCACAAACCCAGGATGTTCATAGGGCTTTTGGGGTGATCTTGGAGGCCCACTAAGACCACAAAGCCCCAGGCAGCCCCAGCAGTCTTGTGAGAAGGCATGTTTTGCCCAGTGTGGCTCTGACACTGAAGGCTGAAGTCCCCCCACAAACTTTTGTTCTATTCTCTGGGTTCCTATTGTAGTTTCCCCTAGTCCTCAGGTCCATCTCCTCAGAGCCAGTGAGACTCTCACTAAGAACACTAGTGTCAGGTGTGGCACCCACAAAGGGCTGTACTCCCATTCCTTGCCTGCCTTGGCTTTCAGTCCAGCTTGCCATATGCCTTGATATATACACATGTCTCATTTTCCCTTATTTCTCTGAAAAAAAACCAACTAGTTATTCTGATGTCTTTTCAGAGAGAATATAGGAGAAGAATTAGATTGTACTGTATGATGTGTTTGAGAACCACTTTGACATTTGTTCCAGAAATTTCCTTTGGATGTTTAATACCCATTGCCTAGCTATCAAAATAGAGGGCAATACTTGTTGGCTAAGGCTGCCATAACAAAGTTCCACAAGCTAAGTAGATTAGAACAACTGAAATTGTTGTCTCCCACTTTTGAATACTGGAAGTTCCAGATCAAGGTATCATCATGGTTGGTTCTTCCCTGGGCTGTGAGGGAAGAATCTGTTCTAGGCCTCTCTCCTTGGCTTACAGATGGCTGTCTTCTACTTATGTCTTCATATGCTCTTCCCTTTGTGTATATGTGTCCTAATCTTGACTTCTGATAAGGGTGCCAACCATAATGGCTTAGAACCCAACCTAGTAACCTCACTTTAACTATATCTGTAAAGACCCTATGTCCAAATGTGGTAACACTTTGAGATAACAGAGGTTATGACTCCAACAAATCTTTTCTGAAGAAATGGGGGACACAATTGAACACCTAACAGTGGCTTTCACAGCATGGGTATCCTTAGCCCAAATGGAGTCTTCCCTAGCTCAGGGATGGCAGGTTCACTCCCTCCTCAGAGTGACTATGGTGTCAACTTGAGCACTACTCCAGAAAAGGAAGGACACTACTGCCCTCTTAGTCCAAGAGGCGGCTTGTGAGGTGGTTGAGATGATGTTGTTTTGTTTTTGTTTTTGTTTTGTTTCCTTTCTCTAATAATGGTGCAGAGATCTGCTTCTTGGCAAGAATTTGATCTAAATTCAGAAGGTAGTGAGCCTTAGTAACAGTTTAGCTCTCACTTTAATGTTTCTTGTGTTTTTGTGGCTTTTCCCTCTGAGATAGACTCATGAATAAGTTCTTCCCTTCTCAGGGGTGGGGCTGAATTTGCTCTCTCTTTCATTCTTCATCCATTCTGGCCATTTGGCATGGCACAAGATGAGCAAAGCCCTGACATAGCACCTAAAAACCAAACCAGCATACCTCTTTATGGCAAAAGTATGGCTCCAGGTAGAGGGTCTATGGGGCATCTTTGGCAAAACATCAGCTTTGTGTGCCTTCACATCTGGCTGAGATGAGGTGGTTCTATACCCTTCAAAGCACAAATATATACTGTGCATACTCTAGGGACAGACCCAAGCCATAGCAAGGTCTCTGTTGGCAAAAGGCCCAAGTCCCTCGCTGATGTGAATACCAACTTTTCAATCTTATTATTACCCATAGAGATGTTAATAAAGGCAAGTGTGGTCCAAGAAGCAGCAGTACTGAGGTGGATAGGTATTTCCCAGGTACTCCAGGTGCTTTACAGATTGCATCACAAGGATGAGAGAAATACGATCATTCTTTCAATATCTAGTACTGTTTGCTACTTCCCTTGACATTAACTGGAGTCTGGGCTTTGGGCACAGCCAGGTGGGATCTTCTTCTTATTGTCTGTGTCACATTATGGTTTCTTAACTCAGGAGCTTGTTTGGCAACTTCTTTTCAATGAAGGTACTTCTATCTTCAAGCTGGCTCTATCACAGCCTGGCCATTCTCATAACAAACAACCAAGTCACCCTGCCAACTCTCACCTATGATCATGAGGTAAATCACTAATATGTGTCTAGTGGGAAGGAACTCGGGGTAGATCCTTGCCCAGCTGTAGCCAACACTCTGTTTAAATGGACTGAGCTAATTTGTTGAGGCTTTGCTGTGACTGAACTTGTGTATATGGAATGAGATTTAATTTAAATTTAAATCTCATTTGTAATGTCTCAGGGGTAATACTTTCCAAACTGAGGAGATGAACAAAGTAGTTCATGCCCTGTGTGAGGAATGAAATTGCTACTTTGAGTATTTCAGACTTAGGTGGGTTGTGTGTTAGTTGAAGGTGGCTGTCTCTGGATGGTTGCTTTGTTTTATTTTAATCTATTTTCCATAGCAGACTAGAGAGAGGTTACCTTTGACTGAAAATGCTTTTTAAGATTCAATTGCTTTTGCTATCAGTCTATGCCCTGCTTCCACCTGGTTGACCTGGTTGCCATGACAGCAGGCAGTATCCTTGAAGGGACATTCAGATATAGAGGGATAAAGAGACCAAATGATCCCAGAGAATCTACCCACCTCTGATATTCTCAAACTATATGAACCAAAGGTAAGTTAGTGGGAGAAAATATATGCAAATCATATATTTCATACAGGACTTGTATCCAGAATATATGAAGAACTCAACAATAAAAAGGCAAATAACCAAATTAAAAATGGGCAAAAGATCTGAATAGACATTTCTCCAAAGAGGATATACATGTGGCCAATGAGCACATGAAAAGATACTCAACATCACTAATCATTAGAGAAATGCAAATGCAAATCAAAACCACAATGAGAGAATACTTCACACCCACTAGGATGGCTATTATTTTTTTAAAAGGAAAATAAGTGGTGTGAGGATGTGGTAAAATTAGTGCCTTCATATATTACTAGTGGGTATGTAAAATTGATGTAATTACATTGGAAAACAGTCTGGAAGTTCCCCAAAAAAGTTAAATGGAGTGATTATATGACCCAGAAATTATACTCTTAGATGTCTACTCAAAAGAACTAAAAATCTCTATCTATGCAATAAGTCGCACACAAATGTTAATAGCAACATTCTTCATAAAAGAAAAAAGTGGAAACAAGTAAAATGTCTATCAAATGGATCAATGTGTAAATGAAATGGTTTATCCATATAATAGAAAATTAGTCAGCCAATGAAAAGAAGCAGCACTGATACATGCTACAAGATAGGTAAACTTACATTAAGTGAAAGAAGCTAGTCACAAAAAGCTATATATACACTTTTATCCCATTTATATGAAATGGCAACAATAGACAAATCCATAGACACAGGAAGCTGATTAGTGGTTGGCAGGGGTTGGGTGGAAGGGAGAATGGGGAGTATTTGCTAATGGGTATAGAGTTTCTTTTGGGGATGATAGAAATATTTTAGAATTAGGTAGTGATGATGACTGCACAACCTTGAGAATATATGAAAAACTATGCACTTTCAAAGGGTAAATTTTATGGTATATGATGAATCATATTTCAATTTTTAAAAGTACAATCAACAAAGTTAAAAAAATTAATTTGAACACTTTACTGCCTATCAAAGAAATGCATGTTAGGTATTAACCTTTGTGAGATCTACGATCTACCCGTTTTTGGCCTCTGTTCTTTCCACCTTCTAAAATGTGCTTTCTAAGGCCTCATTGACCTCGATCTCTGATAAGCTGCAAGTGAGGGCAGGAATAACATATAGGACTGAGCTTTAATTCTTTATTCTCAAGGAGGCCTAGTAGATAGGGAAAGATGTTTCTAAAGAAGTTTATGGAGGCTGCCTAACTTCATGTGTTCTGGGGCTAAACAATCTGGAGTTGGAATTCCAATGTCCAACTTTATGGTTGTATGATTTGGGCAAGTCACTGAACCTCTGCGAGTCACCACAACTTTTTGTGTAAAATCAGTAATCTCAGCATTCATTTCCCAAGCTTTGTTGTGATGGTTAAATGCATACAAAGCCTTTAACACAATGCCTAATGGATGATTAATATTTAATAAGTGGTCCAGATGACTGGGTCGAGGGAAGGGTACCACAGTGGGCAGTAAACTAATGCACTTGATTTAAGGGTTTTGAGTCCCCTCTCTGTCACTTACATGCTATGGCCTTGGGTAATCACCTTTCCTCACTGATCTTCAGTTTCTTCATCTGTAAAAGTGGATACTCATCTTGATTTTTCACCTATATCAGCCTGCCTCTGGGGCTTTTTTAATGAGGAAGAGGGATCTGCCTGGCTTGGGAGAAGGGGATTCTGTTTCAGAGAACTCAGTTCTACATGCCTCAAGTGATGCCTCCTGGGCCAGCATATTCCTTTTCAATGGACCCTGGCATGGTCCAAATACCCAAGGAAGGGCACACTACCCAAGCAAGGTTGCAGCCTTGTGGTGTACACTGGGGTTCTAGTCATGACTCCTCCATGGATGCTGCGGTCTTGAGCATGATCTTTCCTTTCCCATCTAGTCAGAGAGGAATCCAGCTGGACGGTGTCTAGGGCCTGCCCAGCTTGAACTTCAGTAATACTTCTCTGGCGTACCCCCATTCCCTCCTGCCTCCCATCCCCTGGATGGAAAGCGTAGACTTAGAGCACAGCCCAGTCTCTCTGTTGTTTGTGTTGAATCCCAGACTGTGATGAGGAGCCCACTTGTATAACTCTCATGTAAGTACTCACTGTTTTCCCCAGGCTGCAAAACATTGAAACCTCTACGCTCCCATCAAAGAGTGCTTTTGGCCCTGCTCAAAGTGCTTTCAGAAAAATGTCATCCCCAGCTGGTGAGTGAGATGAAAGATTAACCTAAGTAAGATTTGATTTTTCAGTCCCTTGTTTTTTATTTTAAGCAAGTTCAAGTGGGGTTCTTTCTTTAAATATATATTTTATTGTGGTAAAATGCACAGAACATCAAATTTATTAAGTTGGTACAAAAGTAATTGTGGTTTCAGACACTGAATTTTAAATCATTATAACTGTGATCAAACACATCTTTATTAATCAAAATAGGAACCACTATAATCAACATATTTTTGCCAATGAGAAATACGTTTATTCTTGTAGCATAAAAATGCATGCTTCAGGATTTGACGAACTTTGGAAAGCATTTTCTGCATCCTGCTCGTTATAGAAGCATTTTTCCCTGCAGAAAGTTTTTGAAATGCTTGAAGAAGTGGTAGTCGGTTGGTGAGAGGTCAGGTGAATATGGTGGATGAGGCAAAACTTTGTAGCCCCATTCCTTCAACTTTTGAAGTATTGGTAGTGTAACATGCTCTCAGGTGTTGTCGTGGAGAATTGAGCCCTTTCTGTTTACCAATGCCAGCTGCAGGCATTGCAGTTTTTGGTGCATCTCATTAATTTGCTGAGCATACTCCTTAGATGTAATGATTTCCCCTGGGTTCAGAAAGCTTAGTGGATCAGACCGGCAGCAGACCACCAAATAGTGAGCATGACCTTTTTTTTGGTTCAAGATTGGCTTTGGGAAGTGCTTTGGAGCTTCTTAGTCCAACCTATGAGCTGGTCATTGCCGGTTGTCATATAAAATCCACTTTGTTTGCACATCACAATCCGATTGAAAAATAGTTCATTGTTGTTGCATAGAATAAGAGAAGACAACACTTCAAAATGACATTTTTTTTTACTTCCAGTCAGCTCATAAGGCACCCTTGTATCGAGCTTTTTTACCTTTCCAATTTGCTTCAAATGCTGAACAACCTTAGAATGGTCAATGTTGAGTTCTTTGGCAACTTTTCATGTAGTCGTAAGAGGATCAGCTTCGATGATTGCTGTCAATTGGTCATTGTCAACATCCGATGGCCGACCACTATGCTCCTCAACTTCAAGGCTCCAGTCTTCTTTGTAAACTTCTTGAACCATCTGCACTGTACATTCATTAACAGTTCCTGGGCCAAATGCATTGTTAATATTGCGAGCTGTCTCTGCTGCATTACAACCAATTTTGAATTCAAATAAGAAAATCGTTTGAGTTTGCCTTTTTGTCTAACATCATTTCCATAGTCTAAAACAAATATAAAATAAACAGCAAGTAATAAGTCATTAGCAAAAAACATTAAGTAAGAAATGCCCATTAAAATGATGTATAATATAACCATGTTTATTTAAGAATGTATTCCAATATCAAGCCGCATATTTCTACTATGCAAAAACGGCAATTACTTTTATATCAACCTAACCATTTTTAAGTGTCCATCCAGTTCAGTGCCATTTGATACATTTACATTGTTGTGCAGCCATTACCACTATGTATCTCCAGAACTCTTTTCATCTTCCCAAATGAAAACTCTGTTCTCATTAAATAGCTCCTCATCACCTCCCCCACTCACCCAGTACCTAGCAACCACCATTCTACTTTCTGTTTCTATGAATTTGACTATTCTTGGTCTGTCATATAAGTAGATTCATATAGTATTTATCCTTTTGTGTCTAGCTTATTTCACTTAGCATAATGTCCATGTTGTAGCATATTGCAAAATATCCTTCCTGTTTAAAGTTGAATAATATTCCATTGTATGGATAGAACATACTTGTTTTTCCATTCATCCATCCATGGACATTTGGGTTGTTTCCCAGGTGGGGCTCTTTGATATAAGAAGTCCAATGGTGATAAAAGAGAGGTACAGGCGCAGAGAAGGAAAGGTGTATAAAATAGAGTGTCAGCCTAGCCCAGGACTCACAGCCCACCCCCCCACCTTTCAGTTACCTTGCAAATATTGGCCTTGGATGAGGAGGAAGGAAATCAGAGGGGTCCTTAGAAGAGAAGGACACTGAGCTCAGAGGGAGGGGGCCCTGTCACATCTCTCCCCAGCCAGGCAGCAGTGGCTGTCCTCTGGGAGCCTTACTGAGAGCTGCTGTGATTGTCCTTGTTCTAGAAGGGATTCCATAAAAACCCACCCTTTCAACCCTTGGTCTGGATGCTTCTAGGAGGAGTGGTCTGCCTGCTAATCACAGAGCAACTTGGTAGGACAAGAAGGCTTCCATCCGCATCTTTATAAATCTTTAATGCTTAGCAATCTGAAGAGCTGTTGCTGAAACTAAACTAATGAGAACTATGGTTCCCAGGTCAATGTATGTTAAATATATCACAACCATTACACAGCTTGCAAATGGACTTTGAAAGTAGTGCATTGGCCAAATCTGAATTCTCAGATTACATCCACCTCTGTTCAAAGGCAGCCTCCTCTAAAACTATTTGCCCAGAACCTTGAATGTACACATATTCATGGAGTCACAAAACTTCCCCTCCTTTCTTATATATCTGTCCCTCTTCTGCACAACTTCCTGCCACCCACACCCACACCCCTAATTGATGAGTTTTCTGAAGTATTTGCTCACAATTCCTAAACTAAAGGAGTATGCCCTCAGTGGGTCTGTCCTGTGTCCTATGGCCCACTTCCCCAAATTCAAGACAGATAGGGAAGTGGTAGCTCAAAGGTCCCAGAGTTACAGCCCATGTTTTCATAAAGCACAGTTTTTCCATCTTGTGGTATTTCAGTTCATTTAGGGAGGCTATCTATCATGGACTGTGAATGGCACAACCATCCTGTTTGATGAGCTCAAATCTAAACATATGATACTAGTTTTCCAAAGAAACCATCAGTGTTGAGAGCTCTTTTAGCTCTCAGAGCCCCCCACATAGAGTTCCTCAAGATAATCATGTTTGACAAAGAAGGCTCAAGACAAAACTGTGACAAATCTAGGTTGTGCTGGACCTTTTGGTAGAAAAAAGCAAAATGCTTCTCTTCTTCAGAGAAAATGTTTCATGGTAATACCCATCAACCGCTCCCATGGCTAGTGGTTCAGATGACTCAATCTCATGCAGGGACAGGATGCAAGAGGGGAAATGCACTGAGGGCCAGCATATGCTCTGTATGGAGATGAGCCATTTAACTCCATAACATTTCCAAATATCCTGCTGTGGGCCCAGAGCCATGATGTGATTCCAGGAGACAAGGTCACCATGATGGGTTGGGTGAAGATTGGAAAGTAGACTGGAAGATGAGTGAGTGTGGTAGGTACCATAGTGCTGTAAGAAGCCAGAGACTTTGAAGGGGGTCTCAGTCAGCTGAAAGGTGGGGACAGGAGCCCTAGAAATTTGATTCAGGCTTACTCATTGAGTCTAACCATTTTTATTCTTTCTAGCCCAGTGCCAGCACAAGACAGGGATGGGTGACATGACTGTGACCTGATATGGGGAACCTCCTCTGGAGACAGGGGAACCTACTCTCCACTGCGTGCCTCACCTTATCTCTCCTAACCTCCTGCCCAGGACCTTTTTTGTAGGAGCTGGAGGAAATTAAATGGCATTATACGACAAGTTCACAGAGTGGGCTTTTTTCCCGGTCACTCTCTGGGGAAGCTGATGGGGTTAGTAAAGAGAAAATGAAATTCCCATGCCCCCTCAAAGAGTCTTAAGAAATTTAAAAGAACTACTGAAAAGTCATAGGGAAAGGGCTAGTAGATCAATGGTTGAGGCAGATAAAGGAACTCCTGAAAGGAGTAAAACTCATCCTGTTAGGCTGAAGTGTAAATACAAGGCTTTGCATTAATAAAACACTCAATGAAATGAATAATTAGTCTAGCCATGCCTTTTGTTTTGATTCTAAGTGGGAAGACTGTGGTAGCTCTTAAGAAACGACCTTCAGTGTCTTCCTCTGTGGCCAGGACATGCCCCAAGTGGTGGACTTGGCCCCCATCAGAGCCTACTGCATTCCCAATTAACACTTTTCAAAATGAAATTTAGGGTGCTTTTTTTCTTTCTTCCTAATGAGGTTTCTTCCTTCTTTGCTGTCTTGCTACAAAGCTTGATGCTGTCTGAGTGTGTTCATATGGTGCTTGAGTGTGTTATCTGACCTTGATTGGTGTTTGGGGAGCCAGTTAAATAGATTACATGGGGGTTACCTTGGCAACTGTCTTCGCTGATTTAGCAATGCAGTTCATTCTTGGACACAGGACTCTTGGCAACTCTGCGATCCCACCACTGCGTATTAATTATTAACACGGAATTGGACATCAGCTCTGTCAGGTAGCAGCCAGGAGGAGGCTGGGAAAGGGTGGACAGTATTTTAAGCTGAAACTAAAGGGGTCACCATAGGAACCCTAAATGTGGGGCCACAGGAGAAGATGGTTAGGAACCATCTTGAGATCTGCCTGTTCCATTGCTCATGGTCCTTAAGGGTGTTGAGAAAGTTCATATAGCTTGGTCCATTGGGCTACAGGTGAGTTTGTCATACAGATGCTGCCCACACCCTCTTCCTCCTTAAGCGGTGGGGTAGCCATGTTGATTGTGGTTTGAGGCCAGTTGGCACCTCCTTCAACCACATGGGGTGGCATAGAAGCAGAGACAGTCTCTGTGGTGTGGAGGCTGTGGTCCTGCTTTGCCTCTCACTTGCTGAGTGACTTTAGACAAGTCATCCCACCCTTTGGAGCATTGGTTTCCTTTTCCATATATAACATGAGACAACAACAGTGCCTCCCTCCTAGCACTGGTAAGGGTGCTACATAAAGCAGCTGGCACCCAACCAATACTAATGATTATTATTACCTACTCCCTGGCTGGCAGAGTAGGTATGTTGAAATAATTTTAATTGTTTAATCTGAAGCCAAAACTCACCCTGTACCAAAATAATTATTAAATCTATTTTATGAATGAGGCTGAGGCTCAACTAATCCAAGATGTACAATTGATAAGAGACAGACCTGGGATTAGAATTCAAGTCAGACTGATCTCCACTTTGGGCTCTAGAGGGGCATCTGCCTGGTAGCAGTCAGGTTGTAGGGCCAGAAGTACCCACTGCTCCCTTGCCAGCCACTTTTATTCTTTCTGCCCCAGTGCTAACCCAGGACAGGAATGGGTGACATGACTGTAGCCAGCAATTGGGAATCTCCAAGTGGACATCAAGGAAGGGGCACTCTGAGCTGGTGGTTTGAGACCCAGGGCAGAAATCCACTAAAGAATTAGCCCACCAGGTTCATGGCCTGTCTAAGCTGATAAATGTTAATTGACATGGGAGAAAGTTACCACACAGCCAAAGATTTGCAGTACCCTAGAGTCTTCTGTTCTCTGGTTGTAAGAAACTATTCCTTGTCTACTCGGCACTAACAGGAAAACAAGAGGGTTCTGTGCATTAAACCTATATACCCATAAAGCACTTCATGGTTTGCAAAGCACATTCACGTGTGTTTTTCCCTACATCAATCAAACAATGCAGGGAGGGAATGAAGCAGGATATCATCTTCCCATTTCATTAACAAGAAGCTGAGGGCAAAAGACGTTATCTCCTTAAATGTGCACCTTTTTGACATGCACTAACTTTTCATTGTGAATAGTTGATGGCTCAGTATTAGCAGTGCTGAAAATGAGTTTCAAGGAGAACAAATAGGCAGACGAGTAGCCTCCCAAGTCTCAGAGTTTGCAACTATCCACAATGGGAGTGCTCTCAGGAGCTTCCCATCTAAGACCTGGTTCTCCTTTTTGTATACTGTATGTCAGGATGCACAGGACATGAGGTGGGTAGAGTGGTGTATTGGGAAGAGCTTGCACTGCTTTTGCAAACTTCACATGCCCACTGTCCCCATCCCATGTGGTAAGGTAAAATAGCAAGGGCTTTAGAGTCAAGCACAGCTGAATTTAAACCCTGACTTCACTCTGCACTCACTTTGTTTCCTCGAATAATAGATACTTCCCTGGGTTGTTATAAGGAATCAAGATAAAGTATGCAAATTACTTTATCAGATAGGTAATAAAGTACTCTTGAACATTTTTTTAGCAAAAGTAGCATGAGATCTGTGTTTTAAGAGTATATGAATAGCTACAAAAAGATAAGATATCAGTGATTTAAGAGTATATGAACTACTACAGAGAAGATAGAATGTGGGGGGATTTGGATTTGGATTTTGTCCAAGGCAAAAATGATGATGGCTTGGACCAGGGCAGTTACAATGGAGATGGAGAGAACTGGGTGTATTTTGGACATTTCTAGGATATAAAATGGAAAGGACCAGAAGAGGGAGGGAGAGGAGTCAACAGTAACTCAGCTTTCTGACTTGACCCACATGAGAGGCTAGTGGTGTGAGGTACCACATGCTGAGATGGGGAGTACTGGAGAAGAGACAAGTATGAGGAAAGGGAAGGAAGATGATGAGTTCTGTTTGGGACAAGTTGGTGAGTTCTGTTTGGGACAAGTTGGTTAAAATAATCTTTAGAGCATCCAGAGAAGATACTTAGGTGACAACTGGTTCTGCGAACTCTAAAGCTTAGAGCTGAAGATAAAGATGTAGAGGTTATCAATGAGCAGAAGAATATTAACTGAAGTCATAGGATTGAATGAAACTGCTTTGGGAGAGTGATAGCAGCAGTGAGCCTCAGAAGGATTTCAGGCCGGAGAGTCAGATATCCATATGTGCAATTTAGCAATATCATGTCATTAAATGTAGTGGATGGATTGGAAGGAGAGAGACCACAGGCAGGGGACCAGTCAGAAGTTTACTATAGGCCCAGAGACATAGTGGCACTGGGCTTGGAAAGGAAAAAACAGCTCCCAGACATGGAGGAATAGAATGGACTAGACCTGGTGACTAGTTGGCTGTGGGAAATGAATGTGAGGGAAAAGTCAAGGATAACTTCTAGGTTTCCAATGTGAGCGACAGAGCAAAAATAAATAAATGAAATGAAGTGCACTGGAAGAGAAACAGGTCTCAGGGGACATTGTTAAGTGTGAGGGGCCTATGTGAACTCCTGGAAGAAATTTTCATAACCAACAACCAGTGCCCAGGAGGACAGGCAGTTGGTAGGGTAGAGGGCAACCTGTAGCATCTGCATCTGCCCTCACCTAGGGACCAAACAATGAGGTACCACAAAGGGTGAGTCCTGCCCATGTCAGGTGTTGCCAGCATTTGCTCATGGGTCAGAGGACCCTTCCAGTGATGCAGAAGGCTTTGCCATATTGAAATCCCAGTTCTCCTGATGAAGGGGCAGTAATTTGTTGGGATGCCCACATCGGTTCCTAGGCAAAGGCCAAGCGAATAGGTGGGACCGTTATAAAAAGTGAGGATTTGAGGTGCATGTGCCCTGCTTTAGGTGGTGTGGTGGGGGGGTTACTAAGGAAGCTGAACACCTGAGTACTACCCCCTTCCCCCAGAGACATACACTATGATCAAAAACAACTCTTCCAAACTTCCAGTGTGTTCTGAGTCCCCTATGGCCAGGCAGCTTGTAGTTGCTTCCCAGAATATATGTTTTAATTATTGGGGTACCCAGCAAATGCCACAAAGAAGTTTGGCTGGCAAGAGAATGACACAATTTGCTACTTGCAAATATGCACAGGTTTAAGAAAGGTCACTAGGAGGTGTTGAGGACACTTAAAGTGGAGACGGGAGAAAGGGAAGAAGCCTCTTCCACATGCAGGGCATCCATGTTTTCTGTGTACTACCCGGGCCATTGGCTCTTGACATCACAATGCCTTCAAGGCAGGCAGAGCAATGACTATTTTCATCATTTGACAGCTGGGGAAATTGAGGTTCAAAATAGGGAATGTGAGTCCACAAAGATGATGTAATGAATCCAGTTCCATAGAACTGGTCCTAGACCCAGAACTCTTGTCTCACAGCCTGGTGCAGTTACCATTTTACCACTTAACCCCAGATAATGGTGTGCTGGAGCTGGTCTATACTAGTTCTCAAAGATGATCATGTGATTTTCAAAAATTTTGGAGCCAGCTGATAGTTGACATCACCTTGGAAGTTTGAAATGAGCCATGATGAGTTTATCTATACCACAAGAATTAACAAATGTTAGTAGCACATCACTCAACCTGGATCACTGTAGACTCACCTCCTAGTACCTAAGGTTGTGCCCACTGCCAGGGAGCTGTGACTTATGGTTTAGTAGCTGTGTGTGAAGAATGTTTACCTTGGAATTAGATGATTAAAGGGATTTGGGGGTCAGCTCTCATGCCTGGGCCTTACAAAATGTTTCTAATACCTGCCTCAGGGACACCCAATTGATGATACTGGTTTACTGCTGAGATTAATTAGCCAGAGAGAATTTCCACTTCCTCCACTTACCATACTAAGTCATAAATTATGAGTTAGTTTTCAGTACATGGGGTCTTGTTTCACTGCCACTGTATTATTTTGGATAATAAACACATCTGTCCTAGACTTTTAGCATGGCTTAGATCATTAGAAAAAAGGAGAAACATGTTAACACCAAATTCCAAAAAGGAAAATTCAGGGATATGAGAATCCCAGGGATGTAAGAATCCTAAGCAATGAATGGCACCATTTAGGAAGTGGGGAGGGAAAGAAGGAAACCATAGCTCCACAAAAATAGATATATTATTTGCTGTACATCATCTTATTTCATATGTAAAAGCAAAACAAATAGGGGGTTTTGTAGACTGTTGGAGTAAAAGGAATTACAGAGAAGACAGTTTATCCTGTTCACACTTAAATACATAGCTGCTGTTCTTGCTTGTAAAAACGTAAATTTTCCAAAAATATATGGACAAATAGTTTTCAATAAAGGAGCAAAAAACATACAATGGGGAAAAGACAGCCTCTTTAATAGGTGGTGCTGGGAAAACTGGAAAACCACATGCAAAAGAATGAACCTGAGCTGTGAACTCTCTCCATATACAAAAATTAACTCGAAATGGATTAAAGACCTTCATATCAGACCTGCAACAATAAACTGTATAGAAGAAGACATTGGTACTAAACTTATAGCCCTAGGGCTCAAGGAAGTCTTCATGAACCTGTCCTCAAAGGCAAGGGAAGTAAAAGCACAAATAAATGAATGGGACTATATGAAACTAAAACGCTTCTGCACAGCAAAAGAAACCATCAACAAGGCAGAGACAGCCAACTGAATGGGAGAAAATATTTGCAAATTATGCATCAGATAAGGGTCTCATATCTAAAATATATAAAGAACTAATAAGACTTAACAACAAAAAACGAAACAACCCAATTAAAAAATGGGCAGAAGAACTAAACAGACACTTCTCCCACGAAGAAATACAAATGGCCAGCAGACATATGAAAACATGCTCATCCTCATTAGCTATCAGGGAAACGCAAATCAAAACCACAATGAGCTACCACCTCACACCTGTGAGAATGGCTATTATCAACAAGACAAGGAATAACAAGTGCTGGAGAGGATGTGGA
>PVJL010002301.1:0-116203 GCA_004026885.1 Lyroderma lyra
CCGGTCAGATGCTGGGGGCCTCCCCTCACGCCATCTAAAGGTGGGGCAACCACGTTCCACGGTATGTGTCGGGTACTTAGAAAAAGCCATTTAGCCTCCTACCCGCTCTCAATAGTCCCGGAATGCTTCATTTTAAAGGTCCTGTGATTTCTTACCTCCAGCAAAATTGAGAAATGAGCCATTCTCACCCCTCACCTTGTGACCCCTCTAAACTTTGAAGAGGACGAATGTGAATGGCCACACGGCATTAAGGGTTCACAGGTCAGGTCCTCTTCCATCAACTAAAACAGGCCCATGTACGGGGAGTCCAGATCCAAAATGTCATTTTAAGGTTTTACGGCCGGATCATAAAACAAAGCAGATTTATGACATAAATAAAAGAAGACTCCTTTTACAGAGCTTGGTCACAAAAGCCCTCTTTTATTATTATTATTATTATTATTACTATTACTATTATTTTTTTTATCCCAGGTACTATACTCTGGGGCCATGCCCTTGGCATGGAATGAGAACGTGTCACCCTCCCCCTCTACAGGAGAGGAGTGGTGGCCTGCCTGCCAGCCCCCCGTTTTCTATCGGGGTCATCTTAATTGGTCCCAAGCGGATGTGGAGAGAATGCTCACCTGGAGAACGGACTTCGCTTCTGACTGAAGAGGCCCGACGTGCTCCGGGGAGTGGCCGGGGCTCCCCTCCCTGCGGGGAGTCATCCTCCTTTGAGGGGCCCACCCCGTGCAAGGAGCAGGGGCTGGAGCCGGGCCCTTCTCGCACAAATCAAAGGCGAGACGCTGCTACCAGCTGCCCCCTCCCTTCGCCCGATGCAGTTTTGCCTAGCTAATCCAATCTCCCTTTCATCGTCTGCACTCCCCTTTCAGGCTGGCAGAGCGCAGGGCCGTGGCAGCACAGCTCCGCGTCTGAATTGGCGGCCCGGCCTGCCGGGGCCGACTCCTTCCTGAACTCTCCGTGTGCGAGTTCAGAGAGTGCCGTTCCACCATCATCCCACCATGGCACTTCCAAATGGCTGGGGATAATTGGGTTCAGAGGAGTTCAAAGCTGTGCTCCGGCATCCTTGCATCAAAGCTCATTGAACAACAGGGGAAGCATGCACTGAAACGCAGGCGTGGGGTGAGGAGAGTTATTAGCGGAATACATTCAAATCTGTCACGCTAGATTCCTGGGTACACAACTGGGTTTTGGTTCGGCTTTTAAGAGTTCAGGTGTGTTCCCCAGGAGACGGCTCTGATAATCGCTGTAAAAATATCTCATTTGTACTAATGCACTCTGCCTGTTTCGTTGCAGATCCTTGTGAGACTAAATTCCTTTATTTTTTTTTTAATGTCAAGGCTTTTCCCAGAGATTGTTCATGCATTATATTTATTTTCTTGGACATGATTTTAGCAAACCTTCCCCCAAAGAGCTCATGGCTGTTAACGTTACTCAACAGTTGCTCAAGAGAGAGTTAAAAGCAAATGGTCTCGGGGAAAGGACTGGGCCATGAGGGTATTCATCAGCCCTGAAACTGCTTTTATTGATTCCTCATCCACAGGCCATAAGCTAGGAGAGCGAGAGGAACAGCCTTCGATCATTCCATGGATGGTAGGTTCCAACCCCTGCTCAACGCCGAGTTCTGCCACATTCTGCTTTTAGTGGGCCATCCTTTGGGACCCCAAAACAGAAGCCATGTTAACAGAGTGATTCAGGAAAGGAATGGAGACGCCATGATATCCCTGACTTAGAGGATCCTCTCAACTCTGCCATAGTGCCATCCCCAGTGCTACCTGGGAGAACGTCCCTCTTCCCTGAGTGCGTGTTGCCCATCCCCCACATGTAGGATCACTGTTCCTGGAGTTAAAGTGATCCAACACGTCTCCTGCAAAACTTCCTGCTCCATGGAAGACTGTCCTCCATCAACCACCGACAGGTCGGCCATCCTCCACTTGAAACTTTCAGTGTCTGGAACTCACCTTTTCCTAAGGCGGCGGTGTCCTCTGCCCAGCGATCAGAATTACTGTCCAACCCTCCCTTCATAGAACTGCATCTGCCCCCAGGATGATCATTGTCTCGGTGGATCTTTTAGAGCAACAATAAGTCTTTACTCTTATTCTCACAAAAGTACCCCCTTTACTTAGAAAAATGCATTTCGTACTGCTTATTCATCATTCACGCATCCTACAAGTCCTCGTGGGGCGCCCCAATATGCCGGGTCTGGGCAGAACGCTGGGGACATGACGGTGTCACTGCTCTCACAGGACTCAGTAAGGAACATTACAATTACATTAAGTGCCATCTTTCCCTTCATTTACTTCTCTCTCCATAAAACATTTCACGTCATTTATTCCTTCCTAAATAAAGACAGCACCCACCCATTCAGCCTCTGGACACCTGTCGTCATGATGTCATCAGCATGTATTACCTGGAAATGAACACAGCCCTTCACCTTCTGTCTCACTGTCATTCAGCTCTGTGCTTCAGCCTAATCCACCATCCAGGGGACACACTATTGTCTCAGATTTGGGTTATGGCCACAAAAACTCATTCTATTTTGTTCTGAAACATTAGGGGAAGAGGAGGTAAGAGCAGAGGTGGGGGGACGGCTAAACTTAACCAACACGACCCATCCATCCCCCTTTTTAAGAAACAGTATTCATGCCGGGAGTCTAAACTCAGGCCCCGAACAGTTTGGGTGAAGGCCCTTTGGGAGTGTCCCTCCCGGCACGGCTCAGACACGGCGCACTTTGATCTCCCAGGGAACGCTGGGGACACTTGAAATTCATGACAGTTGTGGTTGTTTCCACGCACTGATTGAGAACACACTTTCATTAATAATTAACAGTGCTTGAAGCATTAACCTAAGCAATTTCAAAGCAGGTTTAGCAAGAAAGGACATGACGCAGGTTACAAAATTGTCGGGTGTCTCTTACCTTCTCTGCTCGTCCTTCTCCCGGGGTCTCCCCTCATCGAGCCACTCACTTCCGGTCCTACAGCTAATTTCTCCATCTTTCCTGACATTTTTCAGAATTTGTCAGCCACTTCACAGTGACCTTCCCTGACAACTTAAAATAATGTGTAGCGGCCGTACCCATTACCTCCCTTTGCTTTGTTTTTTCCCAGCAGTAGTAACTGACCAGAATTATACCAGTTCGCATTTGTTTATTTGTCTAGTTTCCATCTCCACCCACAGAGCATAAGTTCCTGGAGGCCAGTCATGTGGGTTGTTCACTCCTGAATCCCCAATACCTGAAACAATGCCTTGTATTGTATATTAGCTACTGCAGACATGTTTGTGGAATGACTGAATGGATGGATGGGTGAATGGATGAACTTGCTAATTGGTGGAAGGAATGCCCACACTGTCTCATCCCAGCACGCAGGGTTCTAAGCTTGATGACTTCAAGCTATCCTGTCCAGCTCCATTTTATGTGTAACTGGAGTGCGGTTTTGTGACTGCTGTGCCTCACAAGATCAGGGAAGATCACAACAAACCATCACTCTAACCTGCAGGGAGCAACACCCGTTGTAAGACTACGTAAGCCCCAGGGCCACTGCCAGCTCTGAGCTCCTTCTTCCTCCAAAACAGTGTTGCACGTGGATAATCTCATGGTGTTCTCTTCAACACAGCATCTACTCCCAAATGTGTGCAGAAAGCCGCTCACGCATAGCACTTTGGGAGGTCTGAGCGGACGCAACAGGGTATCTATATCAAATACAATATGAAATACCCTGGTTCTTAAAACTCCTCAGTTTCACAGCCAGGCAGCTTGGCTCTGCTATCTTTTCTCTCTTTCCTCTCCATCCAGTGTTCCTTTTACAGCTCTTTCCTGCCCTCTCAAGACTAGAGAAATAAATTCTGTTTTCTGATAAAGGACAATTAAGCAGTTTCTATTGTCTGCTCAAAACTTAGCTTCAGCCCTCTCTTTGTACGTGCAAAGACCAATCATAAGGTTGAGTCAACAATTAACATCACCCTCATCATTACTAGGGTAAGTGGAATTCTAAAGATGTCCTCCCCAAGATTTCTGTCCCCCGGTTTTCCCCTCAAGCATGGATCCAGGTACTGCTGGGAAGAGATTGTGCAGATCATTGAAGTCCCCAGTCATTCATCTTAAAATCAGAGACTATGTGGGTGGGCCCAACCCAGTCAGGTGAGCCCTTTAAAAGCTGCAAGTTTTCTCTGTAGCAGCAGAGGAAATCAGAGAGACTCACAGCATGGAGATTTGAGTCACCCATGTGAGAAGGAATGCAAGTGGCCTCAAGCTGAGCAAGGACTCCCGCTGACAGCAGGCAAGAAAACAGACAGCCTCAGTCCTTCAACCAGCATCGGCCTGAGAGCAGATTCTCTCCCACAGAATCCAAACAAGAGCCCAGCCAGGCCAGCACCTTGACTTCAATCTGCTGAAACCCTAAAAGGACAGAGAACTCATCTGAGCCAGATTTATGATCCACACGACTGTGAGTAATTATTAATAATTTGTGTTGCTTTAAGCTGTTACGTTTGTGGCATTTGTTATACAACAATAGAAAACGAATACAGTCACCATAATTTTCATCGCTTATGCCTCAGACCCTTTGCTAAGTATTTTATATAATTATCTCATCTAATACTAGTAACAGTCACCAGGTGGATTATACAAATATCCCTATTTTATTGACCACAAAGGCCTTTAGAGTGGTTGAGTATAGACTGAGATATAACGTATTGTAAAACCATCATTCAAATCTAGGCAGCCAGGGCTCTTAACCCATATGTATTTCTGCCTCCTTAAATCGCTGTGTGTCAAGGTCTACCCACTGACTTTTTTTGTTTTTGTTTTTGTTTTTGTTTTTGCGGTAGCTCCCTGGCTAGGAATCGAACCCAGGCCGCAGCATTGAGAGGACCAAAGCCTTAGACACTACACCACCAGGGAACTCCCTACCCACTGACTTCTACACCAAACTCTTCCTCCTTCCCCATTCTAACTCAAAGTATTCCAACCATCATTATTGTACTTCAGAGCAGACCTCAGGATGAGTTGCCCACATGATAACCCAGAACACTAACTCTTGAGACTGTGTGTGTGTGTGTATGTGTATGTGTGTGTATATATGCATCCATGTGTGTTCAGTAGGAAGACACTATTGTTTTGTAAGTTTTCTGCATCTGGGGTTCCATAAACCACACATGCCCTTCATGTTGGGCTCCGATGTCTCAGTTTGAAGCCAGCCAGAAAGGCCAAGTTCAAAGGGGGATTTTAAAAGTACACACTGAATTGTTCCTTAAGAATAGTAAGTTCCTCAGCTTTTAGCGTGTAAGGAGGGGCCCAGAGAGGAAGATAGTCTATGGAAACTACACAAGATGTTCAGACTATAGCAGCATTTTCTGATAAATTTTTAATAGTAAAAACAAAATACCCTTGTGACTTTAGATGTCCCTCATTCTTCCTTGATTTGAGCAAAGTCAACAAGTCACACTGCTTCTTGGAGGCAGGATGACCTCCTGAGCAGAAGCAGGGCAATTGCAAACAGATTTGGGTCTGGGGGACAATTTGAGAAGTAGACCTCTAGACCCCCTCGGCTACTATAATGCTTTCTATCAGGGTAGATCTGGGGTCAATTTCCTTTAAACGTGGTGCTTATGAAAGAGAGAAAAGTACGTCCCTTTTGGACGTCAGCAACATTACAGCAGAACCCTATTTATATCAGAAACATTGTAGACGTGAATTGCGTCAGTAGGTTCAGTACTCCAAGTTCAGATTTGATCCTCAAGAATCTTAGAAAGCCTGTGGCTGGAGAAAATAAGCACTTTTTGGAGGCAAAGAGGAGTTGTTTCAGTTACGCGTGATAAGCAATGCCCACCGTGATGTGGATAACAGTTGATTCTCTCCAAGGTGTACATGAGTGAGGGATGCTGGGGAGGTCCTAGATCAAGGCCACAAGGTAAAAGGGGAAGAGTGTGGAGGGCAAGTTTTGCGGCAGAGATGAAGGTACAGAAGACCTCACAGAAGATTATGGGTCTCTCAAGCTGGGATTTCCAAACCCAAATTACAGTTGGTTGCTTGATAACACTGACCTCTAAGGAGAATGGTGAAGAGCTTCAACACCTGGTAACCCTTACTCCTCCTCGGACCTGGTATAAGTCACATGGAGGAACTCCAGCAGAACGTGTAAAGTAGGGCTGGGAAGTCAGAGCCGAATTCGAATTCTGGCTTCACCAAATTATGTCGATGAGCACAGGTCATTAAACGTTTATGCATCCACTTTTCTGTTTACTATAGCATGAGGATAAGAGTGATACAAGATAAAAATAAGATCATGTATATAAAATAATGTTTGGCACAGTGGTTACCCTTAGATGATACTGAATAAATATTGATGATGGTGATGATGATGATCGAGAAACACCAGAATAGTCCCTGACAGTAAGAAAAAATATGCAGAGAATCAGCAAGGCTTGTATAAATCACATACATGTACCATTAAAAGTGAATCCAAAAGATGAAATGATAATTAGGCCATGAAGAGATGAAAGAGATGTGACAGGACAGGTCAGGGGAATGAGAAAGAAACAAAACAAGAGTCATCTTCGGGATCTTTGAAAAGACCTTCCATTGATGCCCAGATTCTCCTTTCCCGATTTCCAAGACAGGAAAGGCACGATGGACGGGTGGGCAGCCTCGTTTCCATATGGCACCCCTGCTCCGTCACTGGGCTCCGTCCCCTATGCAACCTGACTGCTGCCCCTAACTTCCTCCTATGCTTTTCTCCAAAAGTAGGAGCTAGGAAGGAGTCACAAAATGGGCGTCGGGAAGCAGGAAGATGCAAATGGAAAGACTAGGAATGGGACAAGATGAAAGCTTTTCATAGGTGCAGCATGAAAAGGCAAGGCAGAATAAGTCGTCTGAAGGCTGGGCTCGCTTTGACAACCATACAGCAGAGATTAGCAAGAACCAAGGTGCACAGCAAGGTCCTCCAGAGAGAGGGCTGCCAGATTCACCAAATACCAATTCACGATGCCCGGTGAAACTTGAATTTCTGATAAAACAAACAAATAAACAAGCAAACAAACAAACATTTATATATATGTGTGTGTGTATATATATACACATACATACAAACACACACACACACACACATACACACACATACACACACATATATATATATCCTGTGCAATGTTGGGGACAAACTTACACTAAAAAGATATGTGTGGTTAATTTGAAATTCAAATTGAACTGAGTGTCCTATATTTTATCGGCAACTGTATGCAGAGAAGTCAGGAATTCACTAGCCATTAGGTAGCTTGTGGCAAAAAAAAGATGAGTATCAATGAGATCTTAGAGAAGGCGGTGGATGGGGAGGGAATTGCTGAGGCAAAGGAGGCAAGTAAGATCAGTTATGGTTGGAGATGGCCGAGGGCAAGATGGAGCAGATAACCAGTGTCCCAGTTGTGAATTAAATCCAAATCTAGAGCCAGGAAAGTAACAGAGAGCAGAGAAAGTAAGAAGAGGGGGTTCAGAGGGGTCTGGTTGTCCAGGGTTTCTTTTTAAAGTTCCAGGGCTTCTTATCCTGATTCTTAGTAGGTCTCACCTTCCCTCTCCTCCTAATAGGAAAGGGACACCTCACTGTTCAGCTAGAGACTTATGCCACCCAGGGCAGGCAGTCTTCATCAGTGTGGATGGGAGAGGCCGCCATTCACCCAGGAACGTAATAAATGTGTATTGGGACACGACCACGCACCAGGCCAGGTCCGTTGTTCATCAAGTGTATTTTAGAGGCAGCCCAATCGCATCAAACTCACCAGGGTTGTTTTCAACAAATGCAGGTTCCCGGGCCCCACTCCAGCTGCAAGCACCTCTGCAGAAGCCCAGGAATCTGCACTTTCACAAATGCTTCGGCTGATTCCTAGGTGTTTAGAATCACTGACCTACTGACCATTTAATACCCATAGGTGTGTCGGTGCCTGGGACTCCTGAGAAATACGCAGGGAAGAAAAACGTGGAGGATGACACCTGGAGAACGAAACGGGGTTCGGCGGGCACGTGGCGAGGCTAAAGGACTTGCCCATGTCTGAGGTGGGCCCGACGGGGAAATTTTGTGTTGTCAAGTGCAGCCTGTACTGCACAGAACCCTCCTGCACTCCAGACCCGGTGCCCCACACTGTGAGTTCATCTGTTCTGCGCTTCAGGGCTGTGGCGAGGCAGCAACGCCAAGGGCTTCGCCCTGACCGGAGTCGGGGGCATGCTCACCCCTACGGGTGTTTAGGGCCCGTAGCATTTACTCCTTATCCTCCGTCTTCTCCGAGTTTGACGCAATGCTGAGATATTACCTTTATTTTTAAGGCTCATGAGACCTAGTCACCAACAGAAGGTGCTCTTGATTCACATACAGACGCAGCAGTCCTCGGAAGAGGGACTGTCACAGAGCCACTCCGACACACCTCACTGCAGCACCTAGAAAGAAACTGGCTGTGTTCACCGACACCTGCCTTTTGACACCCTGACAGCTCCGGACTGGCAAGCCTTCTTTACTCCCACGGTGTCTCCACCAGGGAGAGGGTTTTATTCCCATTTCACAGGTAGACACTGAAGTTGAGAAACCAATGGTCAGCTTCTTTCTGAGGCTCTAGAGGTCAAAAGTAGCCAAAAACTGAGGACAAACACACGCCTTCGGGCCTACTCCAAGAGAGCACACGAGTTCTTTCCTCATTTCCATCTGTGTCCTTCTTACATGGAGCACATCCCACCCTCCTCCCTGGCTTTCCCACCACAGCCCCCAATTCAAGGATGGCCAAAGAGTAGAAGCCTACAACTTAGGGAGTCACAGCGAACAGAATGAAGAATGTCCTAGTGTCTCCTCAGTGCTCTGCAGCATTCAGGGACCAAGAAGAAACACAATCTATGACTCTCCAAATGTCTGCAATAACCTTACAGAACCAATACTTCGGGTATCACCTGGCCCATCTTACAAAAGGAGAAATGGAGACTGAGACAGGTGGGCGAGCTGCCTGAGATCCAGCAGGAGGAAGGGGCGGAGCCCAGCCGACCCCCTCCATAATCCCAGGCCCAGAGCTCCGGCCATGGACATGAACTTGACAGGCATGTCTGAGAGGAGTTTCCAGGTTTGAAGACCTTTCTCTTCCATCTGTCCATTACAAGGATATGAGGCTTCATTTAGAAAAGAACATTTGCTCCCAATGCCCCTGAAAACTTAGCAGGACCCCTTTCTTCTTCTTTTTTCTTTTTTTGGTGTAAAATCCACACCTCACCAAATCTGACAGCTACGTGAAAACCAAATACAAGGGTCATAGTTGAGTCGGAAAATGAAAGATGCCATACCGGATAAGCTTAGATTATTATAAACTTAGATTATTATAGCTTCCTCGGGTTTTTTATAAGTTGTGTGGTGTTTTTTTTTTTTAACTCGTAAGAAATATTCATATATATAGACACCTCCCTTATAATAAACACAGAAGCACACTGTTCCCAGAATCTTTGGCTGGGCTAAAATATGATGATATTCTTAGCTCTTCGTATGGGGGAAAAAGCCTCCCAACACTCAGGGCTTTTTATAGCTCTGGCTCAGGGGCAGCATTTGTGGCCGTAGCAGCCCTGGATAGCAGAGGAGCCAAATAATGCTAATGGGGCAAACAGAATGTAATTGCTTATGTGTGCTGGTTATATCCTGAAACAAATTGTTTCTTAATGCTGAGGTCAGACAGGGTTTAATTAGGAGAAATACAATTGGTGTAAAATTTTGCAGCAGGCTGCTTGTTTGGTGTCATGCCAAGTCAACATCTAGTCTCTCCAAATGGAAATTTTCATTAGAGGCCATTGGCAGCCCTAGTTAGGCTGAGTTTCAACTTTTCCAAGTCTCCTGGTAACGTAAACCTGAAACTCAGCATATCTGTTGCCTAATCAAGGGCTGTCCCCCTTGCATGTACAAGCAGTTGAACATGTGCACTGTCTCTCTCTGTCTTTCACATACCCAGCTGCCCGACTTCCACCACCAGCAAAATGCACGTTTCCCACCGGAGCGCGATGCACTAACGCAATCTCCCTCTTTCTTGACCATTTTTTCTCCATCCATGTTCCACATTAATAGCACTTAATTTTCCATCAGCAAATTACTTGAAAAATCTTTCCATATGCACGAACTCATCCAATCTTACCAATAAACCTGAGAGGTCAGTGCTTTTTTATTTATAGGCAGGAGACACACTGAAGGCCACTTCCAAGACTGGCTAAGAATAGACCTCAGACCTCCTGAGTTTGAGTCCTGGGCTTAAATTAAACCACAGAATTCTGCACATGTGTGCGCACGTTGGACACACACATTCACGATAAAGTACACTGACATATCTGCCTTTGTTCATGTAAATGGTGCAAAATCATCCTTTTGTTGTTTTCTTGTTGCCTCGTTTTGTATAGTGTCTATGAAGAAGGAAGCGTGAACGGTGTTCTGATTCAAAACTGCACAAGTTTCCCCAAGATTTTGCAAACACTCTTTATTGAACGTGACCCCTCTCTTTGTCGCCCCTCTTATACATGTCTTTTCACACACTCAAAGCTCTCCATGGGTGCCCACGGCAGTAATACTGCTATTTACAGTCATTTCAAGCGCCAAGATCTTCACACCTTCAAGCAAAAGATTTTTATCAGTGTTTCTAATATAAATCTGTGTCTCCAAAGTGTTTAATGTATTTGGAAAATTCCGCTTCAAGGCCACTATTGTTCCTCCCTCTTCCTCTCTCTCTTCCTTCCAGCTGAAGGCGGTTTTCATTACAGTGACAAAGACCCCACTATGTTAAAGAAAATTGCACAGAGAGACCCCCAAAATCCATCTACCCAACAAAATCCTACGTCGTTTTCCCTGCAGTGTCATAGCAGCAGTAACCATCGTGGGTTTACAGACACAGGGGACCAAGTTTTCATTTTTATGTGTGGTTCTTGCTGGCCGGGTCTCGGCTCCTTGGGAGTCGGGCTACATTTCATCTAGGTGCTGGGCCTCTGGACCCGTGCTAATGTGCCCGGTTAGGGACAGGGGACAGCTCTGCACAGGGCAAGCAATTATGAAACGATCCTGACTGCTCAGCCCGGCTGGGGCGGGAAGGCCCGCGGACCCCTGGGAAGGGGAGCGTTCTCAGCTGCTGCGACTCGGCCGAGCGGCCCAGCGCCGGGCGGTTACTGAAACCTCCACCGTGTGCGGCCCGGCACAGCTTCTCCCTCCCCTTCCGTGCCTTCATCGGGAGTCCCATGTAGGCCACACTTGGCCTTAGACCCTGGCGGCCCTCTCCTACGCCGGGTTCCCAGCAGAGACGAAAGGCGCTCTTAAATTGGCTGTCTACACAGCTTCCGTTTCGGGTTTTTAAATTTTTTCCTACGGTAATATTGGTACAGTGAGCTCTTCCATCATACTTGGTCTGAAATCGTGTGTTTGCTGCAGTGCGTGCAATCGATATTCTGGGCAGCAATTTAAGCGGAACATGAATTTTTTGCTGATCTCCATTCTGTCCCCAAAACACAGCAAACCGCGTTCAGGCGAACGAGCTGTGGGAGAGCGCACACGCATGCGCCTCGCACACCCCACGCGCGTGTGCCGCCCGCCGGCTACGTTCTGTTCTTTCCCACCCGCGAGCTCTCCTCCTCACCGGAACCCAGAGGAAACGACAAGGCATAAAAATACAGGCTCGTTGGATATCCCGCGCCTGTCCGTGCGTCCCGGTTCAAGCTGTCCGCCGGACGAGCAGAAAGACAAGCAGGACCTGCAGCCACGCTCCCCAAGGAAGCTGCTGAGTCCTGCAGAAGCGCCGCATTCGCTGCCGGAGGTGGCTGGCTGGGTGGTTTCAGACATCACAATTATATCACATCCGTAGTTTCTAGGTGATAGGCAAGTTAATTAAAGAAGAAGGATCTATGTATGTATGTATGTATCTATGTATGTGTGTATACACATCTCATCACATTTCCAGTTTTCAGGAAGCAGGTACCTGCGATACAGGAAGGAGCCTGGAATGAGCTCCATCTGAAAGACCAGAAATCTGCCCCAGGGTTTCAGGCTGGAAAAGATCGCTTCACTGTGATGTTCAGTGCCAGCCCTCAGCCGAGAACAGGCCACCCTGTCTGCAGCCTGGTGTCCCCCCTTTCCCAAGCGCTTTCAGCTCACCCACCTTTCACCACTCCAGTGAGGCACGTGCCACAACCCTTTCACAGGCCAGCTCCTCGTTGTTCAGGGCGACGTGCCATTTTTATCGTGGTATTTATGTATTCCATTGGCCTTGAGCACATGTCAAACTGTCTTATACTTTACTTTTGTATATTTCTGTTTTTATTTATTTTTATTAGCTTCAGTTGTGCTAATCAACAGTGATTAGACATTTATATGCCTTGTAAAGTGAGAACCCCATAAGTCTATTACTATTACCCATCTGACACTGAACACAGTTCTTACAATACTATTGACTACATTCCCCATGCTGGACTTTACGTCCCTGTGATTACTTTGTGCTTTTTCATTTTTGATGCGTCACCAAAAAGTTTTTTAAATATTATGCCCAACTTTATCTTTTTCCATAAGCCCTACGGTTTACATTGTGCAATTTTGCATGGCACAGTGATTCTTAGGGACACATATGTTCATTATAGCAGAACTGAGTATCCTTGTTTATTATCTGGTTGCGGCAATTGTCTTCATGGGTTAGGAATTCAAAATCTAACACGCCCATGCCGATGGCTTTTTTTCCAGAAGGTATCACTTGGCAACATTCCCCCCTGCTCCCAAGTCACTGTGTCACCCTAACAGCCTAAAATTTGTCTCCTTCCTCCACTTGTGCCTGACCTGTGTCCTTCACTCAAGTCTGTTCTAACCCAAGGGCCAAAGTGTCTCTAATACTAAATCTAAGTCCAATAATCCACCTCTCCGCCCCGCTCCAGGGACTTCCCGCCTCCCTCTGAGTAGGAGGCAGAGGCACACAGAGCTGTCACTGCCTACCTGCCCTGCGTCGTCTCCGACCACCTCCTCTAGCTCACGTGCCCACTCTGCTACCCGTGACCTTGCCTGTCCTCCGAATGGCAGGTCTATGCTCTTTCAAGATGTTGCTTTGGCTGTGCCCTGGCCTGAACCAGGATTCACCCAGCTGCCTACATGCCTGGCTCACTCACCCACTTAAGGTCTTCGCTCAAATGCTACCTTCTCAGCTCTGTCTGTAAACTTGAACCTCCTCTCCCAATTTTGCCCTTCTCCCTTCCCTGTCTCATTTTCCTCAGTAACATTACCATGCCTGTCTTCCTACGTTTTTTTGTTGTGTTTGCCATCTTCCACTGGAATGTAAGTCCCCTGGAGACAGGGAGTTTGTCTGTTTTATTCACTGCTTGTATCCCTAGCTCCTAGAACAGTGCTTGGCACATAGTGTATGCTCAATAAATACATGGTGAGTAAGTGACATAGGGATCAGTCGGCCTGTGTATGATAAACAGGAACAATGCGAGCCAATGGGCCGAAGTTACAAGGAGCCTCAGTCTAAGGAATCAGATTTCAATTACCCAGTGTGTTTCTTGAGTCCCCTGTCACTAGAGGTATCCTTGTGGGGGCAGGGGTCTGGTTGCATATGAATGGGTAATGTGGTGAGGGGATTGGTGTGTTATGTAACACCCAAGAATAAACACTACCTGAGGTCCCGTGCTGCCTACAATTCCTGCTATTTGTGTGCAATTCTTACTCTCTGCATTCCTTTCTCAGAAAAGCCTGGTACAATCTTTTGTTCTTAACCATTTAGTAGTAGAAGAAGCAAGTTATGGTATAATGAAAAACATACTCCACCACCAATGAGCCCCGAACAATCCGCTCATCACCTTCCTGCCCCACCTGCCTCGCAGGGCTATGGTAAACATCCAGTAAGATCCTTATGAAGGTGTTTTGGAAAAGGAACCCACTCATCAGAAAAGTAGCATAGACGTGGCACCAAAAAGGTACCTACTTGATGTGCCTAGAGACTAACATCTTCTGAGTGTACAACTTCTGTATAGCAGGAGCTCAGGATGACATCTCCATCTACAAGGTGCAGAGGCATAATTATGAAATTTTTTCCATCCCAAAGCTATGCTAGGAAAAATAAACTCATTATTTCTTGAGAGACAACGCTCCTGCATTTCCCAAGAGGAGGAAAGTTTGCAATGGTAATTGTTGCCATTATCCTGAACAATACCTCAATGTATTGCCCCTCGGACCGCCCCTCAATATCTGATGAGATCAATACCAATAGAATATCGATAGCGATCTTGATGAGCTCTATCAAGATTTGCAAACCTTTCTCCACCCCAAAGGAAAACACGCATGTTTTAACCCTTGCAGGAAACGCTGGGGGGCACAATAGATAGACTCCTGAGAGGCCCGGGATCTCCTGAGGCCGGGAAGACCCCACACCCCGGGAGACAGCTGTGGGTCGCTCGCCTTCCTGTTAAGGAGCCCCTTCCCACATTCCCGTTGCTGTTGCTACTTTCATTGCCTCTGGGGTCTGCCGTCCGCCCTCCCTGGTAGACGGGGCTCAGGGGAAGAGCCGGCCGCCAGCCCTTCAGCTGATGCCACCTCATTTCTGGGGTGCGCGTTTCCCTAGTTTCCTTACAACTGACGTCACGGGGAAAGGGCACGAGCAAAGTGTGTAGTGGGGACGTTTGACCTCACTTTCCTAGTTTTCTGAGATACGGACGAGTTGCCTTCTGTCAGTCTGCAGGTTGCTCAATAGCCAGCGCACATGTGTGTGCGTGTGCGTGTGTGCGCGCGTGTGTGTGCGCGTGTGTGCGTGTGTGTGCGCGTGTGTGCGCGCATGTGCGTGTGTGTGTATGTGCGCGCGTGTGTGTGCGCGCGTATGTGTGCGCGTGTGTGTATGCGCATGTGCGCGTGTGTGCGTGTGTGTGCGCGTGAGTGTGTGCGCGCGTGTGTGTGCGCATGTGCGTGTGTGTATGTGCGCGCGTGTGTGTGTGCGTGTGCGCGCGTGTGTGTGCGCGCGCGTGTGTGCGCATGTATGTGTGCGTGAGTGTGTGTGCACGCGTGTGTGCGTGCACGTGTGTGTGTGCGTGTGTGCACGCATGTGTGTGTGTGTGTCGAGGGGGACGGCACTGGTGTGTGTGGGGGGTGGCTGGCACAGCCCGGCTGTCCTGGGAGAGGGACCAGGCTTCCTTCCTGGAGATGAGGCTGAGCTAATGAGCCGGGGTGTTGTCATGGTGCTGCTACTTAGCAGCCAGCTCAGAGCAGCCAGCGGCCTCCACGTGCAGCTGAACGCGGAGCAGGTAAGCAGGGCCCTTCCCGGGACAGGAACAGAAGGCAGAGCCTTGCACACCCCTGGGAGCAGGGGCCTGAGGACAGCCTGGCGGTCAGCAGGCCAGCGTCTGAGGAACGAGGCCCTTCCAAGGCCTTCCACGACGCTGGTTTTCCAGGGCCCGGGTGGTGGCAGGGAGCCCGGGTGAGCGTGGAGCTCTGAGGGCGCCCTATTTGCACGCCGTGCAGGGAAGCGAGAAGACGTTTAAAGGCAAAGATTTCGCTGCACTGGGAGCTTTGGCCTTTTCAGTGGAAAGACCCAGGAGGCTGCTTGTCAAAACCGAAGTCTCTTGCTGAAACTACCTAGCTTAGAAAGCATGGAAGGTCAGGAGGGGCTGGAGGTGCAGGAAGGGGGCACCGAGGGAGGGCCAGCGCCCACAAGCGGTCTGGGAAGCGTGCACTAGACGGGAACTGGGTGTCGGGCCCCTGGGAAAAGACTCGGGACGAGATGCCTGGCCGCGTGCGTCTCCGGATGCATCTCCCGGAGAACAGCACGCTGTCGCAGCGAACGGTTTTAAAAATTCATTAATTCGTTTTTACAAATAAGAAAGTGGGTTTCTCTGCCGTCCTCCTGGTCACCTCGTCTGTGTTCCCTGGTCCCCCCCTCTCTCTCCGCGGTTATGGGCGCCAAGAGACTGACTGGGAGGAACAGAGCTGAGAACACTGTAGGGTATTCTGCTCTGCCTTTGCTCCCCTTCCTTCTTAAACGTCGCCTCCGAGCCCCTTTCCTCCAGTCATCCTCGATATCCCCTCGGGAGCTGAGTTAAGATTTAATTGTGAAATTTGCATAGTAACTCAGCAAATAAATTCTCCCGTCTCTCGTAGACCTTTCCCTGCAGAGGGCCCTTTCGTTATAAATCACTTCTTTCAAGATCTCGACCGCATCAGCATTTTGCACCCCTGAGGGAAGCGATAAGGAGGAAAATTCCGGGGGCGTGCAGAGCGCGTGCCTGGCTTTCATGTCGCCGTATCGGCAGGGTGGCGAGGCAGAGGCTGGGCAGGACTCTCTCTTTAGTTGCTGGTGCTCCAAGGGGAAGCGGTGTGCTCACGGCCCGGTGCTCTGACCGCTCCCAGGGCCCTTCCCACACCTCCTACTCTTCCAGCACACGTCCTGCTAGAACATTCAAAGAGGTGAGCGGATCCTGAACATGGTTTGGCAGTTCCCACAGAAATCACTGGAAACTAGATGCTCGTAGTAAAACACGAGGGGAAGGAATCCAGCAAGCAATAACCGAGGAGCGCTGTATTCCTGTGGAAGGGCCGGCGTCCCAGAGAAGGGGTGTCCCCAGCCTCCTCCAAGTCCAGCTCCTGGGCTCCGTTTTAGACTCAACTTGGAAAGAAAGTGTGTTTTCTTGTCTTCCCTCTTTCCCCAGGCTAAAAGCATCTCAAGTCTGGACCATGCCAGATTGTTGTAAATAGGGTGGCTGGGTTAAACCAGGTGAAACCCATTTCACCAGAGCCCCAGAAAACTAAACTTTCTAAAATACCTTGTCATGTTTTAGTTTAGCATTACAACCAGCTTTCCTTTTTGAGACTGGGACCAATGTGAGTATGATTTAGATGATAAAGGTCACGGCTATGACGGCGGAATGAATGAGGAAGTATCATGACAGGGAACTGAGGGAGAAGGCAAGTCTAAGAAAAGGGGGAAGAAGTATATTTGATTATTCACCTTGGGTATTTCAAATCTCTGCCTGGACACCCCAAAATGCATGTGACACTGAACAGAGGGCCCTGTTCAATCCTCCTGGCATCTTTCAGTCCCTTAAAACTTTTAGGTTTCCAGGAAGAAAACTCCAGCAACCCCCTTGTACCACCTACTGACCTGGATAATCAGGGGTTAAACTGCTAACGAACCCAGGTTTGCTGATCCTGCTTTAAAGAATATTGTCACTCTTGGAGAAAAAACTTTACAAAGAACAAATGAGGAATTTTATGCAGATAACTTGCATTCACCTAAAAATTTGAAGATTGCTGATCAAACGCAAGCCCTGTAGTCATATTTCTTTCAAACAACTGATTTCAGTTCCTTATTTATTCTGTAGCTGATCAAAACATAGTGCCCTAATTTTTGAGTTATGCTTGTCAGCCCCAGGAGAGCAGTGAAAATTTGAATTCCATAGATGAATCCACAAGTCAGCATATCTCTATCAGATGCATATCTCTCCACTGATACATGCCAAGTGGGCCTTCAATATGAGAGTTTTCTTTTCTTCTTCCTATATCTCCCATTTAGTCAACATAAATTTCAGAACCCAGTTGAAACTGTTTTTGTCTACTGACTGACTCTATAACTAAATCAGTAATAATTTCCCAAGAAAATGTTACCACAAGAAATCATAATGAACACAATATAAATATTAGCTAGATAAACAATACCTATTTGAAACCAGCATCATGCTTCTGAGTGAAACACTAGGTTATATTTAAATCAGGAATAAGTAAAGGTGTTCACTCTACCTTATTAGTCATTATTGCTTTAGAAATACTGGCTAACGAGATGAAACAGGCAGAAAAAAAAAAAAGAAAAACAAACCCACCAAATATATATAAGCATTGATCATAGGCGATATTATTTGTAAGTCATGTGACTGGATGTCAAGAAATCCAAAAGAATTCATCAAAGCTTAATAAGAAATCAAGATAATGAGAAAGTATGCTTTCAAAGCAAACATTTCAGTCACAATTAGCAATAGAAGAATACAAATCTAGAAAAATAAAAAGAAATGGAAGTAGGCTAGAACAGCACAGAGAACTTCCTTGCAAAACCCTGAAGTTTCACTTTTCCCAATGTCAGCATCAGAAGTTGGGGATAGAACATGAAACTTGAAGACAGAAAGATAAATTGAAAGTCAGAATATGCAACAATGGATTTTCAGGCATTAAAAACCACCATCCTTTTATAAAAGTATGACTCTTTATTAAATAAAAAGAAGAAATGCATAGCTGTTGATTTCCAAGCAAAATCCCTCCTCACTTTGGTGATGTCAAAGCTTAAGTGCCATCTGCCTGCTTCGGGTGAAGTTGCTTGTCCATCTACAGGACAAAGCTTGAACTTGATCAATCTAATACACAAACAGATAACTTAAGGAAAGAATGGAATGTGGAGGAGAAAGACAAGATAAGCAACAGAGAAGGTAATGTGAAGGAACTTTAAAGGAACAAAAACATCCTCAAAGAAACAAGATACTATTTTGTAAAACAAGAACAAGATGGCATTAAAAAACAAACAAACAAACAAACCATATATATATATATATATATATATATATATATATATATAAAATAGGACAACATGAATAATCTTTTGGCACAAAAAATAGTTTGATGAAACACAGAATCTCATGGGATGGTTAAAAGACAAAACCATTCTCACACCAAAGAAAATTTTAAAAAGTAATGAAGGAATATGAGGTAAAAAGTAAGTGACAGAGTTAATGAATTTGGGAGGTAAAATAACTGACGAAGAAGAATTTCAGAAAGAAAACGGAGAAAGCAAAAGGAAGGTAATTAAGAAATGATACAAGAAGGATTTCTCAGAGCTGGAGCAAAACCTGAGTCGCTGAGAAGACCCACGGCGGACCTCCCACCTAACACATGTCAACACATTCACACGTAGTTTCATCAGAACGCCAGGTGAGACGATACCTTTCCAAGAGCTTCCGGGGGAAAAAAGCCAGTTGCAGAAATGGAACCTATACTAGACGTCACTGTTGTCTCCCCAGGAACACGGCATACACGAATATAATGGAGTTGAGCCTCTAATGTACTGAGAGGAATGCTATCTGTATAACAGAACTCTGTGCCCAGGCCATCGCTCCTGACCCCGTCAGCTGACTAAAGAGACACTCGTAGAAAAGGTTGAAAAGCAGTGTTCTCTGGACTCAGGGACACCAGGCCCCTGGGGTCAGGGTTGGGAGCCATCTAGAAATGGGGTTTGAGTGGAAACACACACAGCCCAACAGTGAGTGTCCCAGCCCCTTGCCCAGGCAGCTCCCAGAATCCTGGTGGAGAAGCTCATATTCTGCAGGAAGAAAACTGGAGGGTTCGCCTCTGAGGGCCCCGATGAGCCCGGAGAAGGAGACAGAAATGAACATGCAGGGGACTGACCGTGAAGAGGCTGGGTCTGCACCCCATCTCCCCAGGGTGAGGGCCACGCCTCAGAGAGCCCACGTGTTTCAGCGCCTTGTCTTTATAAGTGAACGGATGCACAAGGGTCACCAAGCACATGAGGGGAGCTGGAAGGTGACGGAAAGGCAGAGAGACAAGAAACGAGTCGGAAGGAATTTGGCATAAACAGACAGCGCGGGTGCAGATTGCAGCAGGTAAAACTATTTCCAAAAATGTTCTCTATGACACAAGAGGAGATCTTACCTGTGAAATAAGAACAGTAAGCTATAAAAGAAATAGTGACTTTAAAAAGGGCCTTTAGAATTATAATAGGAGGAATGAAAAATACGTTTAGAAAATCTCCCACAACATAGAAAAAAAGTCAGAAATGGTTAAACTAAAAGCTCAATCCAGACGGTCAAATATCCAAATACTAGAGATTTCAAAAAGAAAGGACAGAGAAAAGAGATGGAAAATATAGTAACATTTCTTGGATATTAATTTTCATCTTAATAAATACATCAAATTTCCAGAATATAAAATATTCTCACCAAATTATAGAATTTCGAAATTATTTGGAAATATACACTAGAAAAAATAAAGGTAGTAGAACTTTCTAGGGGGGAAAAGGCCTCATATAAAGGGATAAGGAATATAAATAGCCATTGACAACTCAAAAGCAACCCTGGATGCTGGAAGACAATGAAGACGTTTCCTCAAAGTCCCACAGAAAATCATGGCTCACCTGCAGCTCTAATTCAGCCAAATTATTGTTAGAATCTGAGTGTAGCATGAAGATATTTTCCAAGGTACAAATACATTCATAGGATCTTAGGAAGCTACGAGAAGCTGTGGTTCACACAAATAAGAAATAAACCAGAAAAGAGGAACACACAGGGTCAGTGAACAGTGGACAGAGGAAAAGGGAATTTGCAGACAAACGTCCGAGGGACCCTCAAGAGGACAGCAGCACGTTGGGCCTGGAGAAGCACCTGTCCCCTCTGGGGCAGGAAGACTTCCTCAAATACATAGCTGAACAGATAGACCCCTGATGTATTGAGAAGAGCTTATAGTTGTGTGATCAATGAGAAGTTTACAGAAAAACAAATGAAACAAATGTAAAGTAAGTAACTCCAAGGAAAGCAGAAATTCAGCCAAGGTTTTGATTCGTCTCTTCTAGGACCAAAGTCTTGAGTTATGAATCCATCAAAATCCTGGGAAAGATGCAGATTTGGCTAGAAAGAGCATTGATTCCCGACGTTGCACAGGCTTCAAGTGCAGGACGATGACTTCCGCGTTCAGGAGCTGGGAAGTCACTGCGGTGAAGGCACCTGGCTGGCCCTCTGATAAGATCAGAGAGGACAGCCACTCTTGCTGGTGGAGCGGTGGGAGCTGCTGCGCATGCGTGCCTCTAATTTGTAACCTGAGCGACTGTAGATTATGAACATTCTATATCTAACAGGTGTCCTATCACCTTGATAAAATAACCACCCCACCACTCCTCGCGTCTCTTATTCTGCCTCTATCTTCACTCATCCACTTACTACCAGCCGGCACAGGTTACATGTCCTTTATTTTGTGCCTGTGTTTCTCCACCCCAATTAGAATGTAAAGGACCCTTTGGAGAACGGAGACCTGCTTTCATTCCTGGTTGAATTGCTGGCCCCTAGAGTAACACCTAGCATAAAATATGTGCTCAATAAATAGTTGCCCAATAAAGAATATTACATTTCACTGTACATTACACTTGAATGTATACTTAATAAATTAGCACCTAAAATTACATATTGGATATTCATTTCCAGAGCACTTTTTTTTTGCCCCTAAACTAGAGGTGGAAATGTCAAATTGCAAAATGACATACTCTGAGTAGCCCCATGACATGGAAAACAGCCCTTCCATTTAAAATCTCCCTGGACTCCACTATCATGAGATGTTTGCCCTTCACATGAGCATGCTAAGGCTTTACTCTACACTATGAAATTCTATTATGAATGGAAGTCATTTAATAAACCATGTCAAAGGGCAAAAGAAAAAACTTTTAAGAACAATCACTATTCATATCTTCTTCTTACGTCAGATTTGTATGTTAAACATTATTTATTAAATTTACAAGGCCATAACTTTTGCCTTAAAGACCAAACTAAGAAAACAAACAAATGAATTTTGTCTAAAAGCATCTTGGATTGATGTTGGAGGAAGATAATGCCCAAGACAGCACTATCTGCTCAGATAACTGATGTGGCACCAGGCTGACTGGCATGCTTTGGAAGAGGGAATTCCTTTTTGGAGTAATTTTTACCCCCAGACCCCGGAATACATTAAGAGCAGAAAGGCCAGGGCAGGATGCACGCAGACTCGGGGTACACATTTGATTAGGAATGTGAGATTGGTTGACTTAAGCAATTCTGCTTTAATATTTCGCTAATTAGGTAGGGGACAGCTCTGATTGTGATGAGATTGTCCCACTCCAGCTCAGATTTCCTAGGAGACCTATTAATTAAAGCAATTCTCCTTCCTCATGAACTGAAACTTGGAGGAGACGAAGTATACCTCCTCCACCTCCATCCTGTCACACACCCACAACGCTGTACCTCCCCCTTGAGAAAAGAGTGACAGCAAAATATAAGAGGCAGAAATAACAGCGCAGCCCTGGTAAGGTTGTCTGAACATTTTTAGAAAATTCCAAACAGTCCAGACACAATAAATCACCAATGGCTCAGAAAGACATGACAGATCTTGATATAACCACAGGGAGAGAAATACCATCAAACACAAACTTTCTAAGTGTAAATGTAGAAAACCAGACACAAAGGCGTGAGCTAAAGTGCCATATGATAGCAAGTAGAAGAAGAATTAAAACTAGATCTATATCATCCCTTACACGTCTATTCAGACCATCGTTCAAGAGCAGGTGCGCTGGTGAATCTTCCTGAAGCACCGTTACAAACATTAAAGAAATCCCTGTGACCACTGGTTGGGAGTGTGATGTAGACAAGGACTCCTCAGCACCGACGCCTCTACATCATGGGCCATGTCATGGGGAAAACCACAGAATCAGCGTGGGACAGGAAGAGCTTTCCTGCCTTTCACTCTCCCTCTTGTCCACCCTTGCCATCAGTCACATTCCACACCTGAGATGCTGGGATTTCACGAATGGAGAGAGAGCGGCCCAGTAGGAAGGACACTGACTCTGGAATGAGACCCACCTGGGCTTGAATCTCACTGCTGTGACTTCCTAGCTATAGTGTCTCAAGCAGCCTCTAACCACACTCCCTTGTATTTCAAATGCACATAGTAATATACCTTTGCAATTTTTGAGACAATAAAATAATTTAACATTCTCTACTTTAATGTCATTGTCCTTAAAACGGTGCTCACTAAATATTATCAGGATAAATCAAAAAGGCACGCCTCCCTCGGTCTACCCAGTATATTTTAGAAAGGAGGAGATACATAGAATGAGCAGAAAAGAGGAGATCAAAAGATTCCATGTATGCTTATTAAACAATCTAAAGTAAATGGTATTTTTTATTCAGTTAAAAATACTTATTGTCAACTCTGTGACAGAAATCATCTCTATTTGTCAAGTTCCTAAACTTAAGTTACAAATTATCATCACAGAGGAGACATGCTTGCAGGATTAGTCATAACTTGAATTAATGTATTTATTAACTATGTATCTATATATACTGGATTGATGTCCCTTTAGCTACATAATGAGAGAGAGAGAGGGAGAATTTTCTATTTAGGAATCTTGAAGCCAAGGCAACAATTATTAATCTCTGATAGGTATCCCTGAGTCCCTGAGAACATTTCTGATTATTAAAAATGAACAGGCATAGGCATGGTATAGTGATAAGGGACTGCTGAATGGTGAAGGCTGAGGTAAGGACCTCTAAAAATCTTCCTGTTGGAAGCTGAACACAAACAAAAAAGAATAAAGTAGGTCTGAGGACTTCACCTCCTACTTTTCCAGGCATGAGATTTGTATAGATTTTACTGAAGATCTCTGTCTTAGGCAGCTCAGGCTGCTGTAACAAAAATACCACCATTGTGTAGTTTAAACAGCAAATGATTCATTCTCACGAGTCTGGGAAGTCCAAGATCCAACCCTGGGACGTGCGGCATCTGGTGAGAGCACTCTACCTGATCTTCTCCTTGTATTTCCCCATAGCAGAGAGAAAGAGCTCTAGCCTCAGGGCACTAATTTCATTCATGAGGGCTCCACCTTCAAGACCTTAATGACCTCACAAAGGCTGCACCTTCAAATACTACCACGATGGGATTTTAGACTTCAGCATTCAATTTGGGGGGACAACAACATTCAGTTCATGGCAATCTCTATTAGTATCCTAGTCATTTGTCTGAAACCTCTATACCCTGTAATAGATTTTGAATCATTCCAGTCCTAGGACTGTCATGGAATAGAGGCAAACTCACAACAGACAACTTTTAAAGGGAACCCAAGAAAACCTATGTGATAGATTACTGGAACCCAACTTAGGAAACACAGTTCTGTGCTTCACTCTATTTCTGCAGCAATTTGTAGAATAAATACCTCAATCTTCCTAAACCTGCTTAATTTTCATAATAAAGTAAAATGAATGGTTCTCATATTCTTGCTGCAGAGAAAGTCATGAGCATGAACAGAAGAGTTTCATAAGGAGGCTTTAATGGATCAGAAGGAATGAAGATAAACGGATGCATGACAGCATCGGTTGTCATTGCTGTCCCATCTGCAAGAAACCCGAATACTGACAGTCAAGCCACCGGCCACCCTAAACTGTGGGCTCTGAGAAGAGTGGCACGTATCAGCTCTTTACTGCTCTGCAGTGAAGCCAGGGTAAGATTCAGGGCCACCACACAAACTGACACATGAGAGAAGAGCTAGTTTTACACGGAATGTTGTGGGGCTCCATGGGGTACAGAAAATGGGAATCTGAGTGGCTGAGGCTTTTTTTGACAAGCCCCTAAATAAGAAGTGTGGAAACTTCCTATTGTCTAATTCTTCCAGAAGCAGAATCCAAGGGAATGCCTTGATAGAAGGTCCGAGGGCTTTCTTACTTATTTCATCTAAACCACCGCTACCATCCCCGCGGGTGGCGAGGACCAGCGCCACACTGCTGTGCCCATTCCGGGGTCGATCTCTCACTGGAAAAAGCTTTTGGCTCCAATTCAAATCCCCTTAGGTGCCCACAAAGAGATATCACTTGTGCTAAAGCCACATGAAGATCGTTCCCAGCCTAAACACTTCTCCTAAAACAAGGGTCCTGTGTTTGGAATATCTTTAGATGAAAAACAAAACGACGGAGATGAAAGGAATACAGTGATGCTGCCTAATTTAAAATGATATAGACCCGATTTTTCCAGAAACTCTGCTAAGGCACAGTCAGTTCAACTTTCTAAATGCCCCAGGCTGAGTCTATTTCCAAGTACCTTTGGGGAAAGTGTGCCTATTAATGCACTCCTTGCTCCCTTGGCTTGGGGTTCAGGAAGAGATGAATTAACCCCTTGGAAGCTCATGATAAGACCAGCCTTCCCTCTGCCTTGATTGCTCCAGCAATTGGGGCTGGGCTAGGGATGTGGGGGTCACAACTGTGATATTCTAATGCACCTGCAAGTGCAAGTTTTCTATAATAAAGGCATATTTTTTTTCTGTATTAGGAATATTGTGACTATTCAGCTTAAACAGTTTTCCAAAAGGGCTTTTAAAATAAGGTAAATAAAGGAAAAATGAGTGCACAAAATAAATTTGGGCTCCCAACACAGTTTAATGACTTTGGAGGGGGGGGACATAGTGACTACGTAAGGCCAAGTGTGAAATTCCCTTCTGGAGCTTTAGGGCTGGTTAAGAGACAGAAACTAAGGAACGGAAATCGATGGTCATTCCTTGGGCTCAGACAAAGTTAATCGTCACTGCCTTAGGACTCCGATTCTAGTTAATCCTCTGGTGCTAATTTTCCTCAGTATAGTTATTCACAACACGCCAGTGCCAAATGTGCTGATAAAAAATAATTACGCAGTCTGCCAAGGCTGCGAGAAACTGTGAGGGAGGCAGAAATGTCACAAAGAGGGCCAAGGAGAGAAATCCAGCTTAGATAAGGAGAAGTGATCCTGCCCTGAAAATCACTTCCAATCATCTTCCCCAAATCCCTTCAAGTGACTGCGCGATGTTAGAGGAATGTCATTACGAGCAGCCAAAGCACAGTCCCTCCTGATTCTCAGGACCACGTTCAGTTTTAGCCAGGTCAGTTTAAACAAGACACAGCAGAATTCAGAATGAGCCTGAAAGGGACGACCCGAGTAATAATAGAGAAAAGCCTGAGAGCAGTGTTCTGGAGAGAGGTGTCCGCACGCGGGACGTGCAGCATGGTGTGTACGCACGCCTGGTCTCCAAGAGCTGGAGGGACGAATGGGAAATGATTGCTACCCCTGAGCTGTGACGTGGGCGATGCTTGCGTCACCACCCTAAGTACAGCTATTCTGAAATATCCTCTCCCTAAACACTGCCCTCAAAATCGGTTGCTTAATTCAAAGCTCCTCAATTACCAATCGGTAGAAGACTCTTATTTATGAATAACTCGTCATCAACAGCAAGGAAACGGGTAAAAGCTAACCAGGGCAGACTTTGCCCTGTGTTCTCACCTGGTCCTCCCTGGGCTTACACACTTTCGTGACTCACAGGCTCCCTCACCAAGGACCAAGTTCAAGCCCTCTTTTCTCCTACCAGACAAATATTGTTTAATCCCTTTAAAATTGAGTTTTGACCCTCTGACTTGCCAATTAAGAGACTGGGTGGTGATTTTGTTTTTATTATAGAAAAGAGAAAACAGGGACTACAGATCCATAATAGACCTTTGGGTGGGGCCTTTGCAGTACATTTGTGGGGCCTCTGTCGTCACCCCTATTTCTATGGACTTTACGATCCAACCACAGGAACATGATGCAAGCTGGCGTCCCCACGCCTGAGGCGCATTTGTGCATTGCCTCTTCATTCCCAACCAGTCAGATGGGCTGGATTCTGAGTACAACCTTGGCTATTTTTCAGTAAATCCAGTTCAAATATTAACGAGGAAACTAAGGGGCCTTAGAATCGTCATTCTAAGGTGCCTGTCTTCTTGATCATCTTGGAACATTTTCAAAAAGCAACTTTTCACTCAAAAATCTGTCGAGGGGAGGCAGTTGTAAGAGGCCACATTAAGGTGAGGCTGCCTCTTTCTTTTCTCTTACATAAATCAAAAACAAGGAGGTGGGAAGGCGGGGGGCAAAAGAAATACGTTTCCATTGAAATTGGATCACCTAGAACCCCAGCCAACTCATATATTAAAATTTTTTCACCAAGTGCAATGAAAATTGCACCAAATTGAAAATTGCACCAAGAGAGCATGCCCCCTCCTGTAGATCTGAAAGGACTTTTCCAAAAGCAGTTGTCTAGGACTGGCCAAGTGGGGGGAGCCATGATAAATGGCCACACACTTAGGGCTGGAGCCTGGTGGGCTATCACCGGAGTAAGCCCACCCTAGCCTGGACTTGAAATTACCATCTGGCCTGGGACATCCCGGTGTCTGAAATTGGAGTAAGGTGACTGCAGGAGTCTACTCAGACTGCTCTAACAAAAGACCGCACACTGGGGGTTTAAACAACAGAAGTCTATTGTCTTACGCTCCTGGAAGCTCTAAGTCCAAGGTGAAGATGCCCGCGAAGAGCCTGTCCCAGGCCCATCTCCTAACTTCGGGGGGTTGTTGCTAATCCTTGGAGGTCCGTGGCTTGTAGAGGCCCTACTCCAATCTCTACTTCTGTATTCACATGGCGTGCTCCTCTATGTGTGTTTGTCTCTGTGTCTCTTCTCCTCTTAAGGATCCCAGTCACCAAGACCCATTCTATTCTACCATGATCTCATCTTAACTGATTACATCCCAATGACTCCGTTTCCCAATAGGTCACATGTGGAGGTTCCAGGAAGGACATGACTTTGTGGAGAACACTATTTAACCCAATACCATGACCCAGAATGGCAGGTACCCTTAGGCTTCTGGGAAAAAAAAAAAGAAAACAATGAGGAAAATGTTATCATCCCATGCCTCATATTACTTCTCAAATTGCAAAGAGAGCCATATTCCAGCAACAACTGACACAGATCAAAATCGTTGAGTTCCATGTGAAAGGTATTTATGTCTTACTTATCTCTTTATCCCCTATATTTCTTTGAACAAACAGAAGATGGTTGGTTAATATTCATTGAATTAAACCTTATCAGATTAAATTGAATTTGAAAACAAAAAACTACGGTGTTTCTAGGCTTCAAACAGAAGAAAGGAAAGAAGAATCTCTCTTTAGTTTACCCAAGCAAAATAAATAAATAAAATAATCAGTCACCCATGAGTGATTAAAAAACAAAAATAAAAATTAGACAGCTTCAGATTTCTCTACTGAAGCATTTCAAGGCATTCAAGTTCATGGGGAAAGAAAGCATGACCCAAGAATTTATGCCTCGTTACATTATTACTTAAAAAGAAAGTCAAATAGCAGAGAATATAATACCCATAACACTTTGAAAAAAGCTAACATAAAATTGAAATACAATTTAGTAAAATCAAGTGAAGTTCAAGTGCCTACTCTTCAACCCCTCTGAATCCACTCCTAAGCATGTAATGTAAAGAAACCCAAACACAGTTTATACAGGTTCCACGTTGGAAAAAACCTCAATGTTCACTGACAGGAGATTAAATTCTAGGAGTTGGCAAATTGTTTTTTTAAAGGGCCAGACAGTAAATGTTTTCCGCTTTACGGGTATATTGGTCTCTGCCTCAACTACTCCACTCTGTTGTAAAAAGTAGACTCAAACTATTCATAAATGAATGGACATGGCCATTTTTTAAATAAAACTTTATTTACAATATCAGATAGTGGGCTAGATTTTGTGAACCCCTAATGTATAATGACATAACCAAAAAAAAAAAAAAAAAAAAACCTGGAAAAATGCACTCTAAAAAACACGTAAGCCAGTGAATTTCTTTAAAAATTGAGATGAAGATATTTGTTCCAAACATTCGGCTACCTGTGAAGACACATGGTCATACATTTTCCTGTAGGTTGGACACAAAGACAATACAGACACTACTGACATATCAAAATAATACTTAAAGCAATACACCTACCAAAAACATAACTTTTGATTTCCCAAATATTCCACATTATCCATAAAAATACATTTCTTTGGTTTCTCTAAGGAAATGACTTTCCACTTGGGAATATAAATTTAAACTAAAATAATTTATTTTCTAAAAATATTCGAATGAGTCTTAAAACAAATACTTAAAAGAAATAGAATTTTAATTGCAAAAATGTGAGACAGAGGGAGATTAGCGGGTGACAACCCATCAGCTATGTGAACAAACTCGAGATGCCCCACACATCTCCCTCCTGCCCCGCTTCTCTCTCTCCGCTAGAATGAGGGGACCCCCCCCCCATTTCCTGACACGTGTTTGGGCGGGATGACTTCCCATCACTGACAGGCACGCCCTGTACACCAGTGCTCTGGCACCGTCACACTCAGTCCTTCCCTCGGGTGGCCTTGATGGCACTCGTTTCTGTCCCACGAAATAACCTCAACTGAGACAGCCAGAGAACGACGGAACGATTCAGGGCAAGAAAGATGCCCCGGCGGGGAGGTGCACGTGTTCAAGGTCATCCTCGAAAGGCGTTCCATCTGACAATGGAATTGGAGGGACAGAACCGGACGGCAAGGGAGAAGGGAGTGCCGCCCCCGGCGGCGGAGTGGGTCCCGGGAGCCGGGCCGAGAGGTGCCGCCCCCTGGTGGCCGAGCGGGTCCCGGGAGCCGGGCCGCGAGGTGCCGCCCCCAACGGCGGAGGGGGCTCCGGGAGCCGGCGCGAGGGCCTCTGACCACCCTGCGTGCGGCCCCGCGCCGACAGCCCGCGGCCCGCCTTCAGCACGAGGCACATTAGCACGCAGGGAACTGCTTCCCCCCGGGCGTCTAATAACATTTGTTCATGCGTCATTTCCTCCGAGCAGAAGTGGGCAGTGCGTTTTTTATTCCCGGTGCGTCCTGTCTAAGAAATAACGGCCAAGCTCACCTGCTTCCTTCTGGGTCTTTTACAACCTCCTCGGGCTGCATTTGTCTCCCTGCAGTTTCTCCTTCTTTCCACGCCCTCCCCGGGATGCAGGTCCAAATCAAAGGGCGGGGATGCTAGAGACGAGCCAGCGTCACTGAATCCGTGGTGTCCTGGGCAAGACACCGCCAATCTTCCATGGAAGGAGGCAGAGAAGGAACCCGGGATAAACCAATCCAATGGCCGATACAGTGCAAACTGAAACTGGGATAACTAAGCCAAACTCAGAGCGATCCCCACGCTCCCGCCAGTCGCATCGGTGGTCACCACCCCCCGCCCCGCCCCCAGGCCCTCTGGGCCTCCCTGCCGGCCCGGGCGCACGGAGTACCCCAGGGCGCAAGCCTTCTCCCCGGCTCCGCGGTGCGGCTGCCCGGCCCTGAGGCCCAGCGCTGGTGCTTAGCGGAGCAGTTCCCAGCCCCCAGCTCCCTCTTCCTCGCTTCATCACCAGAGCCTGACCCGTAGCCTGTAAATGGCGCTCCTCGGGGTTTACCCTGGAAATGAAATGAGGAAGTTGATCTTTCCATATACTCTCAAGGGCCCTCTTCTCTGACCTGCAGCCCTCTCGGACAAAATGAGACCCCGCCAAGTAAACGACAGGACGGGGCGGTGGAAGGCCCTCCTCCGCCCCCCGACAGATGTCGCTGACCCTCCTGAGCGAACCGACAGGGCCGGGGGTGACACGTGCTCCAGGCTGCAAAGCCCTGAGCCACGGTAATGACAAAGAGAAATGACTGCGATAACACGTTAAATGCAACCGCGGATACGGCGCCGTGTCTACATTACAGCTCTAACCTCACCAAAATGTTCTCGTTCGGTAAGAAAGCACGCAACATAAAGAAGTGAAAATGGCCGTCACTGCGGCGGTGGATCGCAGGCCGAGTTCGTCTTTCTGCTCAATTCTCATTAACGTATTACGTGATTGGTGTGACAGGGAAAATAAATGACATGTGTGGTCGTACCAAGCCGCACACTCCAGTCAGCACTGCCATGAGCTGAAGTTACAGGCCCCTTTCCTCCAAGTTACAAAAATGCTGAAAATACAGCCCGCTTGTCACCACAGACCCAGGCCTGCCACTCCCGCGACGGCGATACCTGACTTTAAACCCTCTCTCCTCGGTCGTTCATTCGTACCGTCCCACCCGGCAGCTCTGAGGGATGGTATAAATGTCTTAACGGTCTGGGGACAAAGATGGCCCAGTTACCTTATCCCCAGACCGATACCACAACAGCCATTTGCCCCCTGCTGCTGTCAGCTCGCCCGGACAGATGCCAACTTATCCCGAGTTGAGTGTGTGGGTATCAGGCCAGACATTGATCATCGATGAGTTGCCCGGGTTTATTTAATTGTTATGTGACGTTCTACACACACGACTTGAAATCAGTGCAGCATCTTCAGTATTTTCCCATGTGCTCAGAATGGCACCAAGAACTGCAGGGGACTCGAGAGACCGAGAGGGGCAAAGGTCCCTGCTCTCAGCAATAGCCACCAGACAGGCCCGGGCTTGGGTGGGAGGGAGCACAGCCAGGGCAGAGCGGAAGGAAGTGAGCTGGGTCACACCAGAGCCTCGTCCCTTACGTGACGCCTGCGTGAACTGGGTCACTTCGGTACCTTCAGAACCATCTTTTCTTTAGGTCCTCACCTTAACGACTGCAAAGCCACGCTGCAGATCCCTCCTGGGCACATACTGCGTGGTAAGGGGAATCGGGGGCGGCCGGGGGATGGCCGATCATCGTTGTAAAAGAGGGAAAAATTACTAAAACGGAAGGTGAGTAGTCAGGTTGAGAGAGAATCTGTGCAACGACAGTCCCAGAAGGATGGGCCGCGGTGACCCCCCGTTTCTTGCACCACCGAGGGCCACCTTTACTGCGTTGCTCAGCGGGGTGCGCATTTTCACAAACTTTGTCTCCTCGCCACGCAGTGCTTACTGCTTGCTGATGAATTCGCTTCATCATTTGTGTTCCCCGATAACATGCAGAATCGCCAGTCGGAGCTTTTAATCGTCACAAACTAACGAATTAGTGAAACCGACTTAAAATGATTCCCTCCTCCCAAAATGGTGACGTCATGGTTAGTCCCCACAGCCTTGCTGCAGAGGACCATTAATTTTTTTATTTGTTTTTCAGTTACAATTGACACTCCATATTATTTTATATTAATTCCAGGTATATGGCCTAGTGGTTGGACATTTATAAAATGTATGCAGTGATCCCCCAACTAGGCTCGTACCCCCGGGCACTATACATAGTTACTAGAACATTACTGACTATATCCCCTCTGCTGTACTTTATATCCCCACGACTGTCTTGTAACTCTCCGTTGGTACTTCTTAATTTGTTCACCTTTTTCACCCAGCCCCCCAATCCCCCGTCTGTCTGGCAACCATCAGTTTGTTCTCTGTATCTATGAGTCTGTTTCTGTTTTGTTTTGAGAACCATTAATTTTTGAAACATTAAGGATAGCTCAAGGTTCCAGTTATTATCACAGAACGCCAAGGACACAGGGACTGCAGGTTAAACCATTACGGTACGGTTTGAAACAGCCAAGCACACCAGAGAGCGTGGAGAACAGACTCAGGTAGGAGGCGGCTGGCCTTGAACATGGTACAATGTGCATCCCTGGACAACTGCACGATCACGGGGGGCACCGGCCAACAGCTGGGGGGCAGAGGGAGTCTGGGGGCAGGCAGCTGGCCTCCCCACGTGGAGCTGAGTCCCCCTTCCCAATTGCTGTCCGGATCTCTTTCATAACCTTTCCGGGTGTCACTCGGCTAACGGTGAGCTTTTAAGAATTGTGTTGTTTGTTGGGTTTTAAAGAACCAGTGACTTGTCCATCTCTTTCTGGAGACCTAAGAAGTATGTAATAGGACTGCCATCGTCACTTTCAAGTTTGGACTTGCTGTGTTCCTACTCTGGACTCGATCATATCCTGCGTATCACAAAGGGATAAAAAGAGAAAAGAAAAAGAAATTATATCTTTCAACCTCACAATAGCTTCACAGTCTGAACTCTAATTTAAGTGCAGAGTTTGACATAGACAAGAATGAAGAGAAGGCTGTACCCTGCGGTTGACTGTCACAGGCCAGCATGGTCAGAAGTGGAGAAGGGCAGACCTTCCCTAGGCAAAGCCTGTGGGTCCAGAAGCTCCCAGAACAGGAATTGGGGTTTAATCTGTAATTGAATCACCACCCCAGCAGCCATTTCCCAAGGAGTAACCCAGGACACCTTCGAGGAGAAGCCCTCTGGTACAAGACTCACATCGCTTCCCTTAGTTTCGCCCAGCGACTCCCGAGGTAACTTAACCGCAGAAATCTGTGCGACATGTATCAGGACCCTTCCCATGGAGCCCGTGAGCAGAGGGTTGGGCACGTGGAGGAGCCCTGTGCTCTCAGTAAGTGACAACTGGGACCTCAGACCAGAGGTCCTGATGTGGGAACTCGCAGGACTCCCAGAAGGGCGCACGCTCAGGGGATCTAGACGGGAAGGTAGGTGAGATCAGGAGCTTACTTTCTAGTGTTATTGGGAAATGAGGGGGGTGGCGAGAGGGGGGAGGGCAGGCAGGAAAAGGCCGAGAAGGAGCTGTCGGAGAGCGTGTATGAGTTTCCTGTGCTGCTATAGCAAATCTGCCACCAAGTGGGTGGCTGAAACCCACAGAAATGTCTTCTCCCAAAGTTCTGAAGGCCACAGCCCCAAATCAGTCCCTGGGCTGAAGTCACCATGCCAGTAGGACTGCGTTGCCCCTGGAGCCCTGCGAGTCCATCACTCGCCTCTTTCTGCTTCCGGTGGCCCTGGCATTCCTTCGATGGCAGGTGCATCCCACCACTGTCAAGGCCAATGTCTTCGCTGCCCTCTTCGCTCTGTCTCCCGTCTGTGACAGATCTCCCTCCGCTTCTCTCATAAGGACACTTGCGATCGTATTTTAGGGCCCCCCCCAGACAATCCAGGAAAATCTCTCCATCTCACGATCCTTAACTTAATCTCATCTGCACAAATCCTTGCATTCATTCGTATTTTTTTTTGTTTTTACTTTATATTATTATTCTTATTTGCCATCTAAGCTAGCACTCAAGTTTCCAGGAATTGGGAAACTAACTTTTGAGGGCTATTTTTCAGCCCACCACGGAGGGTAAGGGGATGATTTGGAAATCCAGGGGAAGACCCTTTTAGGAAGGAGCGAGTGTGATGAAGGTTGTCAAATGCTGCGGAGATAACCAGACAGAAGGGAAGTTAAAGAAAAGCTTAGACCGGGAGGCCACGGCACGCTCTCCTGCTGTCCTTGCCGTCCACCCACACCGACGTCCAGCGTTTCACAGTGAGCGGCGGATATCAAGCTGCATTTCCATCCCTGATCAATTGTCCGGGCTTATTCAATGGAACGTTAATGTCTGTACAGACACGTGTGGCCAGAACCCTTGCAGCCACGAGACAGACGTGGGAGAGCTGAGAGGCAAGACGGGTAATGGAGACCCACCCTCTCCCTTTCCTCTTGGCAACTTACTGCTCATAAGCCGGAGCCAGTCATACTGCATGGTGTGCCTGTGCCTGTACAACAGGGTTTCATGCAGCTTTTTCTAAAAGTCACAGCGACAACGACATCGCAGCCAGTTTTCTGCCTTTTTTTCACTTGTAGGCCTTCCTTGAACGGTAGCTTCCCGATGGCTACCACCCTCGACAGGTAAGAAACTTCTCCGTGTCCTCTAACGGGTGTTCTTCCTTTCTCTCTGCAGTCCTGCCTTCCTCCTTCTCTTTCCCTCCTCCTACCTCTTCTCCACTCTCCATTGGACTTGGCCCCTTCGCCCGTCTTCCAATGAGGAGCCCTGGAGGAACGGCCTCACCTGATCACAACCGAGGAAGAGGAGTTGTGAAAGTCGCAGAAGGGAGAGAACCTGCGAGAAAATAGGATTTTGCTATATTTGGGGGGAAGGATTAAAATCGGTGAGATATAGGGAGAAAACTGTTTTAAACATATTTGGCACCAATCACAGATATAATTCATGAGCAAGTAGGTAGAAACGTGGCAGAATTAGCTAAGAATAATAAGGAAGATCATCAAATATTTGGCCAGGTGCTCTCAGGACCTTGTGCTTTTCTTTTTGTTTTCTGCAATGCGACCGAGACATTTCTTCTCAGAGCAAATGAGAATCCCATGATACCAGGGTGCCCAATTTATCTCGTCTCAAAAACGCTTATGAAATCTAAGAGGTTAAAGGCTTTGGAACCCCAGCTCTTCGGACTACAGAAAAGGAGAGTTTATAGGGCAATTTAAAATCGTGGGCTTTAAATGTGTGTAACAGTTTTATTCATAATCGAATGTGCACGATTAGACAAATTGTGATATATTTATTTATTGGAATACTGTACAATCATGAAAATCGATGAACTAGAACAACACATATCAATGCAGAGAAGTCCCATAAGCTAAATGCTATGGGAGAAAGAAAATGAGATTGCATTAAATTACATGGCTGTGACACGTTAAATACGAAGTTTAAAAACAAGTGCCAAAACCGTCTTCAGCTTGCTGCACTTCCAGTGACATTTGGCTCCCCTGCGGCTTCCTCACACCCATGGAAACTGCACGACTGATTCACACCTTAATCCTGATCCGCATCCAGGTGGGGGGGGGGGGCAGGAGACTTCGGGGCCACGTGGAGAGTGAGGCTGTCACCCCCGACAGTCAGCGTGGTGATGGCCGACGCCTCATCGAAAGCCCGAGCCAAACCCTGCACTTCCAGTGGACAGAACAGCTTGGGAATACGGATTCCCCAGGAGCCACTTCAGCAAGCATGTGCACCTGAGGAGAGGCGACCGGGCAAAACAGTCATTGTCTGGGGAGAAAGACGGGGTCCGAGAAGCAAGGTTGCAAGCAGCTGGCTGGGCCAACGATGGGAAACACGTGCTCGCGTTTTTCGGGGGCTGTTTCACCAGCCGTGTCCACCCACATGTCAACTCACCGCGGCCTGCGGACTGAAAGCAGCAGACGACGTTTGCATAAACGTAGACTTAGAGATGTGCTGTTTGTTTGTTTGTGTGATCAGGGAACGGTTTGGAAATCCCAGCTCGGTGGGCGGTGTCCTGGGTCACTCCTGGGTGCTAAGGCGCCTTCCGCAGCAGCCACTGGCCTCGTGCACTGCGGCATGCCCCACCTTTGGGCCCGGGAGGGTTGTCCTTCTCATTCCCTGCAGCGTTCTGGAAACGGGGCGACCCAGAGATACGGCCAGCTTAAGGCAAACGTGAAAGCGGGCCTGTACGGCTTCTGGTTGTTACCAAAGGAAACAGTCTTCGTCCCCCGGACCTGGAGAAATAACCCTTCTCCCGTCAGCCCCTGCACGGCAGCCCGGAGACACCCACCCGCTCCCAGGCGCCCCGAACCCCGAGGCCCGCGGAGGTGATCTTGCCCTGGCCCCGGAGGCTCACGGCTGCGTTGGATCGAGTGCGCGGGGCTGTCAGCTTCCCGGGCGCATCCTGTGCCCTGGGTGACTGCAGCCGGTTTCGCATTTGAATGTGACAAAGCCACCCGGTGCGTAGAAGGGGGGTGCGGTGAATCAAGGAGTCACGACGATGACTTCATCCGTGCCGGTGGGTCTCTGTTTTCTTTCGTCGTTACTAAATCTCACACACGTGGAAAAGGCTCTGGATGTTCACTTATTGCCCCGAGCTCTCTCCCCTTTTATGTGCACGTTCTCTGTCCTGCTTTACATGTGACTAAGGACATGCAATCCTCCACGGGGCCTTCTTAGGAAGGTAGGTTCTGCAAGGAATCTCCCCTAACTCCTGTCTTTTAGGGACCGAGAGGTCGTTGCCTCCGGACACAGGAACCTCAAGTTCAACAAGTCCAAGACAGATTCATTTATCTCCACTTTCAGTTCACACCACCACCATTCACCCAGTCTCTCAAACCAGGAGCCTAGCTGTCACCGAGACCCGTCCACTCCCTCCCACGCCATCCCCAGTCAAGCTCCAAGTGCCACATAAGCTCCCACACTTGCCTCTTTGACCCCACCCCTACCTCGTGCCCTCGTCTCCCTTCTGGGCTATGACCCCAGCCCCTCCAGTGCTGTCTGCCCTCCAGTGCCCTCTTCAATCCTAATCCTGTACCATGGATGGTGCGAGTCTGCCCCTGCGACTTTCCTTGTCAAACCCTCAGTGGCCTCTCCCGCCCACAGGAAGCAGTGTGACTCCCTCCACGGACGACGGGCTTGGGGCCTTCGTAATCGGGCCCTGCCAGTTTCTCCAGCCCCGTCTGACCTTCTATTTTCCTACTTTGTCAAAACCAAATGGCTCATCATTTGACCACTACGCCTGGACCTTATACTCTGGACCTTTTCCCTGGAATGCCTACCTCCCATTGGCCGCTCTCCCGACCCCCCTCTGGTCCTTCAGGACAAGACTCAGGCCTCCTGGCCTCCAGGAATGCTTTGCTGACCATCTGGGCTGGTTAAACCACTCGCCTCCCCGACCCCCGCAGGGTAGGGGGCTGGACGTGAGCGTGAGCGTGATGCACCCTCGGCGGTGCCAGGTGACGTGGAAACGACCCGTCCACTGAAATGGTTGCCCACAGTCTGAGTCCTTCCTCTCCTTCGGCCCAGGGATGAGCGTGTGAGGAAAACAATAACAGGCTTAGAATAGATATATGCCAGCACTCTTTGGGGCCTTTTGTGGGGTTTTTGTGTGGTTTTTTGTTTGTTTGGTTGGTTTCTGTTGTTGTTTGTTTGTTTCTTTTGTTGTTGTTGTTGTTGTTGTTTAAAAAGCTAATTCCCTGCTGATCAGGTTCTTCCATTCCACGTGTAGGAGGAACGAACACGGATTGGGTCTTTCCCATGAAAGGAAAAATGGGGGTCAGCCTCCTCCTCCTCCCTCATGCCTCACAGTTCCCATCTCAAAGCTTGTTGAGGTGGAGAAGGGAGGGGAACGTCAAAACGAAAATGGTTAAGTTAATTAATTGCGAGCTTGCTTGTAGGACCAGCGCATTTATTTAATCAGTTGCCTAGTAACCCAGCCTGCCTAGGATGTGAATCTGATCAGCCTGCCTGGTAGCAAGTAATGGGCCAGCCTTTCCACCAGCCACCCATCCTGCCTTCATGTGCTTTGGGGTTTGAAACCCCCACATCGCCTTCCTGCCCAAGAAGATGGTGAGACAGGAGCAGATTTTCATGGTCTTTCCCTCTGTTCTCTGTGTCTCTCCGCAGACCCCACAGCCAAGGGAGGGAGGTCTTTGCATGAACGTGACCTTTCGGTTGGTGAATCATATGACAAGAAGAATGACTCGCATCGCCTCCCTTCTGGAGGGACCTACCCACGAGGCGCCGAGAACCGCCGCACGGCTCGCCACACTTAGCATTCATGTGCCCACATCGATACACAAGTGATGCTTCCAGGTCAGGGCCTCGGCCCGGGGCGGCGGGGAGAGGGCCGAACAAAGAGAGGGCTCTGGGCTGTGGGTTTTGTGTCCTGTGAGCTTTTTGGAGTGACCTTAACTCGGGAGAGAGAACAGATGCCGGGTTTAGTCATGCAAGACCAGCTCAAGACAAACTGTGCTGTTTTGTTTTCTGTCTGGAAAGAAAAAAAATAACTCATGTACTGACAGGCAGCTGAGCGCCGAGCAGCCCTTTGGTGCTGGATTTATTGGAGGATTTGACGACAAGAATTTGCTTGTAGTTTTTCACCTCCCTTAGGCCGTTCTCTTAGCTGGTCGTTGTGCACGCCCCTCCCCCATCTTTATCCCCAACCCTGTTCTTAAGCCAAATAAAAAGGAAACATCAATGAAATAAAGATCCCTGTTTCTGCTTTGACACACCCTGACCACGTTTCTGTACTATTATGAGATGGGTTTTTCCCCTTCCATTCCTCAACCTCTGTGGGTAAAGGACTTCATCTTCCATAAAGAATTCCCACCAGAAATCTTTATAAACCCTCCGTCAGAGATACAGGGCCTCCGTGCTGTGCGAATGCTAATCTAATTAAGGCAGGATCTGCTGAATTTAATAGCCTGCTATGAATTTTCCCAGACATCTGGTAGCGGGAAGTTGGAACGGCTCTAACATATAAAATTCACCTTGTCCAGATGACCAAAATCAGGGTTAAACAGTTTCCTTTTTTGGGAAACTCATTATTTTTGCTTTGGATGCTATTTTCAAACCATAATATCTTACGAGTAAATGCATGGGGAGGAGCATTGAGGATCGAATCTTGGAAATCTCAGCTCTGCATCTGCCAACGGAAGCAATGGTAATATTTTCATTCTTGGGCTGTTTTGTGGATAAATTTGGAAAGGTATACAAGCGCGGGCTTCATGGGTGTGTGACCTACACACTCACAGAGAACCCCGGGTCAGCAAACACCTCGCTTGGAATTGCTCTGCCATCCTGTCTTGGAATTCTCAATTTTTGAACTAGGGGAGCTGCATTTTTCATTTTAGGCTGGGCCCCGCCGGTTAGCTAGTTGGTCCTGCGCATGTAAAATTCTTTGCGTGATGGCTTTTGTGTAGTAGCCACAAAATAGTTACCACGGCCCTTCCTCCCACCCTCCCCTCCAGCACGAAATTATGAAACTCAAGCTTCTGAGTAGCACAACTTCTTGACCAGGAGTCCTATCTCCGAACCCCGCTACTTGCAAATAGAACCCACATGTGTTCTTAGGAAATGGAAAGCACGATGATATACAAAAGCCAAATTCTATATATCCCTCTATGCTTCTATGTGCAAAAATGACCGATTTTTCAAAACTCACACCTGATAACGACGCTTTTCTCTGAGGTAGAGGATGGCTAAGAGGGATTGGTTTCTGGAGAAGAACCTAATTTCTACTTCCTTCCGTTCTTATTTTGGTTTGGTTTGCTTGTGCCATCTGTATATTGTGCCCAAAAACATATCACCACTTAATTTTGTTTCACTTAGACCCTAATAACCTACCACGACACATACATGAATATATATTTACCCCTAAATTTTCACCTGTTGTCTAAAAAGATAGAGCTGGCTAAGGTGTGCCTTCCCCCAAATCCAACTCCAGAGTTCCCAAAGCATATGAGTTTTATTCTAGACTCAAGCCAGTAGTTAATACTTCAGGAGGTTGGTGGACGTTTCCTGCTTCCCCGTCATCCCACAGCCCTGTCCCCAACCCCCAGGGGAGAAGGAGGGAAGGGGTGCCCATGTTGAGTCACCCACCACATCTCCTGGGCCCCAAAAACCACATGCACGCACAGGCAACTGTCTGTACTTCAGGAAAACAGGGAGAAGTCTAGCAACCCATTAAAAACATATGTTCTAACATTTTGCTCCAGGGCCACTGAAAAACATAGTATCTAATAGGCTTTGAAGTGAGGAGTGGAATCTCTGTGAAAAGAGATTTTTTTCCAAAGTATCCGAATGATGCAGTTTTGTTTGTTTGTTTTTATATATTTTTCTCCCCAACAGACCACAGGACGAACGACCTTGGACAATGACAAACAATATGCCGCACACACCCGACCAGCCCGGATAATTACCATGTTAATAATTAAGCATGTGGTCTGGATTGGTGTTCAGCATTTCTGTTGAATTTTGTGGGGCACCCAGGGGTGACTTGTGGACAGAGGTCAAGCTGAGTCACCGTTCTCTAAATACTAATGCAATTCCCCACCTATTTTCGTTCAGAGTCCCAATCTCCACCAACAAAACCCCAGACAGCATCCCACATGGAGGAACAGAGCTCCCCCAGAATTACTGTGTGCCATTCCTCTGGGACAGCTAGCTATTTAAGCAAATGAACAATGGGAAAATGAACAAATGCACTCTCTTGTGTAAGTGTCATGATCACATTACCTGGTTTTTCTGTCTGACCAAAACACTGCATCGGATAGTTGACTCTTCTCCTGCTCGGTCTCTTGCTACTCCTCTGTTCTGCTCTGTGAGGGACCAGAATGCAATTTGTGTGCTCTAGACAACAGCTGTGCCAGCATGGGAAAGCACTTTCACCAGCGGCACACCACAACAATCGAGGCACATTAGAAAAGGATGGTAGATGTCACCTCCTGCTTTTCCCAGTCCCTTCCAGTGGAATGGCACTTTTGCAATTCCAGTTTCTGGAAGAATCCTGTCTGGGCCATGAAATACATCTGGCAGGGTCCTCGCTGGCGGGGTGTGGAATGAAGCTGAGCTCTCATAAACTCAATGGTTTGTGAGTCTGAGGTGACACTGGGCGGTCCGTAACTGTTTTGTGTTTCCCTTGGCTGAACGTTGGCTTCCCCGTCCCAGCAGTGCCTGGAATGGAGGAAGGTCTAACCGGTATTTGTTAAATGAATAAACTCAGAGGAACACCAGTGTTGTTCCCTTGTGTTCCAAGAGGCCCAAAGTGCTTTTAACTCCATGCCCCATCTGTTTTAGCCTGTTCCTTACTGCTGCTCTTAGCTTCTTCCTAAAAAGAAACATTTTGGTTGGTTTGGGCCACGGAGGGGACAGTGTGGTACAGCAGTGAAGGCCATGGATGCTGAGCCAGAGTCCCTGGAGCAGTATTCCCACATACCCCTCACTAGCTGTATAATTTCGCATCAGTTACTTAACTTTTCTGTACCTGAATTTCCTCATCTATAGAATGGAGATAACACAAGCTCCAACATCATGTAAGTGTAATAAGAATTAAAGTAGCTAATATTTTATAGTACTAGAATGAATGATGCTCGCACATTAAGTGCCATATAAATATTGACAAAAAATAATGTAAAATGCTATTTCTAAGAAAGGATAATGCTAACTCATGGGTGGCAAATAAGTTTCAGCATAAAAGTAAACTAATGTTTATTGGTAGGAAATATCTGAAATCGTATCAGGAAGGAGTTCAAAGCTACATTCAGGCTCAGGTGAAAAGTGAAATTTTGCTGATTGCTGATGCCACACGTGGACTCTGATGGGGAAAGAGGGAGACACGTGGCCCATTTCTGCCATTCCTGACATGCATGTGACTTTTGCTACCGAACATGTTCAAAGTACCCAAGGAAATGGGTCACAAGACTAGAAAGCTTAAATAAATATTTTTGAGAATCATCTCTGTGACTGTATTATGCTAAGTGTACAACATAAGATAAGTAAGACAGCCACTGCTTTCAAGGTATTGAGAGACAAGGAGAGATGGACCTGTGAATTATAAGTTAGGATACAGTGTGCAATGGTTAAGTGTAAATACAAAGCTTTGAGAGCACAAAGCATGGGAAAGAGAAACAAGAATGTCTGGGAGAGACCACTTGCTATGAAAGGTCACATGCTACTTGAGTTGCCTTCTGTCATAAACAAATATACTAATGGACAGAATACAGTAAACAATGGTTTTTCAGATGCTGGACAACAATCACCACTGAGTTATGATCCCAGATGGAAGGAAAACAAGGTGAGGCTTTTGAATTCCTTACCCTAAGGACTGGAGGCAGATCCAAGAAAAGCACTGGGAAAAGCAATCCAATAGAGCTGGTGGTGTGGCTAAGCAGCAGAGATAAAGATGGAGTTGAGGAAGTCAAAGGACCAAGAATTGTGGGACTGAGAACCAGAAAACATACTTCACAGAGAGAAGGCTGTGGAGACCTGCCAAGGGCAACCCTGAGTCTTTGTCTTGGTACTAGTTTGCTCACAAACTGTATAATGGTTTAAGGATCGAGAAGAAAATATGAATGTGAGGAGGAAAAACTGGAAGATATATTTAAAAATAGAAAAAAATGAAATTTTACAAATAAAGTAAAATATCTGAACTAAAAATTACTCAGGAGCAATTTATAATACATGTCTTTAATTTCCCAGATTTTACCTTCAAATTATATTATCCTCATTTACATATAATGTAACAATTTTATAACAATATACTTCTAACCCCTCATCTTTGTGCACTGTTATTATATATTTTACCTTTATGTAGATTGTAAACCCCACAATAAATACAGGATTATTGTTTTTTTTAAAATAATTATCTTTTAAAGGAATTTAAAAATAAAGAAATGCCTTTCATATTTACACACATCGTTACCATTTGGAGCACTAATTATTCCTTCTTCTAAGTTCATAAGTCCATCTGCATAATTTTTCTTTGCTTGGATAAGTTCTTTTAACACTTCTTTTAGTGTATGTCTTCAGTGATGACCTCTCTTAGCTTTTGTTGGTCCCAAAGTCTTTATTTTGCTTTCATTTTTAAAAGATAGTTTTGCTAGATATAAAATTCTGGCTTGACAGATTTTACCCTCAATACTTCTTAGACATGTGTGATTTTAGTTTTCATCAACTGGAAATTTTTTTCAGGCATTATTCTTTCAAGTCTTTTTTCTTCATTTTTTATATTCCTCCTCCCCACCCCCATATACTTTTTTGCTCTATTTTTTCTGTGTGTTCATTTTTAATCATTGATGCTATGCCTTCAAAGCCTTTTTTTCTCCCCAACGTCTAGTTTGTTTAACAATTGATAGAACAATTAAACAAACAAACAAGCAAAACTAAAAAAGTTCAAAGTACTGGACAAAAAAAGTTTTCAATTGACATTTGTAGAACACTCCACTCAACAGCAGAAAACACAGTCTGTTCAACTGCACAAGAAATACCCACCAAGATAGACCACAATCCAGGCCATTAAACAAACTCAGTAAAGTTTAAACAATTCAAATAAAATAGGCCATCTGACCATATTGAAAAATAAAGTAGAAATCAATAAAAACAGATTTCTGAAAAATTTCCAAATATTGGAACTTTATTTTCAAAAATATTAGAAAACTATTTTTAAACTAAATGAAAATAAAGAGACAATGTATCAAAAACTGTGGGAAATGGTTAAAAAAGTATGTAGAGGAAAATTTATTGCATTAAAATCTTCAATTAGAAAAGTATAAATCAGGGTTGTCCAACTCAAGGCCCATGGGTCACATGCAGCCCAGGATGGCTTTGAATGAAGCCCAACACAAATTTGTAAACTTTCCTAAAACACTAGGAGATATTTTTGCAAACTTTTTTTTTTAGCTCATCAGCTATTATTAATGTTCATATATTGTATGTGTGGCCCAGGACAATGCTTCTCTTCCAATGTGGCCCAGGGAAGTCAAAAGATTGGACACCCCTAGTATATATGAAGTCAATTACTTAAGCTTATACATAAAGAAATTAGAAAAAAAATTCCAAATGAAACCCAAAGTAAGTAGAAGAAAATAAATAAGACAGGAACATGAAAAAATATAAAACTATAGAGGAAAAATCTAATAAAACAGAAAGATGGGGGTTTTCTTTTAGAGATCAATAAAACTGATAAATCTTCAACAAGGGATTATTTAAAAGACAAAAATTATCAATGTAAAAGAACAGTGACTGCTACAGTTTCTACGTGCTCTAAAAGCATAGTAAGAGAATATCATGAACAGTTTAATGTCAATAAGTTTGACAAGTTGGATGAAACACACAAATTTTTGAAAGATACAGACTACCAAAGCTCAGTGAAAAAGAAATAGAAAAATGGTATAGCCCTATAGCTATTGGAGAAATTAAATTTGTGATGAAAATTCTTCTCACAAGGTAAACTATAGGTCCAGATGACTTCACTGGTAAATTCTACCAAATATCCAAAGAAGAAAAATAGCAATTCAAACATTTCTAGAAATTAAAAGAGTCAGAAACACTTTCCGGCCCATTTTATGAAGCCAGCACAGCCTTGGCATCAGAATCCAATAAAGGTACTATAGGAAAGGAAAAGTACAGATTAACATTCTAATAAATATAGTGGCAAAAATATTTCACAAATTCCTAGAAACCTGGACTCAGAAATAAATTAACACATCATGGCCAATTGGGGTTTATCTGAGGAATCAAAGTTTGGATTAATAGTAGAAAAAAACTTTATTTGCCATATTAACTGACTAAAAAGAGAAGAAATGCATGTTCATTTCAATAGATGTAGAAAAAGAACTTGACATAATTTAGAATCCATTCTTAACAAAACTCTCAACAAACTAAGGACATAAGGGAAATTTCTCAACCTGACAAAAGAGCATAGATGATAATTTCAGACTTAGCATCATACTTAATGGTGAAAGACAGAATGAGTTTCCCTTAAGGTTGAGAACAAGGTAAGTGTCTTCTTACCACTTGTATTCAACATTGTGTTGGGGGACCTGATCACTGCAATAAGGCAATAAAAGAAGTAAAAGACATACAAATTGGAAGGGAAGAAGTAAAACTGTTTACTCACAGACGCTATGATGGTATTTGTACAAAACATGAAGAATCTAAATAAAAAAGAAAACTACAAAGAAGGAAGGAGAGCTAATAAATGAGTTTACTAAGGTCATAAGATAAGATGTCAAAAATTCAATCATATTTCCATATGCTGGTAACACAGAGTTGTAAATTAAAAAGAAGAAAAATCTATAATAGTGTCAAAACTATTTAAAGGATAAACTTGAGGTATGAGCAAAGACCTTGACTTATGAATTTAAAGCACTGCTTTAAAACACCAAAAAATATCTAAACAAATGTAGAAATATATCACATTTATGAATCTAAAGTCTTAATAATGTTAAGATGTGAATTCTCTCCAAATTTGATCTATAGGTTCAATAAAATCTCCTTAAAAATTTCAATAGACTTTTGTTGTTGAAATAGACAAGCTGCTTCTAAAATACATAGAAATGCAAAAAAACTAAACCAACCCCCAAAATTTGAAAAATGAGAAAAAATTTGTAGGCTGTACACTACCCTATTTCACAGTTTTCTTTAAGATAGTATGGTGTTGGCATAATTTAAACATATGGATCTACGTTATAAAATAGAAAGTCGAATAATAAACCTACACATCTATGGCTAATTAATTCTGACAAGGGTGGCAATGTAATTCAATGGGAAAGCATTTTCTTCAACAAATCATGTTGGAATAAATAGATACTCATGTGATCGCCAGCCTCCAAGATGACCCCAATAATCTTTGTCCCTTAGTATTCGTGACATTTTGTAGTAGCTTCCCATTGAATCGAAGCTAGTGTATGTGGCCAATGGAATACAGCAGGACTGAGGAATGAATGGGACTTCTAAGTAGGAGTGATCTTCACAGTGTGGGAATCAAATCATGTAGCTCCCCTGATCCAAGCAGTCCAATAATGTCCTGTCTCGCTCAGAATAAAATCTATATTCCTTCCTTTGGCTCACTAATATCTTTAATGAATATCTCTCTGACCCCATCTTCTGGTTCTCCCTCCCTTACTTTGTCTGCACACTGACTTCACTGTTTCTTGAATCTGCCTTGATCTTGACATTAGCATGGCTTGCTTCCTCACTTCACTCCCAGATTAAATGTCACCTCAACAAAAAGTTGGTTCTGACTAATTGTCTAAAATACCCCAGCCCCCACAACCCTGACACTCTACTTCTCTCTGTAACATAAACCACCAGGGATGGGTGGGACATGTTTGCTTGTTTACTGCCTGCTGCCTCCCCCTCCCACCTCCCACCCCCACACACACTGGAATGTAAGCTCCATGAAGGTAGAGACTTTGTTTTTGTATTCAATGCCAAATCCCCAATGCCTGGACCCCCAATGAAAGATGTGGTAGGTACTTGTTAAATGGATTGAGTGAACAAACAAACCCCTGTACTTTATCAGACTGGGAAAATGATGGACCACAAGAAGTGAAAATGAGGCGGAAATTTAAAAGAGAAGAAATGAAAATCAGTGGGAGCAAAAAAAAAATAGGGATTTATCACAAGATTGTACCAGCTCAAAGAGTGTTGGAAAGCTTAGCTTGGGTCAGCTAATGGGTGAGAAATGAAGAATTATTCCAGGGGTGAAGCCAAGTTGGAAAGTGAGGAGCCATCCATGCGGCCCAGCCCACAGGCGTGTAGCCCTGTTGAGTAGTTCCCAAAACAGAGAACAAAGAAGCTAGAAGCAGCTGTGCTAGCCTTCTGGAAGGCTAAGTACTCTGAAACGGACCGATTTCTTGGTTATTGTGAAGAGCAGGTGAGTGGTGGGAAAGAGGAAGTTGTCTTAGCTGAAAAGGGAATGAACTGGAGGCAGATTATGCTCAGATCCTGACAAACAATTGAAAGCAGGAGCTGAAAATCCAGGGCTTTAGGGACCACTCTCTGCTTTCTTCACCACCTTTCTTCCTGAAGCTCCAATTATTCCTGTCCTGATTTTTGCATGAATGTGGAGGCCAGAGGCACCACGGAGACGTATTGGCCGAGGTAGAAACAGTCGTCTCCCAATGTCCATTTTCCCTTTCACTGGAGAAGCCGTAGCCCGCAATGCCTAGGCACTGTCCGCTAGCGGATTCCAGTGGAACACATCTATGCAGATTCTGTCACCTTCTGGGGCATGTATGCCATGAACTCGCTTCCTCCTGGAGACTGGAGCACAGCAAAGCCACCTAGCCAGCCTGGGTCGCCACGTGACTTAGGGAGGAAAACCCTCCCACCCTCTGTGGTCTATTTCATGAGAAAGAAATGAACCTCCTCCTTCTGTCCCTTTGTGACAGCTAGCTACATGGCCAGTATCCTAAATACTGGGATGGTGCAGTGTGAGAGGTACAGAATCAGAAAACCCAAGTTTAGGGACAAGGGGCAAGAGAAGTCCCAAGGTCCTTGGACCCTTGCCCTCCTTCTTCAGTTCTCTGGGAGCAGGACTCACCACCCAGAATTCCATGCTGAACACTGAAGACACGGTCCTCACAGTTAGTGTGGGAAGTCAGCACGCTTGCAGGTTCCTTAATCTTACTTAAGTAAAGGTATTTCCCATCCCCCAGTTCATTATTTCACAGAAGCCTTGGTGACAATAAACTGTGCCCTGCTCACAAATCATGTGCGTTCCCTGAGCCCAGAAAGCTAAACACCGAAGACAAAGCAAAACCTCCATGATCCTCCAAATGAAATGTTTGAAAATAGCTTTTCAGCCCAAACAAGACCAGTGCTGGGCAAGCCCTCCAAAACCCCCAGGGGTTGGCTCCCCCACATCCCCCAGAACGTTCCCCTCCAAGGACTTCTGTGCTTCTGATTTGCAACTCTCACATCAACTGTGGAAGTCTCAGACCAACACACAACAAAACATACCTTTCCGGATATGATGCACTGTGATGTTTACCATGTTAAGGGAGCCACTTCCTAGCCTGCTACGCAGTAAATAACCCATTTGTCTCGCACAAATCACTTCACATAATAAAGGACCTGTGTAAATTCAGCAGGAGCTCTGCCATCCCAGCATGATGAGCTGGCATTGGAGAATTTTTCTCTACCATCCACCAGTATGAAAAGCTGGGGCCACGCTTTTTAACACAGCAAACACAGTGAGAAAGTTGCAGTTCTGGCTTGTGAATTCATCAAGAGCTGACTTCATGAAATCTTAATGAACAGATTCAAGCAAAGGCTGGGGAAAACTCATTCAGGCAAACAAAATGCATGAACGCAACATTAAGCCCAAGAAAATACAAACCTCTAGAGCCTGGAAAATGTAGTCATTGCTGATATAATAAATAGTATCCTTTTGTGTATGTATACCCGTATTCACACACACATACACATGTACATGTATATTCATGAATACATGTATGTGTACGTGTATGTGTATGTACATACAGACATATGTATACATACATATATACAGTGAAAGAGAGAAGGGAGACAGAGACAGAGAGAGACAATGCATGTATCATATAAGCATAACTCAGGCTACTATGATCTAACATCAATATTATACAATGAAGCTTTCCATAATGAGAAGTTAATAACCTGAGATTAAAAGCTGCCCTTGGTCTTGTTCTGAAGACTGCTGTCAGCAAGGGGGAATTTGACCTCCCATTTTCAAGAGAACCCCTGAAAACAGAATGTCTCCCAATGTGTGGAGGCGTGGATGCATACCAAGTTGGAGGTGCCCAGCTTATGGCGTTCTTTCCCATGGACAAAGATGCTTTCTTCCATGTGATTTCTAAGCCTGGTGGTGTCTCTGAGTTGGGCTCAGTGGCCACAAATGTCAAGGTCCTCCAGGTGAGCGATCGGCAGAAATCTGGATGACGTTTCCAGCAAAAGCAGGTGGGGAAGGGAAGCGTTTATAAAGAGGTTATTCATCCCAGTGACAGTGCAATTACGGTGGGTTTCCAGGTTCAACAATTATTCATGGGACACTCTCTGTGAAGGCCACCCCTCATGACAGTGCCGTGGAGGGGCGTCTCACTCTCCTCAGAGATGAGGTGCTTGCTCCACACCTCAGCCAGTTTAGTGATGTGCCAGGACCCAATCACACACTTTCTATGACTGGATCTCCTGCTTTTGCGCTAGTCCATGGTACACCTGTGATCCTGGTCCAACTCTGCTGTCCATGGGAGAGTCCCGCTCTTGTCAAGGCTATATGGCCCCTTCCTTCTAAGTCACCTGCAAAGCGGCAAAGGCCCTGTCCCCAAGGAATTCATCTGGACTGCAAGAGAGACCAGACCGGGGCAGGCATCGTTCCACGTCCATACGCATCCGGCGGGCACAGGGCCTTTGTCCATGCTGCTCACGTACCCACCTGCAGTCAGTCTAAGCAGCTGGCGGGCACAACCTTTCTTAAACAGAAGTGCTTCCCACCCATAACACCTCAGACCAATAGAAAACAGACACACGGCCTCAGCGCTGTCAGTGGGACTACGTGAGATAATGGTAGTTTCATCTCCCTATAAACATGTTTGATTCATTCGGTAAGTGGTTAATAGGAAATCCTTTGCAACAGTTTCATTTGGGAGCACTCGGTGACATCATCCAGTTGTCAGGTATATAACTGGAAGAATTGTAATACAAATATAAGTTATCATATTTTGGTCACATGCGGTTCATTTTCCTTAGATCAAACAGGGGAACCCAAGATGGAAATGTCCAAATCGCCTCAGAGTGAAAAACTCAATTTGAATATTTATGTACACGCTCCAAGTTGAGGCAATCCAGCAAACTGTTTCATGAAAACAAAAGGGGTTGAGCTGTGTGTGCATTTTAATTTGCAAAACAAAGAGCATCCCATAAACGTGATTTAGTTGTGTTATTGCATACTTTAATTTATTATTCATGCATCTTATTTTCTATAACCCAAACAACAAGACACGTGTTGCAAAACGTCAGCGTGGCCTCAATTCACGCCACTTGCCGTAACACTCGGGTTAACGGGTGGCGAGTCAAGCTGGGGGCCCAACTGGAACAAGGGACTGTGTGCACACACGTAAATGTGCCAGGGACAGAAGACGGTTTTATCCGCAAAGGAACACGCAGATGGAGTAAGTGATGACACAAGAATGATTGGACTCTCCGAGCACAGTGCCACTACCCACGAGCCCCAGGCTCGCCCTATGAGGACCGAAGCCTGCTCGCTCCTCTCTGCCGGTGCCTCGCCCAGCACCTGCCTCTGCGCAGGTGTTCAGCCAGGCAGGGGCATGGAAGACTGAGGGCACACGATCTCCTGCTCGGGACCCTCACCAACGCACGTGGGGTCCGGATGACGAGTAGGAAACCACACACCACAGGGCCGCAGGCCCCCAGTGGCTCATGAATACGTTGGTGGGTGTCTCCGTCAGTTAATTCATTGATTAGTTAATTAATTCATCTTCACTGTGACACAAGAGCCATTTTCAAGTATATAATTCAGGGGCATTCAAGTGCATTCACAGTGTTGTACCACCGTCACCACCACCCATCTCCAATTCCGTATTTCATCTTGCGAAACTGAAACTCTACACGTTACACAAGATCTCCCCATTCCCCCCGCCCGCCTCTGGTAACCCCCCTTTTACTCTCTGCTGCTAAGAGTTTGACACTAGGTACCTCCCACGAGTGCAACCACGCAGTATCTGCCTTCGGGTAGCTGACCTACGTCACTCAGCATCACGTCCCCGAGGTCCCTTGGCGCTGGAGCGCGTGTCAGAATTTGCCCCTTGCTGAGGCTGAGTGCTCCACCGTGTACATATATCACCTTCGGCTTCCCCACTCACCTGTCGATGGGCACGTGGGTCACATTTGGTGTGGATGGCGTGTCCTGGCAGGGTGTGTGTGTGTGTGTGTGTGTGTGTGTGTGTTTTATTCTGTTGAATTTGTTCTGCACGTTGTTAGACGGGCAGGTCTTCCCCAAGTCTTCAGCCCTCTCCACCTTCTCTTCTCCCCATTCCTCCCCCCAACCTCACCATTGACTCCAACTGTCCACGCCTTTCGATGAAACTTAATGGTAATGCTTCTATTTCACTTGTGAAGATTGGAATAGGAATAATCCAAATTACGAATTCAGAATTGTACCAGAGGAAGAGTTTCTACCTAACTGCTAGTTAACTTTGGTAAAAACTTAAGAAAGCGTTCCTTCCTTAAGTGATCTGGGCTTCACAGGTAGGACTGTCAGGCAGTGTCCCCTCGCTGTTGACTGCTGAACCATCCCATACAATTCTGATACAGTCACTGGCCTATTTGTGCACCGAGCAAACTCGAGCAGAAATTAGGTTGGTGGCCAGAATTCCTTTTCATCCCTTCAGTACGTTTTTATCGAGTGCCTGTCATTTGTAAGGCTGTGTATTCACTTTGCAGATACAAGCATGAGCAAAACCTAGAGCTCCGACCCTTGTGATGCTCATTATTTCTAGGGGAGCCAATATTAATGAAACAGTACTCCAAGTAATGTAAAACTTAAATATGATAAAGGGCCTGGTAGAATGCAAACAGGAAGAAAGGAATGTGAAGCAACAACGACAAAGAGCAGGAGAATGGGAAATAGTCCTAGATGTGGGGGTCTGTTGGGGGTGGACTGGGGAGTGAGTGCTCTTCCCAAATAAAAGCAGTTAGTGAGGGGTGTCTGACAATGAACACCAAGTATCACATGGGGGCAGTGATTATCTAGCATCCTCATGTCTCTTCCTTTCCAGTCATTTATTTATTCATCCAGTCAGTCAGTTAAAACTTTATTGAGCATCTACCATGTGCCTGGCACAATGTCGGACACTAGGCATAGAACAATGAACCAGATAAGCATGGTTCTTACCTGCATAGAGCTTGCATGCTAGGGTAACATACAAAAAATACAAGTCAAATAACAAGCAAGAGGACGACAAATGCTCTATGGGTGCTGTGAGGAAACCCAACCAGGGCTAAAGCAGTATGGGGAGCACTTTACACAGGATGCTCAGGTTGGGCTTCCTTGAGAAGGCAACATTTAAGAGCAGTCCAAAAAGATGAGAAAGAGTGCTTATACAACGAAGTGGAGGGAGGAGCAGTGTGGCCAAAGGAACAGCAGAAGCAAAGCCAGCAGAGGGTTTGGCAAATCGTCCATTTGGAAGGCCACTAGGCTAGACAGCAGTTAGACTGCAAGGTGAGGTCTGAGATGCACAGGAGCGTGCTTAGCGTGGCGGTCAGTTTACGGCTTTTTTCTTCCTTGAATTTTGGATACAATCAGAGGAGTAAGAAGACCTAATACCTATGTGAGGAAGACAGCTCTTGCTACTGTGTGGAACGTGGGTTAGTGACCGTTTAGGAGCTGCCCAAGTGAGAATGGCTGTGCCGTGGACTCAGCACTTTCAATGTTTTGTTTTTCTTGGGTGCCCCCCCCCCCCAATTAGAACGGAAGCCTCACAAGGGAAGGCCCTCTGTCTGGTTTTGTTCACCCACATCTCGAGGGCCTGACGGTGCCTGGAACGCAAGACTTGGCACTCAACAAATGTGTCTTGTTATTAAGTAAGATGCACATTCTCTATAAAACGCTCTTGAAATACTGTTTACTTTAACATCGAGGTAATGACCAGGGTAAACTTACTGCAATGCTATCTGCGGTGGGGATTGATGTCGTTTCCACTTGGCCTAAGCATTCTCAGCGAACATGCCAGCAGGCTCTCTCTGCTTTCCAGCAAAGATTTAACATCTAGAAGCAGCTGTAAGATTGCAGATCACTGAGGCTTCATTGCCTTTACAAAACAGACTACAGGGCATTTACTCATGGGCTCTGAAATATTATCATAAAACTAAACCCCACTTGTCAAAACAAACAAGCAAAGTAAATTCCACGAGGCTTTATAGCCTCAAAAGCAATTGCATTATTTTTACAAGCTAATTCATAAAACCAGATAATTCATAACAGCACACCCCTTCCTAAACGTGAATGTGGGGGCCTACAGCATCAATACATCAGTGCTGACGTGTAAATAACGACACTGATCCTTCCATAAAAGTGTTTTATTGTCATCACTATTGGATAAATATGCCATCTGAATAATTTACTTCTTCTTTCCCCTCTCGAAATAATATTTCTAAAGGTAAAAGTTTAAACTCAGATAATTAAGAAAAACTGCATTTGATGATAGTCTGCAAACTTCAAAAGAGGAAACGAATGATAACTAATAATCATGATAGGAAGAATAATCAGGCGTTAGGTATGGGAGGCTCACGACTTTCCACACCTCAGCCGATGAGTCATCGAAACAGCTCCAGTTACGCGTGTATTTTGGCACTGTGCAAATAAAACATCTGAATGGCTGACTGCATTGTTCTTTTCTCACTCGGAGGTTTTCACTCAAAGTTACTGCAATTTAGGGAGGAGTGGCACCGGTTCTAAAGAGTGCACAACACACTTCCATTTTATTTATTTTCATAGTAAAAACCTTGTCCGTCATTGAGCGTCTCTCTCTTCCACCCTCCATATGCATAGAAAAATGAAATCCTACAGATACTAATACAAAGTAACTGCAGCATGCATTTGATCATTTCCACCCAAATCCCTTTCATATTTTGACTTGAGTAAACATAGAAACAGGCAAACTTGTTTCAAATCCAGATGGAGTCTTGTAGAGAATCATACTTTATAAGTATATGTGTGTGTGTGTGTGTGTGTGTGTGTGTGTGTATTATATATATATAAAGTAAACTCATTATAAAATGTAAGTATATATATATATCTTAATCGTTATGAAGGACCCACAGGGCCATCATTCCAGTTTTAGTTGACCAGAAGTCCTTACCTGAAATTCCTAGAATTCTAAGAGCTCCTATAATTAGAGCTTTTACTGTACCCTAAAGGCAGCTGCTTGCAAGATGTAATCATGACTATAAGTCTGTATCCAGTAGGTGTTAAAGGACCTTATTTCTTGATCCTTGGGCCACATTTGCATTATCTGGAAAGTAAATTGGTATTCCCAACGGGGATGCTCATCTGCTTTAAAGAGGTATTTCCAACTAGCTTCTAGTAGGAAACATCTGAGTAGCCTAAAATACAGTATGATGTGTACTGAGGCATGTGGGGCAGTGGGAGGAGAGCTGGAAAGGGTGATAGATTATTGAATTGTGAAAGGAAGAAACAGGATTTAAAACAGAGGAAACTGGAAAGAAAATAATATCCGCAAGCTCTCTCAAAATAAGTCAGATGCGATAATATAATAGGAATTTATTCGCGAACACACCTTGACTTGAATGCCTTTGAAATTCTTTGATGGAAATTGCTATATGAGTACAAAGCATTAATGTTATTAGCAATTATTGTTATAAAACATTAGTTGAAAATAGCAATACAGGAATTTTCAGTAAGTCTCACAGGTGTAAATATCACACATCCTGCTAATGTTTTGACAAAAACAAATATCACTGAACATATAGGCTGACTTATTTTTACTCTTTCCACATCTGAAAAACAAACATTACAACCAGATGTGTAAAACTCTCAATTGTATCAAGTGGCATTTGATTACCTTGGAAGAGTTTTCTTAAAAGAACAAATGATTTCTTTTCCTATTGTGATTTCATCAAATCCTCTCATCTATTCAACAACCTCGTTTTTAGCACTGAGTATCTCTAGGCACCGTGCTAGGAATGGCTGATCAACAGAGTCCCCAAGAGAGGCCTCCCCGTCTAGGACAGGCGTGTCCCTCCTTTAGGCTTCCCTGGGTCACATTGGAAGAAGAACTGTCTTGGGCCACACATAAACACACTAACACTAATGACAGCTGATGAGCTTTAAAAAAGGTCTGGGCATAATTTTCATAATGTTTTAAGAAAGTTTACGAATTTCTGTGGGCTGCATTCGAAGCCATCCTGGGCCACAGGTTGGACAAGCTTGGTCCAGGAGCTAAGGGCCCACATGGAATATTTACTTAAGTTTAACTGGTTGTATTATTATTAGTTGTATTAAGAATCGTATTAATATTTGATTGAGTCTCAATTCAATAAGAGTAAAAACACAAAATATTCCATTTCTGTGCTTCCTGATGTGCAGCCAAAGAACCTTCTAAGGTCCTTTGGATGACTGTGGCAGGTGTTGGGGACAGTTTTCCTGCCTCCTTTCTAGTAAATGCATGTCTTGGTGGAGTAAGCTACTTCAAAGGCCTCTTAACCTTTAACAATCTCTACTCTGGACCAAATTGTGGTCTTAGTGCATCTTTTAGGTGGGCCCAGGAGAAGTAAATACAGTAGTCAATTCAAATCCAGCACTTAAGGGCCCAGATAGAGTGAAAATCCACAGGAGAGAGTCCTAGCCCACCCCCAGGGACTTAGGGGAGGTTGAGGTCCGAGTGTACCCACAATGAAAACTAGTACATTCCCCACATCTATGACACGTACTGCTCACAACAGGACATTTCCCTGCTATCTGAATAGTTATCTCCGGCCTCTCTCAAATTTCAGTTCCCACTTCTGTCACGTCGGAGGTATGCAGGAGTGAAGGATAATTTCAGGAAGGATGATTTGTCCTATCTCTGCCCAGGGAGTGAGTCAGTTCTGTGAACAGTGGAAGGACTTTGGTTTGCGAGCTCTCACGACAAATGCAATCCGACCTTAGCTGGCGGAGTGGACTGCGGCTGGACGCGGGACAGAAAACAAAGCGAGGCAAATGCATAGGTGGAAACCAGGGTAGAGACAGTGGGAGCCACAGGTTAGTCTGGCGACTCCGCTAAGAAGATGACAATGTGGCGCTTTGCATTGGAACGGGGTGTGAAGGACTTGCCAAGGGGCCCGAGGAACTCCATACCTGTATTAGAACATCTGGAGAATGGGGTGCTTCCTCCACCAGGAGGAAACCGAGAGGTACGACAGCGTCACAGAGAGGAGCCAAAGGATGGGACGACGGGGCAAGATGAAAGGATCAGCCAGCCGCAGGGAGATTTAGGTTCTGTCGGTGCCAGAAATAATCATTTGTTGCCACGCTTGGGGGAGGCCATGAAGCAGATATGGGTGATATGATTGCTGCCCGGGTGGCACAGGTCAGGTCCCCTGAAACCGGGGGGAGCTGCCCCAGTCCCTCGGGAACCACGTGGCCACACGTCACAACCCCATAAGCAGGAGCCGTGTCCCCACTCCGGTCTTTCCCAGCCCCACGCCAGCCAATAACCCGCATCCGTGACACATGGATCCTCCCCCTGCAGCAGAGAAGAATGACAGGTGTGAGGCAGGCGGCGGGGAGTCCCCTCTGCTTTTCTTCCTTTTCTTCTTCCAGGCTTAGGTAGCACTTACACGTTCTGAGTTTTGGCATTTTTTTGTTTTTTTAATAGAGGAAATGCAAAAATATAAACTATTCAAAACAAGGGAAAAGCGCATGAAATACAGAGCTGCACTTTTCAGTACGGCCGCCGCCAGCCACGTGTGGCTCCTGAACACACGAAACGCGCTTGCTCCAAACTGAGACGTCATTGTGAGTCTGTGAGGTACCTGGATTTCAAGGGCTTTGGGGCAAAGCAAAATCGTAAATACTACAGTCAGAATTGTTTCATACTGATTATCTGTTGAAGTGGTAGTTTGGACAGATTCAATTGACAAAATATACTATTAAAAATACCATCTGTTTCTTTTTTTACTTTTTTCCATGGGGCTACCGGAAAATTCAAAATTAAATCTGTGGTTCGCTTCTGTGCCTCTCGTTGTATTTCTGCTGAAGAGTGCAAAAATGGAAGATGAAGGGAAAGCTGCCCTCTTCTCTCCACATTCCCGTGCTCAGAAAAGCACTCACGACATTTTGTGGATTCTGAAAGGCCGCCTTTGACACACAGACAGTTACAAACAAAATGGAGCCGTTCTCTACGTGTTTTGCTGAAAGTGTCTTTGTTTCTCTGCAGGTCAGGGAGATTGTTCAACGTCAGCTTGTGCTCATCCTCCTTCTTTGTTATTGCAACGTGCACATTGCATGCATGTCCCCAACTTCATTAATCTGCTTCTGTGTGGAATTTAAGGGTTTTTGTACACTTCTAATTTGGTGAAAGTATTGCTGAAATATGCAGACTTGCTGTAATGTATATACTTGGGTTTTGTAAGTCAAAGGGAACGATAGCTCTTCATTTTCACAGAGGGTGCCAACGTTGTCCTCCAAAAAGTATTCGACAAATTACATTACCACCTAGCCCAAAATCATCACTTCTCCCACACCTTTGTCAAGCTTTTAAAATTTTGTCCAAGTTGGTGGATGAAGTATGTATCACGTAAACTTAGTTTTCCTGGTTACTGCTGCGTTAAGAGTATTTTTTCACGTGTTCTAACCGGTATATTGACTGCGCCCCGAACAACTTCTCTTATTCTCACAACCTCCCGGTGAAAACCCAGTCCAGGACTCAGAGTTCTTCACGAGTTTTTTTCTCTTCCTCACTTTTGGTGTGAAATCTCAGACAAGGCGCTTTGTGTTTTCAATGACTCACGCAGAATAAGTCTTCTCATTTCTTTCAATCACCAGAGCAATTCAGGAACTAAAATCTCCAATCCAGGCTCATAAGCACGTAACACTCTGACTTCATTGGACTTAAAGCTGACCTACCCCTCAGCCGCTCCTCTTGGGGTTGGAACACACGCTCCCCACTTTAGGCGGGAGGGAGGAGCCTGCGGGCGTCACAACCCTCACTTCCTCCCTAGCGCCCCCTCCAGGCTGACTTTATGTCATCAATTGTGTTCTTTCTTGATGGTTATAGAAGCTCTCTACTTCTGGATATTAATTCTTTGTCTGATATATATGCTGCAACTATTTTCTCTTAGCCTGTCACTTCTTTTTTTTTTTTTAACTTGATCATATCTTTTACCAAATATAGATTTTGAATGTTAATTTATCAATCTGTTCTTTTAACTTCTGTGGTTTGTATGCTTAAGCAAAGCCTTATATACTTTCAGATTACAGAAATAGGATCATTTTTATTTTTGTAAAAGCATCATTGAGATATAATTCATATACACTGCAACTTGCTCATTAACGTGTATAATTCAATGGTTTTTAATGTATTCACGGAGTTATGCAATCATCAACACAATCCATTTTAGAACATTTTCATCACCTTAAAAAGAAACCGTGGGTGCTTTAACTATCATCCCTCAATGCTGCCATCCCCACCAGGCCTCGTGCAACCACTAACCTACTGTCTGTCTCTATGGATTTGCCTACTCTGGGCGTTTCATACCAAATGGAATCACGCACTATGTGGTTGTTTTAACAGGCTTCTTTCACTTAGCAGGTTTTCAAGGCTTCTCCATGTGGTAGCAAGGACAAGTTCTTTATTCCTTTTCACAGCTGAGTAAGTTCCTTTTGGTGGGTAAACCACACACACTTTTACATTTTCCATTCTAGGTTGTTTCCATCTTTTGACTGCTGTGGATGATGCTACTACGAACTCTTGTACAAGATTTTGCATGGACATATGTTTTAATTTTCTTGGGTCTATACCTAAGAGTGGAATTTTGGGGTCCAATGATAACTCTATGTTTGACATTATGAGGAAGTGCCACACTGTTTTCCAAAGTGGCTGTACCATTTTCCATTGCCACTGGCAGAGTTCCAATTTCTCCACGACGTCACCACCACTAGCTATGACCCGACTTTTTGATTCCAGCCGTCCTAGTGAGGGTGAAATGGTATTCCATTGTAGTTTTGATTTGCATTTCCATAATGACTAATTATGTTAACCATTTTCAAGTGCTGATTGATCATTGTATAATTTCTTTGGACAAATGTCTATTTGAATCTTTTGCCCATTTTTTATTGAGTTATTTGTCTTTTTATGATTGAGTTGTAAGAGTTCTTTATCTAATATAATGTCCCTTATCAGATATATAATTTGCAAATATTTTCTCCCATTCACTGGGATATCTTTTCACTTTCTTGATAGTGTCCTTTGATGCACAAAACATTTTTAATTTTGATGACCTCCAAGTGATTGATTTTTGTCACTTGGAGTGTCATCACTAAATCCAAAGTCACAGAAAATTTGCTCCTATATTTTCCCCTAAGAGTCCTATTATTTTAGCTCTTATATGTAGATCTTTGACCTATTTTGAGTTAATTTTTGTACATGCTTTGAGATAGGGGTCCACATTCATTCTTTTGCATATAGATATCTTGTTGTCTGAGGACTATTCATTGAAAAGAAGATTCTTTTCCTATAGAATTGTTTTGGCACCATTGTCAAAATAAATTGACAGTAAATGTGAGTCAAGACTCCTATGATTTTATTTCCATATTTTATAGGTATTTTGGGGTTTTATTTAGATATTTAATTCATCTGCAATTTATTTCAAGAAATCATCTGAAGTAGAGGTCTGACAATTATTTTCTAAATTAAGAGCTAATTGTGACAATACTATATTTGAATAAATTTTCTTTTTTTATTAACTTGAGAATTCACCTGATCTTGTGCCATTATTTTTCCATATACATAGATCTATTTCAGAATTTTTCATTATGAAAACTTTATGCCCAGGTGTCTGTGTGGCATTATCCTTGCTAGCCCTTAGTAAGAACTTTCTTCCTTTTTCAGCAATGACATTTTCTTCTCTTATTTTATAAGTAATTTTTCTTACCCATTGTCTCTATTCTCTTCTTCTGGAAGAGACAGATACATTTGGATCCATCTCCTATGCTTTAACTTTTGTTTCATGTTTTCTAACTCTTTGTGCTTTTCCATTATTTTCTGGAAGAATTCTTCAACTTAACCTTTACACTAATTTACTCTTCATTTGTATGTGCATGTGTGTCTTTCTGTTATTTCCAAATCCTCTAATTAATTTTTTTACAAGGTGTGCCTCTGTCATGGGCTCTGTGTGTATCTCCTCATTCTTAACGGAAACCTGCACACAAGACAACTGCCAGCACCTGTATTTCTCTGCCTGAGGGCTTTCTCTTGCCTCTGAAGCTCACGTTGCTGCTAGAATTGCAAGCTGGAGGAATTGAGGAATGACACCCCTGGAGCCGCCCTCCCCCAGTGCCTGATGGGACTTGGTGTATAATTACCTGAGCTCTCTCGCCCTCAGGTTGAGTCTCTCTGACTCCGTGTGTCCAACACCGGGTCCAGAATCCCTCATGAAATTGACTTCTCATGGCCACAGTACTTGCTGACTTGACGTCATTTCTTTTATTGGCTGCCTTTCAGTCCCTAGTTCTTTTCCTCTCTCCCCTCTGTTCTTTTCTTTGCCTCCCAATAAATTACTTGCACTTGAATCCTTGTCTCTGGGTCTGCTTCTGGGAAGACCCAAACTAAGACACCCTCTCACAATTCACCCTACTTCTCTGGGCTTTAGTCTTCTACAGTTTGTGTTTTATGCCTCTGATTTGGGGGCTGGGGAGTCTTCTTTGTTTGCTTATCTTTGTATTTGAGGTTCCCTGCTACTCTGTCCATTTAGGCTGAGAAGCTTGCTTTAGAGCAGTGGTTCCCAACTTTTTCTACTCGTGTACCCCTTTTAAACCCATTTTTGTAAATCATACCCCTTGTTTTTAAAACAGCTGTTTTGAAATCCTGACACTTTGGTTCAGTGCCTATCTTAATGTAAAATAGTGGAAATGAGGTAATAAGGAAAGAAAAATTACTACACTAAAAGGACAAACCACAGGTTTAATTTTACAACATTTGTAAAATTGTGATATTGATAATGATGATCAAGTACTTGGTGAACTTTTAATTTATTATTGATAATATTTGTGTTCTCTGAAAAGTCTGTAATAATTGTTATGCAGATCACTAGCTGATTAAAACACTGTTAGTGAGATTGTTGAGCTTGCTTTGATGCACTTAGTTTCTTGAAATCAAGCTCAAAAGATGTAAGAAACAGTCTTAAATCTGACCTGCATTAAGCTTGTTGCAGTACTTATTTTTTATGAAGGTGTAAGAAGGAAAAGCTCTCTCCCCCAGTTCAGTATTAGTAAATGGCCAGAAGTATCTGAGCGTCTTCTCACTGAGCTGTTCATATTCCTCTGACATCTACCCAGAAGGTAATGAGACACTTTCTTTTAAAATCAGAATTTAAAGAAGAATCTGTTCCAAGTTTGATTAAATCTTCTTTTTCACTGATTGATAGTTTGGCTTCTTTGAAGAATTCTTCAGTGAAGGGATCTGCAATCCAGTTGTTTTCTTTTCCACATCAAGGGGAAGGAGTTATAAAAGGACACTTTAAGACCTTCCACATGACTTACAATATTCTCTTTCACATTTTGAAATGGGTGCAGGTCTTTCTCAGATAAGAAGTTGTGCAGAGTTTCAAAAACTTCAGGCTGAACTTTTTCAATACATGCTTTCTAAAATCCAGTTTTTTAATCGACTCAATTTTGTCAGTTACTTTGAATACAGTGATTGAGCTGTTTTGAATTCACAAGTTGGTTTATTTATTTCTAGAAAAATATCTGATAAATATGCAAGACTCTGAAACCAATCACTGTTCTGAAACTTTGGAGCTAGAGGGAAATTATGGTCTTCAAAAAATACCTGAACTTCATGTCAAACATCCATGTAAATACTTTCCCAGGAGACAGCCACCTTACCTCCATGTGCAAGAGCAAGGTGCTGTGAATGCTGTTCATTTCTTCACACATTCTTTAAACAATCTGGAGTTTTGTGGTTGTGACTTAATAAAATTTACAACTTTTACAGCTTCATCAAGAACATCTTTCAGTTCACAAAGGCTTGGATACAAGACGTTGTCCATGAACGCAGCAGTGACCCCGTGGCACATGGGGAGCTACTTCTTTAATTCAGCTGCGTGGGCCTATAAAACCACCTGACACAGACTTGCCTCCGTCAGTGCGTACGCCACAACAACATGACCAACTAATGTCCTTTTCAATGAAATGACACTGATGGCATTAAAAATAGCTACACCTGTGGTATGCTCTGTCAATGGGTAACAAAGCAACAGGTTTTCCTCAATTTCATTTCCTACCAAGTACCTCACGATGACGAGCAAAAATAGACAAATCAACATCTACACTTGCATCAACTTGGATGGAAAAGAATTTACCTTTTCTAATTCTATCTACTACTATATCTTCAACATCATCAGACCCTTCCTGATTCATCGAGCCATTGTGTTGTTTGAAAAAGAGATAGTGTTGATTTTGCAGACATGTTTTTCTGCAAACATACAAAACCAGTATCCTTAATACAAGGAGAAATGAAATCTTCAGCTGTGGTGTGGTTTTCACCACATTTAGCTATGCAATAAGCAATATCATATGAAGCCTCAATTGCATTCTCGTTGTCTTTCCTTCCTGACATCACGTATGAAGTAACAGTTGGATGCTTTTCTAAGCACCAAAAAGAATGTATTTCTTTGTTTTTATACATATGATGTTTAGTTTCTAAATGGCACATGAGTAGATAGAGTTTCATACAACCGTTGGATAACATTTCCCCACACAGAAGACACAAAGCCTTAGGACAGTCGTCACCCCTACACATGAAAACCCATATTAATACACTCTTCAGGGCATTTCCTTCCCTTCTGTGCAGTGTCTGAGGCGCACACCTTCTTACTACCTCCAGGTGTGCTCGTAGCTGCAGACACGTGGTGAGAGGTACTTGGTGACGGGTTATAATCCACATCAAGTTTTGGTTTTTTAATCATTCCTGTTTTCAACTACTGATTCATAACTGACACCCTTTAAAACACTGACAATAATAACTGAAACTATGTTAAACATTAAATTAAAAAACTACTTGAAAAGAATCATGATGAAAGACAACACACTTACTTTTACTCAGAGATCCTGAAAGCCTAAACCAATCAAACAGTCTGGCTATGGATGTATTTATATGTTTGGGGAAGTTTTAGAAGCTGCATAATGACTGGTAGAAGAGCGGTTTGGGGGAGGGGTTCATAGCCACGGCCTCACCAATCATCGTTCCTACTGTGATCTAATTTTGAAGTGTCTCCATTAACGGTGATTCAAACTTACCATTAATGTTCCACAACTCATGTTTTGCATTTTTTTTTTTACTTTACTTCCTTTTTCGCCGCTACTGATTATTTTTCATGTACCCCTGAACGGCCCCGACATACCCCAGGAGCACACATACCACCACTTGGGAGCCGATGCCTTAGAGCAGTGGTTCTCAGCCTTCCTGACGCCACGACCTGTAATACAGTTCCTCATGCCGTGGTGACCCCCATAACATTATTTCTGTTGCTACTTCATAACTATAATTTGCTGCTGTTATGAATCGTCATGTAAACATCTGATATGTGTTTTCTGATGGTCTTAGGTGACCCCTGTGAAAGGGTCATTCGACCCCCAAAGGGGCCGTGACCCACAGGATGAGAACCGCTGCCTTAGAGGAAAAGAGCCATTGGAAGCATTTCTTTGCTAACCTCATTTCTTCTGTATCCACATCCCAGGGGCCTAGTCTCAGTTTCTGACACATCCTGGGTTGGAGGAGGAGACAGAGAGTAAAGATAAAAAGCAAGAGCAGTTTTGCTTGATGGGCACAGATGTGACCTGGTGACGGCACCCTTGAATGTAGTATATTCCCAATGTGAGTTTCTAACCTACAGGGCACTTGGCCGGGTTTCTCTGAGAGGAAAGGACTAGAGAGCGTGTATTTTGTGTCTCCTCAATTCCCACATGGACTGGAAGGATCTCTTTCTCTAGGCCAGAGACACCTGCCATGGGCTTGGGGTGCGAACCGAGGACCCATCTGCCACGTGCTGCTACAAATGGGCACATTCTGAGCCGTTTATGTCTTCCCAGGGAGGGTTCCCGGTGTTAAATACTTGTTCTGGATTTAATATTTCAATCTAGTATTTCCATTGGCATTCCTGGTCAAAGTCTACTCCCAATTTTAGGGAATTCTTGAGTTTTCAATGGGAGAGAGGGAAAGTCAAAGAGTTCGGGTGCAACGGACCTGCCAAGACAAAGCCCGCTGGATGGTGAAGTGTCCCTGCAATAGGTGCTGCAGGGAGGTCAGCTAACCCAAGATTGGATGGAAGGTGTGGCTACGATTCAGAGGAGAGCCACCCAATGCCACAGTCAGGGGTGCTGGTCATGCTGAGGGAAGGGCTTGTCTTCCCCCATGGAGGATACCAGTGTGGACCTTACTGAGAAAGTCCCTGCCCCTCCGTCCAGGAGCACCGAGGAGGACACTATGCCATGAGGACACATAGCCTTATCCTCATACCCAGGTCCCATCCTGGTGCAGAGAGGGGAGGGAGAGATCCTGAAAGCCTGCACGCTGACCTAAGGGATCCTCTTATAGGACAGAAATCAATTTACTTTTCATGTGAAGCTTCTCCTCCATCCACAGAAGGATAGGGGCCCCCAAACGTGAGAAGAGATGAATTACAGACAAGTAAAGAAAGTGCATTTTCTGTGGAGATGGGAACTCACTTCCATGTAGCTTCAGCCCCTCCGCCTATGACGGACCTGTGACAAATGCCTGAGACACTCGCTGCATGGCTCCAGCCTGATATTTTTAAAGAAAGCCTGAAATGCTAGACTTTCTTACTACTACTGACAATGGGACATTCTACACCTTTGGTGTCGCCATCAGGAAATTACAACGCGCTAGGCTTTGCACTTACTGTCAGCATCTGCCGGAGCCACTGGGCCAGGGGGTGGAAACACGGGGTCACAGGGAGAGAGCCCGCGGCTCCTGCAGACAATCAATTACTCTACTTAAATGCAATTACGGGGGGCGGGGGGGGGACCCGCAAGCTTAGCCTCCTCTCAGCTCCCCTGTTTGCTTCTTCCTCGGGAGGCGGATAGTCTCGCCACAGAAAAAGCCTATTAGTGGGATTGCAAGATGGCCAGCGTTACGGCCAAGTGCACCTTCCCTTGTGTGAAGGACATGAGTTTTCTAATGGAATGACTTCGGGGAAGCAGACTCTGCGAGCCTGTGAGTGCCCAGTGACACAAAAACGAGAGACCCTCAATTATGCTGGACCCTGACTCCCGGGGTCAGAATGGGCCGAGGCAGCTGCTCAGCCTGTAAATGACAGGACCGCGCAGGCCAATTAAAGGTCCAGGGAAGAGCTGAAATGACAGAAAAAAAACATCATAATTGTGAGGACCTGGAATCTTAAAAGCAAGTGAAGGAACAAGCAATGGGTGGGAATACAGGAGACAGCACTATTGGGGAAAATACTCTGTTTCAAAAGAGCCAAGCAGTACGGCAAGAGAAAAAGCCACCGAAAAGCTGCTCCCTCCTCGCCCACGCGTAGGACGGTGGCCGGTGGCCACAGCAAAGGGAGCAGCCATGGAGTTTCATCCCGGGAGATGGCTCCCCATCTCTAACACCCCATCCCTGGGCTCCCTGAGCTCCCGGCAGCTTCTAGAAAGGTCATCTTGTCCTCGGGCTTAATGAGGTGTTGAGGAGTAGGACCATATTCCGATTCCTTGTGTCCCCAGGTACTAGAAGTCGCAGAATGAGCTCTCTTGTAAACCCCAAACCCCCTGAGGCAGCCCACAGGAGTCAAGACTGAGCCGCAGAGAAAAGCGGGGGCGGGGGGCGATTTCATCAGGCTTGTAGAAATAATGTCCCCTAATCAGGTACGTCCTAGCTGTTAATGACCAGCTGTGCTCATTTCTACAGCTAGTCATGAAGTGCACAGTGACCTTCGCAGCTGCCATGAATGCTGAATTAAACACTTAAAAGAAATAAGTACAATAAACAGCACATGCACCCTAAAATTTGGCAGTCGAGTTAAAGAAAGAATGATGCAGTTTCGTTCTGGTGTGGGGGACGGAACATCAAGTCCAGAACAAGGACTTTAGAGCGGGAGCCCTTCCGAGAGAGGCATGGATGTCGTAGGCTGTGTCCGTCGGCAGCTTCACAAGCTTGGGGATCGGGAATAGAGCACCCTGAAACCCAGAACGTAACAGGAGGGGCCAGGAGAAGATGCAGAACAGACAGTAAATGACCAGCATGAAACCTGACGGTTTGCGTCACTCATCAGGAAATATTTTTCATTGATTTTCACTTGTAAGAAACAAAATGAAAAATTTCAAAGGCAACCCATTTAGGATTTCAGGGGTCAGCATGTCTGTTGTCATAGCTGGCATTTACTTTAGTTGCAGTGTGACTCGAATAATACAGGGTCCAGCAGAGTAACGCCGGAACTTGAGTTACAATTTTATTTAAAAGTCATCACCACGCATGCTTAGGGTTGCACAAATAACGCCCCTTTTTTCCTGAGCCGGTAATCTATACCAAATCTTTTATTACAAAATCATGAGCATATGTGGTTATGATTTACTAATAAAATTATAAGTCAAGTCTGGGCGTTACTTCTGTATATACCGTTACTAATATATACTGATAGTTATTTAATAACCAGGTGACTGGGTGGTAATATGTAACTTAAATTTGTTAATATTAAATCATAATATATTTAAGCAAAACACAATCTTACTTCTTTCAAGCACAAGTAAGAACTTTCCCTATTACGTTGCATCATTAGGTTAAATTATACTCAATGTGTTCAGCTCTCCAAGGCATCCACTCGAGTCGCACGCTGCCTGCTCCTGTGTCCGAGGTCATTTCCTGAAGTGGCCATAATGCTCTCCTTTGATTCCTCAGAGACCCCTCGGACTGGGGCTAACGTGGGGCCATCCTTAGTGAACTTGACTCTGTGGGATAGTGTTTTTCTAAGAGACAAATTTATGTCTAAGAAAGTTAACTAATCACCTTAAAAAGTGGGAAGAATGTTGTCATGTTAGATGGCTCCCCAAACCCACTTTGCAGGGGTGTGTTCAGTCTGAGTGGCTTACAGCGCTTCAGCCTGGACAATTTCCTCTCAGGGAAGGACGGGAACTTACTGACCGAAGACGTGCTTTCCTTTCACTAACTGGCCACCAACTGCCCCCGGATTGCTCTCCTTAACCTCTTAGAACAATATCTTTCTGCAAGAAGGTGACCATGGGAATACTCTGGTTATATTTTTTTCCTGATGTAAAATTGATTGTTATACTGAACACATATTGACTTCATTAGTGAGGAAAAATAGGAATTATACTGATTCGTAAATCTTACACTTATTTTTAATTATCAAGTAGCTTTCGATGCAACATCAACTGCCTCATTAGCTCTTCGTGAAGTCCTTTCGTAGGCCATAGCTGAACTACATCGGACAAAGTCTTCCGTGTGAATCCGGGGGCCCCACGTCTGCTCAGCATTCCCTTTCGTTCGATGGTTCTGGGTCACCCGCGGCTCCCGCAGTGAGCCCCTCCGGCACTGGTCACTGCCCTGACAGGGCTTTTCTCTCGCTTGATGTTGATCATCAGAGAGCTGCATGAAGGTTATTGTCACACATTCAGAGTGTGCTCTGCCTCTCCATAAGAACGAGAATTATTCCCCCGGTAACCGTAGGAGTCCAAGGGGAAAAGGAAGGTTTCGGGGGGACTGCCTGCATCTAGTGCACTGGACAGGAGCCTCGCTTGCCCGGCATGAGGGACACGAGCAGGTGTCCCCTGAAGAGGAAAATGAAATGCGATCCCGTGAAGTGAAAGCACACGGCAGAGAACGAACCTCCGGGGAAAACACGGGCCGGCACGGAGACGGTCCTGGGTAGCAAAAGTGATGTGTGCTTCCTGCAGTCTGTTCTGAACTCATGCCCCAGGCGGCACGAGGGGGTGCCGATGTGAGCAGGGGACAAACTCTGCTCTCCGTCCATTTGAAATAGCGTCACCGGCAGGAGTCGTGCCCACAGCTGGGATTGTTTCAGAGTCACTACCTTCCAGGGAGGTCCAAGGGCTTCCTACCCAGGATCTCGTTTACTAGCACACTGAGCTCCATTTGCCCCACAGGCCATGGCCCCGGGTGGAAGGGGGCAGACGTCGTCTGTTCTAGTCCTCCACCTCTATTTAACCCTCTGCATGAGCGACGGGGAGGACGCGTCCACTGGGCTCAAACTGCTGTCCCGGAGGGAGCAGGGTCTTCCAAGCCAGGAGACAGGTACCTAGACCTGGGCTCACTCTGCCTCTTTCCATCTGCGTGAACTTGGCCGAGCCGTTTAATCTCTCTGGGCCTCTGTGTTTTTGTTTGTTTGTTTGTCTACAAAATAGGAGAAATGACTCCTACCTTCAGACCATTATTAGGAATGGAACTAATATAGCTAAAATGTCTCCAACAATGTTTGCCAAAAACTTGGTGTTCAATAAATGATGTCAGTTCTTACTGTTACCTATTGAGTTGACCCCTTCAGGCCTGCTTTCGCTGTCCCCTCCTAGCCCACATTCCCTCCCTTGGAGGCTCACTTCATGATATGAACTTAGAAAAGTAGCAGAACAGAGGCATGGGCGTCCCGGCTGGGAGTCGTTCTCACCTCGCTGACAGGCACAGGCAGCAGGGTCCCTCCTGTCTCCCCGTCTGCCCTTACGGAGAGTGGGGGGACGTCTGCATTCACACACTGCGATCGTTCAACCAGTTCTCTCATACCCATTGTCATCAGTGAGGTGCAGAAACTTCCAGAAAAAAGAAAAGAAAAGTCAGTCCTTGAAAGTCCCCTAACGCTAGGCGGCTACAAACTTCGTTACCTCCGATTAGTGTGGCCTGCTAAACAGATCTCGGACATAACTAACCTCTCCAGTGTCTCATTTCATGGCTCTCACAACCCACAAGCCACTTTCTTAGACCCCCGGAGCCAGGCCCTGAGACCGGCGCGGTCTAGCTGCGAAATGACACGTGACACCGATGTAAAACAGAGAGAGACGTAGGCACCGGGTTCCACAGGGGTGCCAGCAGGCTGTCCGCTTGGCCCTGCCAGCGCTGCCTGCTCCAGAACCGAGCTGAGCGCCCTGCGCTGCCGTTCGGCATTCCGAATCGTGACCCAGGCCTTCTCGGAGAAGAGGGACTATTAGCCTCCGAAGAAATAAATCACACAGAAATCGTCACCGTTTTGTTGTGTTGTTTCTTCCCGGCTCCCCCTTGGCAATACCAATGAGTTCTCAAATGACTGACTAAAGTATCTGAAATTTATAAACACAACGCCACTTAATCATTTATTTCTAAAGTGGTTTCCAGGGTTTAAGCAGTCTTTGAATGCAAGTGTATTTCCGGAGTTATACAGTCATAGAAAAACACCTATTCTTGGTATCATAAGTTTCATTGAGATGATTTTTTTGTTGTTACCAAATACATTAATTTTCTAAGGAATAAAAATAAAAACCGAGGGGTAATTTTTAAAAATATTTTGTGCCTTCGTGGCAGACTGCACATCAATGTTGCAAATCAGCGTGTAAAGGAGGTGTTGCTACTAGACCCACGAGCAACCCTTCCTAACAGTTGTTGGGGAGCATCCCAAACCCTGGTAGAACATTCCATAATAAACTGAACATCAAGGGCCCCCCAACCTCCTTCCGGGTTTGGATGCCACTCCGTAGGATTTACCCTGACACTTTTTAAGCAGACTGCATGAAAGAGATGTCTTGTCTGCTTTAGCTGGTTATCATTCTTTTTTCAGAACGATTTCAGAAAAGCCCATAAGCTTCTGACAGAGGGAATTTGTGATCTTATCCAATCATCTGGGCTGTTTGCAAAACTTCAGTAGGTGGCAGCGTTTTGTTGATAAATGTTTTGTTAGCCAAGCGATCTCATTTAGTGCAACTGTTGCAATATTAATAAACTGAACTTACAGGCTCGTGTTTGCCAGGACTGAAAATATTGCCATTCTCTCCAGCGGGCGCTCTTATCTGAACTGACAGCAGCATTCATTGTATTAGAGATGGGGGGTGTTTCCGCTGTGAGATTGTACTGGGAAATGGATGGAGGCAGAGGAAGGGTCTGGGAAAGAAGCCTGGAGAGAAAGAAAGGGAACACGAAGGAACCACGATAAGATGTCACGTCCACTACCTGACTGGTCCTAACAAAACCCTGGGCTGGCCCAAATGTTTGCTCCTGGCCGGGGGCACTGTGTGGCCCCTGATGCCCTTGAAGGTGATGCCCGAAACTGGGGGAGGGTCCTTGGCTAAGCAAGCAGCTCAGATCCCTTGCAGCAAACACAGGGAAGCTCACGGGGCAGAATCACCCTAACATCCATTCCGTGAGGCTGAATCAGAGTGCGCCAATGTGCCCCCAAGCTTCCCGGAGCCAGCACAGACCATGTCCCATCACCTTTCCAAGACTTCTGCCAGGCCTATCATGACCAGCCAGGAGGAAAAGTCCCAGAGGGGCCCCAAGGAAAAAGGGGACTGCACCTCCTCCCTTCACCGAAGCCTCAGCCTGTCACTCAAGGTTCTCCAGTCTGACCCCAACCAATCATCTTCCCTTCCTTGAAGCATTCCCCTTGTCACAAACCTTCCTCTGCAATCTGTAAAGACCTGGCTGGAAAATAGAACCTTGGGGACACTTGAGAAAGTGCTCGATCCTTCTCAGGGGACCTAAGAATCTACCATCACACTAGAAGCTTTGCCGAGTCACCGCGACCAGCATGTCAGGGTGGCTCCTCCTGGGAATCGTTGACGGAGCTTAGCTACGCCTTTTGTTTCCCAGTTCCCAAACTTCAGGGCTGCCATTTCTCTCAGCTGCTTCAGACGCCCCCGTATGCTGTCACCTTCATTTGTCAGGAAGACAAATTTCACGAGCAGACGCCAATCCTTCCACAGCCACGAAGGCTTCTTTGAGCACCGCAGCGGGAACGGACACCTTTCTTTCATGCACGCCCACCGCAGCCGTGGCAGTGCCAGCTGCCCTATCCTGCCTGAAAACAGTGAGAGAGCTTGTCATCGCTGCAACTTAACAGCCGTGTCTGACAGTGTGTCCTACGTGAGTCCACGGGCACTCAGTACAAGTTGGACTCATCTCCACTGCTTTCCGTTTGCACCTTTACGTCACTTCTTTTTGCCCTGTATTCAGATAATAATAATAAAAGAATACCTTGTGCAATACCTGCTTCCTCAGTGAACTGTAAGCTCCTTGCACGCAGACGCCTGTTTGTGTGTCTCTAATATCTAGCCCAATGGCTTAACAAAAATGTCTTTTGAATTAATGAGTGATTAATTGATGCCTTTATATCCAAATTGGCATGCTAGCTGGTCCCACTGCTGTGTGGGAAGGACTCCCTCAATTCTCTTTTTGGTGAAGTCATCTCTCTAAGATGCCCTGGTTAAATTTCTCACTAAGGCAAGACCCACATAGACCATGTCAGCCTCTTCAGCACAAGACTGGGACAGTTACTCTAATGATTAACTGAATACATAAAAAAATCATAGAGTTAATTCATCCATAAGGCAAATGCATAAAGCCTTTCTATAACACCAATGTGTTATTTTTATTTCCTTTTCTAGCTTGCTCATACTTATTTCTTTTTTTTATTCCCCTTTACCTTCCCCCCTTTTTTAAATTTTTCAGTTAGAGTTGACATTTGATGTTATTTTACATTGATTTTATGTGTATGGCATAGTGGTTAGACATTTATATAATGTAAGAAGTGATTGTGACTAGTACCCACCTGACGCGATACAGTTATTGCCACATTATTGACTATATTGCCTAAGCTTTACATCCCATGAGTGTGTTGTAACTAAAGTACCTTCCTCTCAACCCCCCTCCCATCTGTCACCCCAACAGATCTAGTACCCACTGACACCATACATACTTATTAGAACATTACTGACTATATTCCTCATGCTGTCTGTACCCTACATCCCCAATAAGTAACAACCAATTTGGACTTATTAATCCCTTCCCCTTTCTCACCTCCCTCAGCACCCCCTTGTTATTTCTATTGATGATTTCTTAACAAGGCGAAAAGAGAAACACCAATTTACATGAAGATCTTCTTTTTCTTCGTTGCCAAGTCCTCTTAATAAAATCAATCAGGAATTTTGGAAGATACTGGTTATAGAATAGATTGAATTGTCCCCTGTGGCCTAGAAGAGACCATCCTCCTCCCTACGGGTACCCTAAATTACTACGTGGAATAAGTTAGAATTGAAGCCCATTTTCTTTACACAAAGTCTATTGCCAAATAGGAACTGCCTGATTCGGCCACACTTATTTATTATTACATCAGAGGGTGTCAGGGGCATTTAAGACCACATGACCTCCCATTCACATCAGGACCCATCATTGCACCCAAATATTTTCTGAGAACCCACACTGAGCTCAGTGACATCTATGCCAAAGTCTTACATGGAGATGGGAAAGATGGCATGGTCAGAGCATGGATTAGACACTTAGAGCATTTGAACAACAAGCATTTATAAAGCAACAATTATTTCTGGTCATTCTTATAGACATATGAGGGGGACCCAAAAACCCCCAGAATTATCTTCTGGAGGGAAGGCCCCTTGTAGTACAGGCATGCACACAAAGAGGAGCATGTGCGCGCGCGCGCGCACACACACACACACACACACACGCACACTCACACACACTCACACACACACAGAAGGGTCTACAGAGGTTTCGAAACATAAGAACTGCAGGTTCATGATGAGCTGAAAGTTGAACTTTGCTTTATAAAGATGCCCCTGTGTGCACATTATAGCAACAAAGTAGTGTGGGGGCTCCCGTCTCAGGTTTAGATTCACAGACAGGCTCACCTTACACCAAATCACCACCGTTGTTTCAAATGTCTGGACTAGCCAAAAAAATCACGCTCATTCGTTCTGCTTCAACGTCTCCGCCGCATTTACAGGGAAGTTTGCATTTAAGTGCACCTGCCTATGGTTCACTTCAGAGTGAGCATTTAGTGTAGTCAGGTCCCATCAGGTAACTGATGATCACTTTCAGGGGACAACCCATTGCTCCACTCTTCCACACTTTAGCCCACACAAATCCCAACTTGTTGAAGCAAGCATTATAAGTAACTACATAATGGACTGAAGAAAAAAGGACATCAGAGAAAATGCTAATGCCTTCACTACATAATTATGGGAGACCAAGAAGTGTTTTCCATGACTCGCCCCCATAATTGTTTCTTCCTTATATTGTTATCTCCCAGAAAGTCGTACCATTATTACTGAAGAATTAAAGTTATTATAGTATGGTGGATAATATGCTACTCTCCTACTTCTCACATCTAACAATAATCAGCCTAATGAAAGGTCTAGAATTCACACTGCCAGTCTGACATGAGTGGGCAATGGACATACCAGAAGTATAATTCTTAATTTTAGGATATAACCTTATAACATGGCATGTCATGGAAAGAAGATGGGGTCTGATTGTGATTGGCAGTTTGAAAATTCTCACTGTTGTCCTGATGCAGTGCTGAAATCTCAAAATCTGGCAGCTCAGCTAGCTCTCTGAAGGTGTCATTTTTTTAAGTCAGCCATTCTTAGAGTACCGGCAAGCAAATTAAATTAATTTTATATCAGTATGGCTTATTTGTCTGGCATGAAATGATGTTGTAAAATTCATCCAAGAGCCACTTCTCACTTCACACTTGAAGGAAGCTGTACAGTGGTCTTAAATCCGAGAGACCAGCTGAGAGATGTGCTGGAAGGTCCAGTGGACAGGAGTTTTACTTTTGGAGATGAGCTCCACATCTACCCCAAATTAGATGCTTTTATTCAAATTGCTCTTCTTCCTTGGGTTTCTGTTGTTTTTCTGGGAAGAAGAGGCCAAGTATTGGCTAAGGGTTCTCCAATTTTAATATTTAATGATGCTACCAGCATTCTATGATGCTGATACAGAAAGTCACAATGATTGTGGTTGACAACCAAAACCAACGGAATTACTGGGAACCATGGGAACAATTTCCAAACAGATATGGAGCCAAAGGTGATCAGAGTGCTGACAGAGGCTACTGGATTCATGCCCACAGAGGATTTAAGCAGGTAGGTGACAGTAGTGAGGAAAAAACTAAGACCCTTAATGATGAAGGCTTATAGAATAGTGCTTACACATATGTGTGCAGCATCTACTCTGGAGGTAATTTTGATGTGAGTAAATCTTGATTTAAGCCCATAACTTCTTCCCCACTTACTCACTTCCTCTTCCTATTTTCTAAGGCCTTTAGTGTTAGGATGGGTTTGGGGTGGAGTGGAATTGCCACATAGTGTTTTTACATTAATCTTTAACTTACTGACCGTTTTCACTTCAAACTCATGATCATTCATCTCAGATAGGCCCCCAACCCTGCCTAAAAGTCATCCTACATGTCCCTAGTACATTGACGTTTTCCTTGTGGAGGCAATTATTTCCTACCCCCTTAAACCTCTAACACTCCTTTACCTATCTTCACTTTCATCTGATCACTTTGCTTCCTCCACCACTGGAACATGGAAACCCCAAACCTGCCCTCAGCCGTGTCCACACACTCTGCTGTCTCCTTATATTGTGAGGGATGGAAGGCTCTCAGCTAAGACTAATCTCTTCATTTCCCACTAGATCCCAACCCTTCTCAATAATTTCTCTAATAATTACCCCATCTCTTACCTGCTTCTTACAGTTCTTTTCCCCCCTTCTTTCCTGGTTCACTGCCATTAGCGCACAAACATTTGACCATCCTGAAAAACAACCACTTTCCTCTCGATGTACTCTTACTTGACTCTCCTTTATGGCAAAACCCTTTCAAAGACTTGTCTATACTTCCCGTCCGCAATTCTTCTATCATTCTCACTAAAAACCACAGTAGACAGCTCTCCCTTGTGGCACTCCACACCACTTCAGTGAAGTTGCTCTTGTCAATGCCAACACAGATGGCCCCATCACTAAATCTGATCATCCATTCCCTCTTTTCCTCTCACTAGATCCTTCAGTACCTCCTCCTTCTCCTTGAAATGATCTCTGCACTTAGCTTCCATGATACCAGACTATCTTGGCTTTTGTAACACCGCCCTGGCCTTTGCTATTTTTCCCACGTCTCTCTGAGCACCTCTCTAACCTCACATGTGTGTGCACGTGCACCTGCTCCAAGATTCAGTCCCTGAATTTCTTTTTTCTCTATAAATTCACTTTACTTTAAATACTATATACACCCATGAACCCCCCAATTTTTTATCACTAGCTGACATATCACTTCTGGACTTCAGACTCATATATTTACCTGCCAATTAATATTTGGATGTCTAACAGTACCACACATTTGGCATATTGAAAATGAAACTCACGGGGTTCCTATTTAAATCGCCAGTGTCTCGGTGAGAGCTACTTCATTCTTGCAGGTGTTCAGGCCAAAAATCATGGTGTTCTCCTTGACTCCCCTCTTTTTCTCACCTCCCATATCTAATCAGTCAACACATCCCACCGGCATCACCTTCAAAATACATCAAGAATAAAATGACTCGTCATTCCTTCCACCACCCTGATCGGAGCTAATATCGTGTCTCACCTGAGTTACTGCAATTGCCCTGTGATAGGCTGTTCAGTTTTTTCCTCTCCACACACTACCATCAATACAGCTACCTGAGTTATCCGACTATGAGGTAACTCAGACCAAGTCATTTCTTGGCTCCAAATCCCGTAATAATTTCCTATCTCACTCAGATTAGAAACCAAAATCTTCTCTATGGTCTATAAGCAACAAAGCACTTTGCCCCGTTCACCATTAATTCACTGATCACACCATCTATTATCTCCTCGCCGTGGGTCACTCGGCTTCATCCCAGCCTGCTTGCTTCTGGAACATGCCCGGCACACACTGCTGCCTCCAGGCCTTGCACCAGAGTGCCCTCTGCCTGGAACCCTCTGTCCCTGGCTTGCTCTCACATGGTCTTCCTGTATTTGCTCAACGGTCACCTTGTTATGGTTATACAGGCTTCTACGTATAATTTATCATTACAACCCACCTATCCTCTTTGCTCCATCGCCCATAGACAATTTGTTTTCTGTAGCACTAGTAACGTTCTAACATACAATAGTTCAGACATTATGTTTTTTCACTATTTATCACCATTAAAATGTAAGTTTTCCAGACATTAGGAATTTTTGTTCTGCTAACACCTATATTCCTGGTAACTAAAAAAAGTTCCTGGCACATAGTAGCCACTCAGTATTATCGAATGTCTTCATCTTTTAGGATCCAAAAATATTCAGATATTATCATTTATGGTGATCTGTTCTAATATAAATATGGGGGGATAGATGTGTGAAGGGACTAATATTTTTCAACCTAAAAATTTCATATGTAGTGATTGTGGTTTTATTTCACTTTGTATAGTGAAATGGCCTTAAATTGGAAGCCAGTTTAGTCTGACTCCAATTCTGGCCATCTTGCTTGTCAACTAAAATAACTTTCAGAAAATTTCTGGAGCCAGCTATGAAATTGATGTAATGAGGGAGCCTGCTACTCCAAATCTTTGAGAAAATGATGTGCGTTGACCTATATATAGCACACAGAACAGTGTCAGGTACAGACAAGCTGCTCAATAAAAGTGGTCTTGAGTGTTACAATTGCATGAATTAATCAGGTATCTTAAGGCTCACTTTAGGTTTAGCATATAATCCCTGTCTCCCCCAGAGAGCACTTTGATTCAAAGGAGGAAACCTTACAGGAGAAAGTTCTAGTATCAGCCATTATGGAGGAGATTTTTTATTGGTGATGGAATGAAAGACGAAAAGAGAAGGTACAGTGGGCAGAGCCCCCTCTCTGGCCACCTCACATTCCATGGGAAATCACTCTCATTAGGACCTTCAGTATCTCCGAGCTTTAATGGAAGGAGAGACTAATTCAAGCGCACATCTGTGACTTCTATACCACAGAAACGGACTGTCTTTGAAGATTAAAATCCTCCTAGAATGTCTCCCACAGAGATTAAATGCTGAAAAAAAGAAAAGACAAGCATGTGGGGAAAGGGTCAGGTGAAGAGAGAGATGAAACAAAAACTAGGAATCATTTCTCGAGTAATAATTGCCGCATTAACACCTGAATGGCTAACACGCATGCCCCGTGGCATGTTAAATGAGAAACTTCAAAGATTGTAAATAAAAGAAATATGAGAACACTTGACCCTAACAGTTGGTATTCACAGGCAGACAGCAGTTGGCATATGTAGACTCCAATTCCCCAGCCCACACACGTGGGGAGACACTTGTACCCAACATCCCCCTTCCCTTAATAAGCCAATAAATATTGATTCTAACCTGGTGGCCACTTGCTCTCCGAACATCGTCTTTCATTCCAAGCCTTCTCAAAACTATAAAAAGCTAATTTCCAGATTCCTAGTCTGGTCAGAAAGATTCAATTTTCCTATCAGGATCTCCCAGAGCTCTGACCACAATCGTTATGAATGAGAAGGCATTGTGTATTCCTCCTGGCTTGGTAGCAGAGAGAGGGAATAGGACTAGTTACCTATTGAGGCCAGGATGAAATTAAAACACTAAAACCCGCTACTCATCCTGAAAAGCCCAGAACACATGGGGTAATAACCTGACTTCCAAAAAGAAGGTCAACAGTCACTGAAAAGTACAGCTCTTGGACTAAAATCATGATCAAAAAGGTTAAAAATGATCCTTGCTTCTCACTGCCGGGATTTGATCTCAGACAACACAGTTCTAAAGATCATTTTTCTGAACAACATGCATGATGAGTTTTAGAAAGACGGATAACTGGAAGGTGACTCAATCTACCTTTCGAAGCAATTTTTTTTCATTTCCCAGAGTTTTGCAATCTATTATATTCTTACCACTATTGGAAGAGGTCATCTGAGCTACAGACAAGAATTACGAGACAGTTCCCTAACTCCAAGAGCTATTTCACTAATTGGAAAGAAAACTGGTGTGTACACTCAGTTTTGGTTCTTAATATCTGGAGGGTCATGGACCTCTGAGAACCTGACAGCCTGTTGGAGAAAAATTCACATAGGCATACAATTCCCTACTTTATTTTCTTGAGGTTTCACACACCTTGTAGACCCCTCTGTGGCCTAGGACAAGGTTAAACTTCCCACTGTACTTTCCCATAATACCCTCACTTTGTCTTTGAAAACACATGTCACATAGTTGAAGTGCACTTCTTACTCTGTCATTAACATCTAGTAGAGTTCTGTCACATAATAAATATTGTTGTGTAAGTAAATGCATCACTGAGGTTAGAGTGCCTGCATTGAAAAGTATAAAAGGCGAGGTGACGTTCCACTGCCTGGGCAGCACTTGGGGTACAGTTGATCATAATAACAGAGAGTCCATGAGGACCTGGATAGTTAGGAAAGGTGTCATGAGGGGATTTGAGCTGAACCACGACAAATGAATACAATTTAAATGGGTACAACAAAGACATGAGCAAGTGCTATCACCAAATCACAAAGAATGAAGACCTCTTATTGGTGGGAGTGTGAAGTGATATCCTAGACTTGAGAATCAAGGTAAATAAGGACATCTGGGGTGCCTGGAATGAAGGAAAACCACAAGGACTGAGGTCGGAAAGTAAGCAAGAAAATCCAGCATTTGGGTAGTTTGGATGGCAAACAAGTCTGGGTCATTGCTATGGTGAGTTTCTCCTCCAACGTGCTTTCCATTGTGTAACCAGGATGCAGATTCTGGGGAGACACATGGAGGGGATGAACTTAGTCACATCCTGTCCCAGTTGTGCCAGAAACACAGGATTCCTTCTCCCCCACCCCACCCCCAGAGGTTGCATGAGAGGGAAACAGAAGAAGCCGACACTAAGAATTGCTTTCCCACAATAACTGCAGGAAGCACTTCTTCCCAAATGAGAGTCGGGTGCTAACAGGAAGTGAAGGAAGAGTGGTAGATGTCCGAAGCCAAAACCAACACATTCCTGAATGAACCTGAGCAGGGTACCTAGTGTACCTTCCCTAGCCTACTACATTATAGATTAAAAAAAAAAATAGGGATGGTGATCATAATCACTGCCTCAGTTTGGGGGAAATTAAATAAGATAATCCACAGAAAGCTTTAAGCTCGGTGCCTAGCATACATGTATGTTCAGTAAATGTCTATTACCATCGACGTGATTGTTGATATTTATATTTAGCTGGATATAGATGACAAGGTTGGACTCTCACGCACACGGGGGCCGTCTGGAAAAAGTCCAGCCATTGTTAATACCACGAGAACAGCTACATGGCTGGATACCTTGCGGACAGCCCATATTTAATTTCAAACCCCACATGTATCCTATATTTAATTCCACACCTGGAAGACACAGAGGAGAATCAAAAAAAGTAAACGGTGGTGAACTGGTGAACACTACACAGAAGAAGTAGCAAACTGACCCATTTTCTCAGAAAACGCTCATCTCCCTCCTGGAGAACTCACCCTTGGCCTCACTCAGTGATCCCTTCTCCCTGCTCTCACCACTCGGCTTAACGCCCTGACTCTGATGTGTTCCTCCAAGTTGACAATTTCCCCCAGCCCGTCACTTCTTATTTTGTATTCTTTTTTCCACCCCTTTAAAGCTGGTTGCTTGCCCTCAGGAAGGTTCTCCCTGACAGGCTGGTGGGGTTGTATTCCTGTTCCCCATAGCTTGTGTTGCCCTCCAACCAACAAAATGAGTGTGTCTTCCTCACCTGACATCCAACCGGACGTAACGTGAGACGGGTGTAAGCCGGGCAAACTCACGGGTCCCATGCAGACCTGATTAAAAATGTTAAATGTCACTTGCCCCTCACACTTGTAAATGTTTCAGAGTCCTACCCTGAGATACACATACACACTCCCTCCCACGTCTCCTGAGGGCACGACCTTCTCTTTCAAGCAACAACGTAACCTGCTCCCATTTGGGGGATGGTAGGATTAAGACCTTTTCGTAGACATTTTAACTGGCCTTTGTCATTTCTGAGTGGATGCAATTGAGTCCAGAGAAAAATTTTCGCCATTTCCTTTCCCCTCTCCTCTCCTACCGCCAACACTGTGTGACAGAAAGGATGAGGGAGAGATAAAAAGCACTAGGATTTGGGGAATGAAGTCAAGTGGATAGAAGGTAGAGGAAGCCTTACACTCCTTCCTTTTCCCACTGTCCATGTCTTATCTCCCTAATAAAAATAACAGGAAGCAGTACAACTGGCCAAACAAAGGCTTTGAATAGTTCTCATGCTCATCAGAGACGAACACATTCAACATCAAATTACAACCATCTCCATAACTGCATGTGACTCACCACCAAGACGTAATTACAACTTCTTCATCTATTCCTAAAAGCCTCCTTAGACAATCAAACCTTGCACATCAACTCAAAGGTACTTTGTTGAAAGCAGGTCCCATCCAATAAGTAAGGTGAGAGCACCCATCTTACCAATTATGCTAAAGACTAACAAGGACTTAGACACACACGTAGGTCTATAATGTTTTTCTGTCATGGCGATCTGCCTGGATACAGCCTTTTCTAAATCAGCAAAGACGGACGCTATCAAAAACATACGAAATGCCAACCAAGACATAATCAGCAAACCAAGGGACAGTCTGAGTGTACAAGGCTGGCGATCACTCACAAAGATGTTGAAGTCCTTATGTCTATTCATTTATCTGATAAATCAAAGGGTTAGCAGAGGAAGCAGTGGGAGGGGGAGGGAAGCCTAGCATGATTAACAATAGGTGCAAGACACGACGAGCTGGATTAAACTGCTCCATATGCAAATTACACGAGTCTGATTGCATCAGACCATGCACAGCTTAATGAGGATAGTAGGATGCCTTTATCTCTGCTTGGATATGTTCCTAAAAGGAAGACTGTTCCCAGATACGGCGCAGTTTAATAAGGAGAATTTTCGTCACGGAGTCGATGAACATTTGCATATCTTCGCCAGCTTTGGGCCTTCTCTGTGTTGCACTTTTAGTCTCTTCCCATCTCCTCCTGTCAAATTCCACCCCCGCCCTTGCACCCACACACTCCTCTCCAATGCACACGGCTATTGTGATTCCTTTTCTGTTTTTTTAATGGAAGTCAGTAAACATTCCCATGTTGTTGGCATATATTTTAGGAGTATGTATACTCAGTGCAAATTAAAGAGTCCTACACAGATGAGATTAAAATCTTTAAAATGTGATTTGAGCAGTTATTTATCTCAGAGGATTTTCAGTTTGTTTAACAGTGCCATGTTTTAAAAATTCTTTAACGGGTTACTTACATATGTTCTGGTCATTTGCTATTTACATTTTTTAGTTTAGTTTTGTTTCTTATTTTCATTTACAACATTGCCATGTAGCTTTAGAGCACATGTTAAAAGCACAAGCTTGGAAGCCCTTGTCTACCTCCTACTCACATCTAAGCTTGGGTGAGTCACTTACCCCTCCGCCCTCATTCTCTTCATCTAACAAAATGGTGACAGTAATACCTACTCATAGAATAAATTAAGGATAGAATTCTATAATGCATTTGAAGCCATTAGCCCAGAGCTTGGCACATCACTTGTGCTCAGGGAGACTCATTATTCTTCATAGCCAGCTTCTCCGAAAGCATTAAGTGCATAACTAACAATATGTTTGATACGTACTACATGTATATATAGTTTTATTTCTGTGTTATGTATGCACAAAATGGTCCTTTGTGGACCAGGAAGGTAATTCTGGGACATGTAGTTCAGATTAGCCATATTAACATAACCTAAATCATATACATATATGTGTATGTAGGCACATGCCTATAAGGGTCTGTGTGTATGATCTGGATTGCATCAATGTAGCTAAAGTGAACGACATGTCCTAGAATTCCCTTCCTGGTCCGCAAGAGAAATCTTGCTCAAGATTTGGAAGATGGAAGTGAAACAGAAACCACGCTGCTTTTAATTCTTGGAAGAGCAGAACAGAGCTAGAGACAGCACCGCACCTCATGTACACTGTTACTTGTTTTCGGCCTTAATGGATCAGCATGGGGCTGACTTTCAGCTTGCTCAACTTCTGAGCGTTTTGCTCCACATTGGGGGACACCTCCACTTTGCAGCTACAGGCTTGGAGGTGGTGAGGGACCATCTCAGGTTCCAGTTCACCCTACTTCCTGTCCAGGTTCACCTTCTCTTCCTGAACACATGAACTGGGGACTTCCAGCTCCTATACTGGACGTAAGAACAACAGTCTCACATAAACCTTGCAAGCTGCTCCCACAATTGCATACAATCAAATCCCATTTTAATTTTATATATGTATCCCTTTGAAGCATAATTAATACCTTAGGTCAAAAATAACCATGATTCTCAAAGGAGATACAGTTGTGAAAATTAATATTTCATAGATGGCCAAGCCCTACATAGAAATTGCTTATGATTTTTCCTAGACTGAAAGCTCAGTGAAGGCTAATGCGGGTTTGATTTGTAGCAATTCCCTGATCCTAACACTGAGCCTAGTACTCTCTCAGTTTTTGATAATTGGGGGATGGGGGGAATTACAATTGATATGAGAATGTTAGAAATTCCAGTGGTAGAATTTTTTGTGGGAGGTTAAAAACAATCGACAAACAATAAACAGTAAACAAAAAATAAAATCTTATATATTTTGATATATGTGTTCAACTATGAAATCATCACCACTCACCCCCAAAGCCCCTTGTTAATCTCTTCCTTCTTTCTCCTTTCTCTTCGTCTTCACAGAACCACCAATCTGCTTTCTGCCACTAGAAATGGGTTTGCTCTTTCTAGAAGTTTCTATAAATACAACATGAACTCTTTTCCCTCTGGTTTTATTCACGCAGCCTATTTATTTTCACATTCAACTATGTTGTTGTGTGTTTCTTATTGTTGAGTAATATCCCATTATATCAATATACCATAGTTTGTTTATCCACTCACCCCTTCATGACTTCTGTGGTTGTTTACAAATAAAGCTGTTGTGAACATTCCTGTACAAGTATTTGGATCACATAAGGTATGCTTATTTTTCCCTTGTCATAGAATGATTGGGTAATCTTGTAAGTACTTGTTTAAAATGTGAAAAAAATTGCTAAAAGTGGCTTCACTATTTTATAGTTTCACCAGCAGTCAATGAGAGTTCCAGTTCCTCCACATCCTAACCAACTTGATACTGTCGGTGTTTCTCAATCTAGCCATTCTAATGCAAGTGTACTGGTTCTTCCTCTCCTCTTAAACTGGAAGTTAAGGTTATTGTTTGAGACCTCTCTTCTTTTGAATATAGAGGTTTAATACTCTAAGTTTTGCGATAGTACTATTTGTACTCCACAAATATTGACATGTGTCTTAATTTCTTTTCAATCAGAATTCTTTCTAATTTACTTCTGGTTTCTTCTTGGAATCATGGGTTATTTTAGAGCTATGTTATTTACTTTCCAAGTATTTGAAAATTTTCTAGAGATCTTTTTGTTACTAGTTTTTTTATTTTATTCAACCATAATTGAACCTACTTTCTATGACTTACATCCTTTTAAATGTATCAAGATTTGCTTTATGGCCTAGAAAATGGTCTCTCCTGATATATAGTGCTGTTATTGGGTGGTATTATATAAATATTAATTAGATAGGGTTGCTTGATAATGTTGGTCAGGTTGTCTAAGTCCTTATTTATTTTCTGTCTACTTTTTCCATCAAGTATTGTAAAAGGAATATTGAAATTTTGGTCTAGAATTATGGATTTGTTTATTTTTCTTGTAATTCTATCAGTTTTTGCTTCATGTATTCTGAAATTCTATTATCAAGTGCATATACACTTAGGACTTTATGGCCTCTTAATAAATGGATTCCTTTCTTATTATGAAATGATCTTCTTTGTTCCTGGTAATATTCTTTGCTGTGAAATATACTTTGAAAATGATATAGTCATTCCAGATTTCCTACAAGTGGTGTAATATACTGCTTTAATTGTTTTCCTTTTAATCTATTTTTGCCTTCATATTCATAGTATGTTTCTTACAAGCAGTAGAAATGGGTCTTACTTTTTATTTAGTCTGACCCTATTTGTGTGGTGTTTAAAGCATTAACATTTAATGTGATTATCAATATGTTTAGGTTTAAGTCTGTCATCTTGCTCTGTTATCTATTTGTCCCATCTGTTCTTTTTCCTCTCTTTTTAAAATTATTTTTACAATTTGATTTTTATCAAATTTCTTGCTATATTTATTAGTCATAAATATATATTGTTCTTTTAGTGATGGTTGTAGATTTTACTCTACACATATTCAAGGTTTTTATAGTATAAAAACCTTACAATCACAGACTCTCATTTTTCCCATCATGGTCTTTAGGCTCGTGTTGTCAAACATGTAACTTTTATATACATTGTTATTGTTTTGTTTAAACCTGAAATTATGTTTTAAAGAGGCTTACATAATAAGAAAGAAAAAACTGATATATTTACCCATGTAGTTACTATTTCTGGTGCTCTTCAATCCATTTATCCATCTGTCATTATGCTTCTGCCTAAAAAAAACTGCTTGTTAAAGGTAGTTACATTTTTATGTTGTTCTGCTGGTGCTGAATTCTTTCAGTCTTTGCCTGTGTGAAAAGGTCTTCATTTTGCTTTGATTTTTGAAAGACATTTCCAATGGGTATAGAATTTTATGTTGACATTTTTTTTCTGTATTGAAAAATGATGTTCTACCATTTTCTCACAAGGTTTCAGGGCCCCACAACAGAACCTCAATGCAGAACAAGCATCCAGTCTCAGGAAGGAACACAGTGCTAGGCAAGGAACCAAAAGGCAAGCCCATTTTGGCCAACAGAGTCAGGCTTCGGGTTATAGGACCAAACAGAACAACCCCACTATATGAGCCACTAAGTCTGCTGGCACTGAGGTCTGGGCACATGACAGAATTATGATCCTATTGTGGCCCTGAGGGACTCAATTATCAGTCTATGAATGGAAATTATCCATTGCTGGGTGGCCTCTGGGGAGCTAGAAAAAACACAGGTCAGGGTCACCCTGAGACACATGAGGATAAAAGTTCTAAGACATGATGAGTGCTTAAAGTTTAAGTAGAATATGAATGACCCATTCAGCACATTGCTAGCCTTCTCTGATATACATAGTTTCACTGTATGAACTAAAGATAAATTTGCCTCACACAATTTATAACTGAGACCTCACCATATTCAAAGAGTAAACAGAATACACTATAGTCCCTGGTGCTGTCTATCTGACAGCTCTACCCTTAATAGGCAACTGCACTGACAGTGACATCAGCCAGAATACGGACAAGCTCACCTGGTGCACCAGTGCAATTATAGAATACCTTAATCCAAATATTTTTGCATCTGAAGGGTAAGCCACAAACAGAGATGTGTGGGGATGGGGAAGGGGATTTCCCAAAGTATTTTATTATTCAGAACCATTCTTTGCTCTTATTGGTGAAGATTTGGTGATAATTTGATTGCTGCCTGAGGTTTGTAAGAACTGAGCAAATCAATTTCATTCTTTGGCTTTGTCCTTGAATTATTAAATCATTTTAAAATTTAATCACTTTCCAAAGAGCTGTCTTTGTGCTATAATCCTATCAGAGTTCTCAAGCATATGGATGGTGTCAGTCACAATCAAGAAACATAAGAAACCAAATCTCTTCACAAGAGCAACTCTGTTTTCTACGTGAAACCTAAACCATGACTTCAGATCCAGGACAGGGTGAAGAGGAACTACTGTATTCATTCATTCATTCATTCATTCATTCCATAGAATTTTATTATTTTTCTTTGTTTCAAATAAAGTTGCTAATGGAAGTTTTGGCAGCTGCTCTAAACAAGTCATGGTACTTTGTGTATCTGAAGACTTTGTATTTATGATACAATGTTATGTTGCCCTCATTCTTGCATTACTTTCTCTGTCTTTTCATGCTATCAGAACTGTGCAGACAATAAGCCCTCACTTGATAAGAATCATGTGTTATAATTCTCCAAGTCTGTGCACATAAACAAGTGCTTCTTAATTTATAAAGTAGCAGTTGCCTTTTAAAATTAATTATCTTCTTAAAGTTGTTCTTAGGTCTGTGAGAGAATATACTACTCCAACGAGGATCCATGCCAATCTCTGAACTCTTGTGCCTATGAACCCAAACAGAGACCCACACCTTCCTCTTAGGAGACACAAAGGCAGAGAACAATCCTTACTATCAAAGCCCAAAGCTAAAATTCCAATTAACCTATTGTTTTGTTTTGTTTTATTTTGTTTTTTAGCAACTATAGCCTTGTCAGTATTATATTTCTTTGTCAAGGTCCATGAAATATTTAGTAATTCCAAGATATCTGGAAAAGAGAAAGTAAAAATAAAATATGTTGCTTTGTGCATGTGATGTTATTCTTTTTATGATATTTTAGACAGCTCTATAACTAATAAATCCTGGGCCCTCATAGGCCTGGTCTCCATGTGGAATCTTAACAAAGACACATAGCCTAACAGCCAAAGAGTAAACATTAAAAGAGAACTCTAATATTTACTCATGTTTCTAGAAAAACATCCAACGGGAACCAATAAATAATATACAACACTACTCAAATTCCTTCCTTTCTCCTTCGTTCCCTTCCACGCTACTTTTTACATCTTAAAACCCAAACGGACCTCACAGTCCCAGCCATAATGCTATCCCCCTATCTGCCCATATCCTCCAACTTCAATAAGCCAAACAGCATTTAATAAGCAAATCTCTGACTGCGTTTTGGTCCATTCTCTGGATTTCTGGGGCCCTCTTCTTCTCCTACTGCGACATGAGAGAAGACCTGGGAACCAGGCTAGAGCAGATTCGCCTTTAGTGGGAGCAAGATGTAGGGAAAGAATAGTTAACCATTAAATACATACATATATGTGTGTGTGTGTGTGTGTGTGTGTGTGTGTGTGTGTGTGTGTATGTATATCCATACTACATAGAACTAGAATCAGAGAGAATTAGCAGCTTTGCAGATTTGGGTTATGTAGGGCAGAAAATCAAGGGCCTCACAATATAGCTACTCCATTGTTTGATACTTCCATGATACTGATATTATTACCTTAATCCCCTAACTCAAATCAATAATGTGGCATATCCCTGAATAGCATAATTCAACTACTGGTGCCTCACAAGCCAGCAAATAACAGTGTGACTCATGTTTTGAATGGCCCACAATCTAGGAATAGGTTTCACAGAGTTGGGAAAAAATCAGAGGAAGAACATTTTGTGACCCACGGAAATTTGGCCTAAGTCAAATTTGGGTCTATGAATGAAAGCCGTATGGGAATGCAGTCACACCCTTTCATCGTGTGCTGTCTCTGGTTGCTTTTGCACCTAACTGCAGGCTTGAATATTTGTTACTGAAATATTTGTGACCCACAAAGCCTAAAATAGGTACTATCGGGCTTCCTATAGAAAGAGCTTACTGACCCTCGCTTACATGTAACAGCCCCGTCTTATTTGATTCGGAAAGTTACACTAGTATCTGCTTAATATTTAGACAGCAAAAGGTCACTGAGTGTATTGCACATAAATTTTCTTGCCCTGTGAAAAATAGGGCACCACAGAATTATTTACCCTAAAACACTTCAAGCCTCAGGATGGCTAGGTGTGTGAAGGAAGTGAGTGCATCTTTCTAGGAGAAATATAGCCTTCGGTGCATTGGGTCCTAGTTTTGTTTTTATTAAAACAGGACTGAGGATGTCGTCTTAAATTACTGTTATTTTAACAAATTTAGCTCATTGCTCGGCCAGAATTCATTTGCATAAAGGACTGCCTTTACTATTTCAGGTGGAGCCCAAGTATTTCCTTCTGCTCCTCATTAGAGAAGCTACCCAATTATTTCCCATGAAACAGCGGTTGCCTTAGACCTTAGAGACAGCTGCACTGCGTACAGAGGTGAGGCCTGTGGGAAAGAAGGGGACACATGACATCATCTGCACTCCTTGCGGAAGAAAAGCCACGCCGCTCCTGAATGCCTCCGGAAACGGAGAGGTTCTGCTCACATTACGATAGCGAAATGCTACATCATGTATCTTAAATTGCGCAATGACTCCACGGTTTGTATGCCCCTCTTCTCTTCTGCCTATTCCTTCATTTTAGTTTTGAGGACCTCAAGTCCTGTTCTTGTTTCATGTGAAAGCCAAACTCACTCCCTATCCCGGCCCCACCCCGCCCAGCTCCTCGGCTCCTTAACTCACTTAACAGCATCCACTCACGCAGCCTTGGAGGCAAACGTACTCTGGGAGTTTCAAGGTCACCAAATGCGAAAGCTCTTTTATTTATTTCAGTCAGTACACTGAGAGCACAGGATGAAAACTCCGTTGTATATACCTGCCTGTGTTTGGAAGAAGCATTAAAAAAAAGCAATAGGACTTCTTAAGACTTTTTTTAAAAAACAGTATTATTCAGTTAATAGCCTTGTTTATACATGCACAGCAGGCAGAAATGCACAGTTAAAACTGATTTTTTAAAAAGATAAACAATATATTATTAATGTGTGTGAATATCTAAACCACTGATGAGCATTAAGTGGCGGTATAGAGGGGGAAACATGGGAAGTTATCAAAGGAAAAGTCTTGATGTCAAAGAGAAAGAATCTCTCTTTTAAAGAACAGCTGAAGTTATTACATTTAAATGGTGTGAATGTTGAAGTCATGGAGAGAGATTTAGAAGAAATCAAAATCTTCCAGAGCTGACAACCGAAAGGGGAAGGAATAATTGGTGAGATCTAAGCAGTGAATCAGAAAGTTCTAGGGCATACAGCTTTGCAAAGGCAAACCCTGAACTGAAGTTTCTCTTCTGTGTAAGCAGTTTGTCTCACACACACACACGCATGCACGCACACGCACACACGCATGCACACACACGCACATACACGCGCACGCTCACAGGCGCGTGCACACACAGCACGCACGCACACGCATGCACACACACGCACACGTGCACACACACACGCACACACGCATGCACACACGCACGCACGCACACACACGCATGCACACACACACACACGCACGCGCACGCTCACAGGCGCGTGCACACACACACGCACACACGCACACACACGTGCACACACACACACACGTGCACACACACACACACATGCATACACGCACGCACATGCACACACGCACACACTCCCCTCGCATCTGAATAGCAGTATTTCAGGTCTGAACTGGGGAGGTAACAAGTAACACGTTGTAGGTTCTGAAAATAGGTCATGAAAAACAGAGATGAATCTTGACTCTACTACCTACTGCTGGAGGGACACATTAGGTGGGTGTTAGGGGATGAAGTGTGTCCACCCAAAATTCTTATTAAAGCCCTAAATTCGAAATTCCCGTTGAGGTCCTATACCCCAGTATAAATGTGACCTCATTTGGAGATAGGGCCTTTGAAGACGTGACTAAGTGCAAATGAGGCTGCTGGGGTGAGCCCTAACCCAACCCCAGTGGTGCCCTCATGAGAAGAGGAAATGTGGAGCCACAACGAGACAGCAGGGATGCTCATGCACAGTGAGCAGGCAGCCATCTGCAAGCCAAGGAGACAAAGACTCGGGAGAAACCCCACCTGCCAATACCTCGACCATGGACTTCCAGCGTCCACAAGTGTGGGACAAATTCCTGCTATTTAAGCCCCACCCCCCCACCCCCCCAGTCTGTATGTTGTTTGGACGGCCCGAGCTGACTAACACAGAAGGGAAACAGAATACAGGCTCCACTGGGACACATTTGTCCCTTCAGTCACCAGCTGCATTCTCCACCCCTTGAATAGTCCCTGGCGCATGGCAGGCTCTCCCTAAGCGCTGATGGAAGGAGTGAATATATGAATGGATGGATTCGAGCTACCTGAGCCTCCACGTCCTCATCTGTGAAATCGCAACCATCCCGATCCCACCGCACAAGGCCCCGGTAGTCTCAAAGAGAAGTCATACGGGCATATTTCTTCCATCCACAAAGGACCACCTCAGCAGAATTCTTCATTAGCATCCCCATCAGCGTCATCCCAGCAGCATATGACTGCTGGTCATTCCAAATCTCTGTTTTATTGTAAAATAAATAGAAGAGAACTGTTGATCTCAGAAGGGAGGTGGAAAAAAAAATTATCAGTTATTATGTGGAAAGGCTGTAAGCCTTGTTACATGATGGACATTTTAGAATCATTATTACCATGACTTTGTGCATTCTGGGACTGAAAAGACACAAGACTTTAAGATATACGGTCCTCAATGACCTCAAAACACAGGCCAGGGCTTCATGCCATTAGCATCTGAATACAAAATTATGGAACACAGGCAATTGGAAATCTCCATACGATAGGGGTCATTTCCACAAAGATTGCAGTACTTATTGTACCCAAGTGTACTTTTGTGTAACTCTTGTAATAAGGCAAAATTGCCTCCTGTTTTGTAGATAATGTTGTTCAATAATGCTAAGGGGAAAGAAGTATCAAATTTCTAAGCGAGGCGTTTTATTTTTTAACATTCAAACTATGACCGCAAGAAATTAATGACAATTTAATTGCTTCAAAATCTTATTCTTAGATACACAATTCATAATTTTAAAGCAATTCACCCTGTTCAGCCCCTGAATTACCAATCCACACTTTCTTGCATTCTCTCGTATTTTTCCCACTTAAAATTATTACGGTTAATGTGATCTTAGAAAAATGGGTGAGGTTTGGAGACAGACATTTGGAGCTTCAGCTCCCTTTCCACAACTCTGGATTGCCAAGGCCAGCAAATGGCTGTAAGCCCTCGGAGCCTCAGGGTCCTTATCTGTAAAAGTCAAGGTAGCAGGCGGACCACACGCAGTGCAGGTACAGACTCCAAAGTCAGACTCCAGGATGGAAACTCTAACTTCCTCCTCAGTAGCCATGGACTGGGGCAAACAAATTAATAAACAGTTCTGGGCCTTCAGAGGTCCTCATATGACAGTTCGTCACACATTCTATATGGTTTGGCACGACACAAAGTCACCTAGGGAGGTGCAGGGGAGAGCGGGGTCCTCTATTTGTTGAGCCTTGTGACCTGGCACGGTGTCTGCCCATGGAAAGGACTGTACATTTGCATCCACGAAGATGCCATCTTCTCCCCAAACCACGCGCCCACCCTTAGGAAGCACCATTTCCCATGTCACACAATGTGTTGTGTGAGCTAATTATACACAACGGGCACCTGTCCCAGCTTGTACCTATCCAATCTGAGGATTAACTAAGTTCAGATGTGAAGTGCCTGCCTGTGCTGGGACACTCCGTGTTGGCTGTCGGGTATGACACTAAGTTTCTTGTGACCAATCACCTCCTTTCCACACTCACTGCCAACGCCCATGTGATCCAGCTTCTCATCCTATCTCAGCTGCTTCTGGAGCCTCCCAGCAGGTCTCCTGCCTGCACTGTCAGCCTCATTCATTCTGACTCACTGTACAGGTGCGATGGCTTCAGCCCGCTCTCTGGGCATAGCTTCCAGGGTCCGTACCCGTCACTGCTGCCAGTGTCACTAGCCGGGGCCCTCTGCTCTGCACCCTAGTGGCTGACCACCTTCCCTGCCCCCCTGCCTGTAAGCACCTGGAATGCCTTCTACCTGTTTCCTCTGCTGACCAGGTACTATTTACTCTTCAAGATATTTACTCTTGAAGACTCGGCTTCCGCCATGCATTCCCAGAAGCTTGTCCTGGGACGGTTCCCTGATCCACTCCTACCCCCAGAGTCATTTTCCCGAAGCGTCAGCTCATAAGTGGTGAAGTCCAGATGTTAAACTCAAGCTACTCGCCCCCAGTGTCACCGCTCTTTCCATTGGGCTGTGCTGCTTTCTTTTATACGTCAAACTCAAGTCGGACCACGGTACTCCTGATGTCTCGTCATTGGGCCCAGCCAACTGTCTCTCAAACTCTTGTTTTTTGAACCTCTAACACCTAACCGATCACACTGCAGTGGGATCTTTGATTTTTCCTATTTGTCTCTTCCACCAGACTGCTCGAAGCCTAGGTAGACATTGTTCCATTCCTGGGTGTCCTGGGTCCTGGCCACAGAAGGCGCCCCACAAGTGGCATGGGCGAAAGGAAGGGGCGATGCGTCATTGTGAGGACCAAGGGGGCGGGGGACGGAGAAGTATCTACCAGCTGCCGAGTGCTGCTAAATGATCTGGGCTCCCCCTTTCCCCCTGCTCCCATGCCCACAGCACCATCTTTCTTTTTTCCCCTCAGAGCCCAGAATTAAGATACATGAAGAGAAGAAATCCTGTAAGTCATGTATGCAACAAAGAGATAAAAAGCAAACGGCCGTCAGTTATAGCGAATATCAAGGACGCTAGACCCAACACAGCCGGGACTGCATCCCCATAAGCACCTGGTGCAAAACGGGAGTTTCAAAAGTGTTGATAATTGTTTTTGAATCTTGCATAAAGTTGTATAGAATTTACATCAGAATTCTAATATTGTGCTATTTCCCACAACTCCTCAAATAAAGATGTAGAAGGACCAACTAAAACTAAACAAATGAACAAAATAAAAACAAAGACTGCGTTGCTTTTCATCATTTTGTAGACTCGGGGCTGTGAAGCACAGAGCCTACGCTGCTGTGTGCGTTTGAACTTGACTGCCCTTTAAGAAAAGAATTGGGAAGGTCAAGACTTTATAGCAAATAGGCAACCCTGAAAGCTCTTAATGCTAAGGGGAAAATGAAGAAAACCTTTAAGTACTTTTTGAATGAGAGATAAAACGTTTGGGAAGATTTGAGAAGAACTCTTTTAAAGAATAAGGTAGCTGAACCTATGACTTAGGTGGGCAAGAGCATGATTGACACTACCAGCTTTGGGTAAGGGAGATTTGAGGTCCTGAGATGTGTATGGGACCTGGGCAGCAGACCAGAGTGAGAGGGAGTCGGAAGTGCAATGCCAAGGACTTCACCTGTCAAGGCCAATCAGGCAGCGTATCCAGGGAGCACCTTGCAAAGCTGGGCCAATCAGGTGAGGCTTCCTCTGCTGGAACCCCCCAAAGGTCCCTGCCAACCGCAGGAAGCACTGGCTTCTACAGGATGAAGAAGGCTCACCTCGCCATTGCGGTGGCCTTTCTGTGGCTAAGGGAGCTATTTAAAAGATGGGGGGCCCTGAGCACAGGATGTGCCCCAGGAAGGGGGTCTCTTGAGAGAGGCAGCACAGGAGAGCGGGGCTGTTCGCAAAGGCCCTGGGAATGCAGATCTCTTTGGGACACTGACTTCATGTCCTTCAGCAGTCTACTCACTAGTGAGACTGCTGCATCAATGGGACCCCTACTGGTAGGTTTCGGAGGACCCTCCATACTGCTTCCCACAGGTGCCAATTTACAGTCCCACCAGCAGTGCACAGTGTTCCCGGTCTTCGTTCTCACCAACACTGACTATCGCTTGTATTTTCGCCAATTGCCATTTTAACAGGAGTGAGGTGTTACCTCTTGGTTTTGATTTGCATTTCCCTGATGATTAGAAATGTTGCACATCTTTTTCATGTATTTTTTGGACATTTTGGAGAAACGTTTAGTCAAGTCTTTTGCTTATTTTTTAATTGACTTATGAATTCCCCATATATTTTGTATTTCAATCCCTTACAGGTATATGGTTTGCATATACTTTCTCTCATTCCATAAGCTGCCTTTTCATCTTGTTGATGGTGTCTTTTGCCATGCAGCTTTTTTAGTTTGATGTAGTCCTTTTTCTTTGCCTTTGATTTTGGTGTGAAACCCAAAAAATGTCATTACCTAGGAGGTTTTTCCCTTTTCCTTCTATGTTTTCTTTTAAGAGTTCTACAGTTTTACCATTTCAAGTCTTACGTTTAAGTCTTTAATCCATTTCAAGTTGATTTTCACACATCGTGTAAGAAAAAGAGGCAATTTCATTCTTTTACTTGTGGATATTCAGTTTTCCCAAAACAATTTATTGAAGAGACTATCCTTTCTCCCTGTGTTCATAACAGGCAAGACATGAAAACAACTTAAGTGTCTGTTGATAAATGAATGGTTAAAGAATGGTTATAGATATCTATACATATACATATATATATATATATATATATATATATATATATATATATATATAATGAAATATTATTTAGTAATGAAATAAGGAAGTTTTGCCATTTGTAACAACATGGATAAACCTAGAGGACATTATGCTAAGTGAAATAAGCCAAGAAAGACAAATACTGTGTGATCTCATTTGTATGTGAATCTAAAAAAGTTGAACTCATTGAATCAAAGACAAAAATGTGATGACCAGGGACTGGTGTAGGGGACAGGGTGGAAAATGTAAGGAGAAGTGGGTAAAAAAGTACGAACTTTCAGTTCTAAGGTAACTGAGTTCTGGGAATCTAAGATACAGCGTGGTGGCCACAGTTAACCATACTGTATTGCGTATTTAAAAGTTGCTGAGAGAGAAGATCATAAAAGTTCTCACCATACCCTCCCCCAAATGTGATGGATATATTAATGTACTTGCCTGTGGTAATCACTTCACAATATATATGTATATCAAACCATTGTGTGATATGCCTTAAATACATATCATTTTTACTGGTCAATTATATCTCAATACTTCTGGGGTGTGTGGGGGGTGGGGAGAGGCACTGGAAACTTTAAGCCTGAAGGGTGATCACAAATTCAGGGCCCCAGCACCCAGCCAACTGGACTGTTCAGTGCTAACCTCTGGAGCAATCATTTACATTGCCCTGTGCCCTCTGACTTGTGCACAACTTGCAAAGGTGTATATGAAGGCCTTGAATCCTATCTTCTGGGAGACAATGTCCTACTGAGATGGCAGGGCATCAGAGCTGCTGTGCTATGCTGGGGTCGTGCTACCCTTCCTAATCTAGTCTCTGTGACTGGATTTTGGGAAAACTAGTCACTCAGGGTGATGTTTCTCAGAACCTGCTCAGGCTGAGTAATACTCTCAGCTCCAATTTCTCAGAAATGAACTAAGCTCCTGGTAGCAAGTTATCCCGCAGGCCTGGCCTTAACCTAGCATATGGTGTGGACTCCTGCCATGACCCAGGACTGGTGCCAATAGCACCGAAGAGAATTTAATGGAAATACCAGTGTTGGAAAACCAAAAAAATTAGAAGACTCTATCTGATATTACAGACAGAAGGTAAAGGAGGAAAATAACTTGACAACAGTCCTAAAACTCACCCTCCCTGCAATCCCCTATGGTAAATCTCTGCAGCACTGTGACGCAAACAAAGGAGCCAACGCTCAGGGAGTTTGGGTAATGTGCCCAAAGCCACACCGCCAAAAGCGAGTGAAGTCCAGGTTTGAACCTCAAGCTGCCCAACTCCACGTTCACCTTTATTTCCATTTCTTTCTAAACTAAAGTCTGATTAGTTTAATGATACCTCTGAGTTCTATCCACTAATTAGAGCTGAGCCTGAATCGGGCCCAAAGTTTGCCTACCAGCTGTGGGTAATAATAGTCAGCGATCAAAGATAAACAAAGACATCCACCGTCTACCACCCTACCTCGGCCACGTGGGCACGTCTTCCATTTGGTCCTTCACCAGTGTTGCGTTTGGAGTTTCTCCTCCGCCTGTTAAACGTAGCTGTTCCATCCTCTGGCTACAGAAACGTTCAGGAACACTCCCAAGCTGAAACGTTAGCAAGTTTGATTGCTTTTCCTCCCTTCCAGATCACAGGAGCTATCACAACAGCAATAACGCCCGCATCTTCTGACGTGAATCCTTTTTCGTGTTAAGAACTCAAAATCACTTTAACTGAAGTGGATGAGGAAAACTCTGAAGAGTTGCCATGGTTCAAATAAAATTTAGGGGGAAAAATAGCGGAAGAAACCATCCTGATTTAACATACAAAGGGTTATATTTCAGTTTCATCCAATTAGCAATGTTCACTATTATTAAAATCTGTTGACAAAAAAGTAACAGATGCTCCATTTTCCTTGATGTTAATTAATGAAGTTTTTACCTCTGAAATTTTTGGAGAAACCAGATCTTTTGTAATCAAATAGCTTTCGCCTACACAAAATCTATGTCTGGAAAAACATGTAAGTGTGTCAACATTCAAAAAGGATCATTATCCTTTGAGTTCTCTAGATCTTCATTGCTCTTTCTTAGGGTTCCAACTCCAAATATTCACCAATTCCCACTGAGATAAATAGCAATAATAATTGCATGGCGCAAATCATTAGATATTTCTGGCTGACTCTTTTATGGTGGGGATGGCTCATTGGCAATGCTATAAAATTAGAAAACTGCTATAATTCTAACAAGAAACTCCATGATTTTCAACCTATAGAGAATAGTTTGTGCGAATGTTGATTTTCTAACTTTATTGCAGGAAATTTCCAGCATATAAAAAATTAAAAGAATACAGTGAATGCCTAATTACCCATTACCCAGCTTCAACCATGATCAGTTCCTGGATGTTCTTGCTTCATTAATAACTCCAAGCTCTTCCCTGTCCCCACATTATGTCACTTTATGCAAAAGGATATCAGTGTGGATCACAATGATAAAGATAGTTTATTTATAAACATAAGCCAAATAGTTCTATTACATCTTCAAAATGACATGAATTTCTTAAGGTCAGCATGCAAATTTCTCTGTCTGTATTATATACTTTCCGTTGTTTGGTTTCTTTGAATCAGGAGCCAAATAAGGTTTATACATCGCATTCGGTTGTGATAACCTACTAACATCTTTCTGGTTTTCAATCACAATTATTTCTTGCTCAGGATACAAGCGGGCTGGCTGAGCTTGGCTGGGCTCAGCCCCACATGTCTCCTTGTCCTGGAGCCCTGGCTGTAAACGCAGCTGCTATCTGGACAGGCTGTTCCCAGTGGGGAGGGCGGAGCCAGCAGGCAGGGCCAGCCCGGGAAAGTACATTGAAGGCTTCTGCTTGGACTCAATGTCTGTCACATCCACTTTCTTTTCAATGAGCAGAGCAAGTCCATGTCCAAGTCCAATTCTATCTGGGCCCCAAGCCAATGCCAGAGTTTTTCATTCTGCTGAATCTGGAGGAAAGGGGTTTCTGTGGCCTATTGAAGGTTGTATGACTTAATAAATGAAGAAATCACAGAACCAAGGGTCCAAGCACCCTGATTCATGCACCCTCATGGAGGTCCATCTCCATCAGCCCATCATACCCTATCACTTTAAAACTGAAGTATAATATCGGGGATTCCAAGGTCTAGGTCCCCCCCACTCCCTTGTCCATGACAGAGAAGGGCCTCGGCCACCAGCTGCCCTGCACGGGGCTCCAATACCTGTCCTCCTTACCTAGGGTCACTGCTTCTGGAGCTCTGTGGGATGGTAGTAGATGCTATAAAAATAAAAACTGGTTCCCATTAAAAAAAAGTACTGGATTAAACCGAATTAACAGTTTTCCTGGTCTCATCCTCTTAGAGACGTTAACACGTGCTCCTCGTGCAAGTCTCACAGGTGGGCATATGCAGTCAGCTGCATTCCTCAGAATATATTTGACGGCAGTGTCCTGTTTTCAGAGCATCCTGAGGAAAGTCTTTGGGGAACACAAGTCAGTCTGACTGATGTACTTGTCTTAGCAGCTATGGTTTCTGCAGTACCTCCGAATCGAACCCTCTGGACTATGCCACCACTAACCTGGTTGCATCACTTGACGGCTGAGTCCTGCTCAGAGTTAAGATTCGGATTTCATTGGCAGGCGTGGGCCCCGGGCATCAGCACTGTGTCAAAGCCCCTCCGGGTTATTCTAGGTGAGCCTGTTATTAAGAACCCTGACCCCAACCCACCCCCAAAAAGGTCCTTTTATTGTTAATTTGCTTCGTGCTACTGATGTGACTAGTGAATTGCTTATTTTTTATTCTCTTTGGGGTTCCTAGTCCACATAGCAGAAGATTGCTTTCACAGGTCTTTAGTCATTACTTAAACTACTCTAAGCCATTGCAAGGCCTAACATAACTCCTTCCAAAACTAGCTGACTACAACAACGTGAAAAATGCATATTCCTGGCCCTCAGCACCAAACATGCTGGTCTGCTGGTGGGAGGAGGCCAGGGAACCTGCATTGTTTTTAAAGCTCTTCAGGTGTTTCTCATGATCCCCTCACCTACTCAATGTGACTGCCTCTTCCTCTCCCTAGGATGACTAGAAGGCAAAATAACTCTAATCCCATCCAGTTCTCACATGAGAGTGTCACAGTTCTGAACCTATAGATTATTTGCATAAATATGACATTTAAAAATTCTAAGTAATATTCTCTTCCCGAACAACATTGTGTCTGTAATAAACATTTGTGACTGGTGCTTCATGATGACCGTATGGAGTTGAAAACCTGATCTTTTAAAAAACTTAAGGGGAAAAATGGGGAAGGGGAGTTACAATTTTCATCCTCTTTTTCTTGCTAATAATTTTATAAATGTTAATCTAGTCCTGAGTCAGAGGATAGTTGAATTTGGGGGAATCTGGGGGATTCATAGTCACTGCCCAAGTAACAGACACAGCAGCAATAATCACAGGAGCGTAAATAAGAGTTATCCAACTGATTTAGGCCAATTTCATAGGAGAATTTAGTTCAGACTGGGGGAATGAGGTCAGGGGAGGCTTTCCCAAGCAACTGATATTTGAGGTGAATTTTTAGCACATGCAGGAATTAGTTTATTGAGAACGAAAGTGCTGACATGGTGGACACCCGTGTGCAAAGCTTTGGAGGCTGGTAGAGCTTAAAACCTCCTAGGCCTTAGCATTGGGGTCCATGAAAAAGGGTTCAGAAGGTACCTAACCTGACTGGAGCATTGTGAGAAGCAAATGATGTGCTTAACACAGAACCCTTAAAACCAGGCCTGCCAGCCGTTCGCGCCCCAGTCGTGTTCGCTAGTGTTATTTACTGATTGTTCGTGTGACATTAGCGGGAGCGGGGGAGGTGCAGATATGTCATCCAAACGCCGTTTCTAAGCACGTCTCCAATCAAAAACCTCAGAAAATGGCATGATGAAAAGCAAAAACAACCGTGCGGCATGCAGCACTCAGGGACAGGGGCGAACAGATGCGGTCGGCTCAGCTTTTAGGGGTGCACACTCTTGTAACCGGGTGACACGTCCGTGTGAGAGTGTAGCTGTGACTCCTAGCAGGAAAATGACATTGGACGCGCCTCTGACCTGCTCTGCTGGCAGATCCGAGCCGGTGTGGCTGGGCCGTTCCCTGCGTGCTCGGGAGGCGGGCGCAGGGGACAGGCCGGAGCTGTCTGTGCACGGGCAGCAATGACACCCTGCAACCCGGAGCCTGACAGCCGCTGCTCCTGGGCCATGGACACCGCTTCCCGCCGCGGGTGGCTTAATGAAGGGGGCGAGCGACAGGTGCTAATGATGACGGACACAATGACGGCCTGGGCAGATGTGCAACCGCCGAACAGAACACGGCCGTTAGCTAACAAGAGCTCCGGGGCCTGCCTGACACCCCTGAAATCGCAGGGATGTGGGGGAGGCCCTGTAAGCTGGGCATTCGGAGGTGTAGGGGCCAGTGGCGCCGAAGGGAGAATGTGCAACTTTGTTCCTTTCGCTGTGACTGCACCAGCCCCTGTTTTCCTGTTGATGGTCCACAGTGCTCTGTGCTGGCCATTTTCCCTTCCGAAAACGTGTCCTCTGGCTGCTCTCTTTGGTACAGTACAGCTCTCTCACACCCACCACTCAGCAATTTCCCAACAGTTCTTGGATTTCTTGATATTGCAGCTCATAATATATACAAAAGACGTTTCCAGACTAGAGATCATCTTTTCCTCCCTCTGCCTGGAGGGCTTCGTGGATCTACATTGTCCCTTTCTGAAGATAAGGGGGACAGTATTGGGGTGTGTTCTCCCACTGGCACTCTGTTGATTCCTGTCAAGTTAGTGGCCATTCCCTTAGAGGCATACTAACACACAGTCCAAAGGGAAAAAAAAGTAATAATTTCTACAATATTCAGTAAGTACATTTTTAGATTATTTGACCAAGATTCCTTCCCCATACTAGTTTTCCTTTAGCAGTTCTTGGTCATCCCATTCCCTGCACTAGCTCATCTGGTTTATCCAATTTTAAGCCTCCACTTGGACTTGAACTTGAGTGACTGAATTTCTGATTCTCTTTCAGGGTCAATAGCACGTACATGTGCTTCTTGCTTAAGAAAACGATTTTCGTTTCTTCTTTAAACAACTAGATATAGTCCTGTCGACATGACAACACAACACCACACAGATATTTGTAAGAATAAATGTGTCTTTGGTGTGGGCAAGAGTGTATGAACTGTTTGATTGCTTTTTGTCCTGCTCCAAGAATAACCCATTAAAAAAATGTACCTGAAATAATTAACATCTTTTTGTTAATTATTATGTATAAATTTGTTAATAATTACAAATTTAAAATATAAATTTTTTCAATGCAATTTGGAACTTTCTGTCCTGTGGGTACCTAACATCATAGTAGAAAAAGACATGTTGACAGGGCTTTGTTGGGCAGTGGTGCTACGGAGGCCATGCTAGTCCATGAGGATTGGTGAGGAGTTTATAGATGCATCCAAATTAGGCTTCAATTTCTTACCTTGAACTTTACCAAAAAAATGTTTAGTTTCTACAAAATAGCTCTTCAATCATTTTTTTTTTCAGGTTCCTATGAGGCAGTGCTTCCCTGCATCCTCTCTTGCCCTTGTCAGCCCTGTCCTTTTATTTTAGAAAGCTGTCCCTTTGCCACCCGCCAACTCTCAGTTTACCCTCGATCAGTCTTTGCTACTTCACTTTATTCTCTTTAAATCAACTTCATTATCAGTCTTCTATCACTGATATAGGGCTAACATCCAAATTTCCAACTTAAACCTGACATACATGCTGTCTTTTGCTGGATATGTTCCATTTATATCAGATAACCTGTTTCAGCAAAGTTCTTCTCAGTGTCCCTGTCATCGCTCCTAACTAAAATGACTTCTATCTTTTGGGATCATTTTGTTCCTATATTCTTTCAAGCTGGCAACCATTAGCATTATCTTTGATTCTTTCTGTTACTTGATTCTTCTTTTCTTACCCTTACTGCATCAGAGATTTGTAGTTTGAAAGAAACTTAGTAGTTCAGACCAATCTTTCTTCAACTGAGACAACTGCAGCCCAAATAAAACCAACTGCCAAAGAAGGTCCCAACCTTCGAGGACCTAGTGGCAGAACAGACTCACTCAGCCACACAATCATTTCTGGAAAACATAAGGCAGCCCAGGAGCTGTCCTAGGTGCTGTGAATGCAAATAGAACTATGAATCCCTGATATTTTAGTGCTGCGGGTCTAGTGCAAGAGATAAGTCATAGTTGGGTAACTAAGAATAATTTTTATAAGTGTAGCAGTAGAGTAGACAGGGGCTTATGGGAACTCATGCAAGGACATCTGATGGTGGGAGAAGTAAAGGGAAAGGCCAAGAGAGAGGCAGGAGTTCTCTAGTCTTGCTCCTATGACCTAACTTCCATGCATCTGCTAGAGAAATCTTCAGTACAATACTATCAGTGTGACAGCTATAAAATTCCTTAGGGACCATTGACTTAGGTAAAGCCAGAGCATCTACAGAGTTAACCGTGCCTTTATTTTTGTTGTATCTTTATTTGGAGATGACTTGAAATTGCATTTTATATAACCATTTTTTTTGAAGCACCCCTCTGTAAGATGCTATTAAAAACTAACTTTGTGTTTTCTATGGCATTCCTTTGAAATAGCTCTTTCTTGACTCTAAATGAAATGTGCATCCCTCCTTGGGGTAACATTACCCTTTCAGGTGATCTTCCTGGGCAAGACACCTTTGAAACAACTCCAGGTTGGCTCCCTTGACTGGGCCCTCACTGCCTGGGCCCTGCCCTGGGTGGGTGGGGGCTCTCCTGCTGGGAACTCTGGCTTCTGTTTCTCTGCCAGCTCCAGCCAGCAGGCACCTTCACAGTGTGTGTTCCTCAAACTCCGGAAGACATAATGAGTTCTCTGTCTTCTTCCTTTCAGTGCCCTCCTTCATTTGACTGGAGTGAAGGAGACACATGTCCTTCTTACTACTGAGTGTGATAGAAGAGCACCCTATCCCTGTCCCTAAGCAGTCCCCATGACCTCTGTGTAAAGACCGGAAGTGATGAGCAATGCTGATGGGACTGCTCTCACAATCTCCTGGCTGGCACACGGCGGGTGGCCTTGCCTCCAGCTTTAGAGTAAGAGATGTTTGACATCGATCCTGCCATCCTCAGCTTGTGAGGCCTCAGCTGAATGAAACAGAGACCTCAGGATGAGTCACACTGAGCATATGGTTATATAGGGAATAAATCTAGTCTGGCCAGAAGGGACTTGGATAGCAAGTACACTTGTGATGGGACCAATCACATGGAGGGCAGCACCACCACCCACTACTGCCACCAAGTAGCCCTTGGCACGTGACTCAAATTCAAATCTATAACTCACCTGATGAGAAAACAACAATACCCTTTTCTTATCAAGAACAACATTTGGGGGGCACATCACTTGTCCTAAATGTGTGGGTATACCTAATTCACCCAGCCCTAACCATCCAACCTTATTCGTCCACAATGCGAAGTCTTCTCTTTTCCGTTGACTTGAATCTAGCATAAATTGGCCAAATGTCCATATGAATGTCTTTCAAAACTCCTACCTTCCTGTTGTAGCCTCAGATTCCTAATGAAGACTATTAGCTAGTAAGTTAATGAAGGATGAATACAACATCTATATTTGAACCAGGAGTCAGCAAATTTCAGGAATTCGTGGCATGGATTTGAACAGGGTTTCCAGTGGATTTTTTTCAGATCCAGACATTCAAAAATAGAATTTGCAAGGAAGTATTTCAGAGCTAAGGTTCTCAGCACTGGGATTCTAAGGTCACACTCACAGCCTAGACAGCAAGAATGACACACAAATAGGTCAATCTACATACACTATTAATGTTAAGAGTGAAGTTGAGGACAGATCAATAATAAGAGACCCAAAATTGCTATTTTGTTGCATTTAGTGATTTGGAAGTACAGGAAAAGTGGGCCAGGAAAAACACCATAATTGAAACACTGGAATGTGATCATAATTCTTAGCTTCAAACAGACATACTCTAGACTTAAAACTATTAAGGAGAAGCGAGTAAGTTGAAATAAATAAGGGTTTAAGTCACATCAGTTCAGAGATTCAAGCCACATATTAAATACACTAAATTCCATACAATAGAGAGTTACAAGACTTTGAGATGAGCATTTTAATTCAGGGAAGCACAAGATATACCTGTGCTGGAATGTGGAACGGTAGTCCCCGTTGAGCCCCATCCTTCTGCCCTTGGCCCTGACCTCTAGAGCTGCCCTTGGATGCCTGCATTCCCCTCCCTTCACAGGCCCTAAGCATCTACTGTCACACTTCACTGTAAATTATCCTACATTCCCACACACACAACGTGTCCTGCAAGTTCTAAGAAAAGGAACTTTCAACTACATAAAGTCAGGACTAGTGAAGTTTCTCAGTCATCAAATGGGTATCCCTTTCCACTCAGAGAATCAAAGATAAATGAGGACCCAGAGGAAGTTCCCTTTAACACAGAAAAATAAGAGGCAACAGCCTGTTTTAATCATCTCCTTACTACCATCTGCCCCCACCCCCAAACATTTGGAAAATTATCTACATCAGGCATGTCTTAGCCTGCAGCCCAGGACTGCTTTGAAAGCTGCCCAACACAAATTCTCAAAACATTATCAGATTTTTGTGAGACCTGTTTACTTCATCAGCTACGTCAGTGTTAAAGAGTATTTTACGTATGGCTGGAGACAATTCTTCTTCTGGTGTGGCCCAGGGAAACCAAAACATTGAACACCACTGGACGAGATCCTCTGTGGAAAGAAACCACTGACTGTATTTCCTTATTACTAATGAGATTTTTCTTCAGTTTTCTTTAAAAGTGAGGAAATTGTATTCAGTTAAGCAAGTAGATGAGGGAGGATATACCCACAGTTCTAGCTGAAGGGACATTTGCATTAGAGTTAAACAAAACAAGCCAGGCAAGATAATAGCACAGAAAGCACAGGTGGGGGAATTAGTTGCTTCCTTTGTAACTCAGAATCTGCCCTTGACCCAGTACTGCTGAGGTTGGCTGATCAACTTCACCTTTCTGAATTTTATCTAAATCCTCTGCAAAATAACAGCAAGATCTGTTTACAGGGTTATAAGGATGAAATAAAATCATCTTTTTTAAAGTGTCTGCCTCACAGTTCTAGAAGTCTTATTGGTATTAGTATTCTTTTCTTTTTTCCTTTGCCAAGTATCTTAGTCTGTTTGTGTTGCTATCACAAAATACCATAAATTGGGTGGTTTACAGACAACAAACATTGCCTCCTCTGCACCAACAAGTAGTATTCAGGGTCTGTTGGGTGCTGTTTTCACCTGTAATCTCACCAAACATCGTCACCTCTGGGCTTCACTTTCTTTGTATGTAAAATAATGGGGTGGCCTTGAAATTTTCAGAACTTCCCATCTTTGTGAGTCACATCAAAAATATCATTGACTTTCGGTTTCTCTTTTCCTCTTTCCTTCTTATTTATCTTTTAGAAGTTGAAAAGCATGGTCTCCTGTAAAACTTAAATCTTGGGGCTTATCAAAATATAATATAATATAGTATAATATAATATAATATATAATATATTATAATATAATATATAATATATTATATTATAATATATAATATATATATAATCTCAGAGATTTGGATATTGGAAGCCGAAGATCATGGCACTATCATGGGCATTCTGGTGAAGGCCTTCTGGACTGCAGACTGCCCACTTGTCATTGATCCTCACACAGTGGAAGGGACGGGGGCTAGGAACCTCTGTGGGGTCTCTTTCATAAGACCACTAACTCCATTCATAAGGGCTCTGCCCTCCTGACCTAAGCACTTAGCAGAGGCCCCAAGCCTAATCCATCTGCTTTGGGGGTTGGGATTTCAACATAGGAATTTGTGGGGGACACATTCAGCCCATAGTACCAAGGAAACATATGTAGGGGGATCCTATGTTTAGTTGGGTTTCCATTTGCCCCAGTGCCGCTCAGTCCAGCTGCATACTAGAATCACTGGGGGAGATTTTAAAATTCTGGTGTCTACATTAACCCCAGACCAAGAAATAAGATTTTCCTAGGCGTGGACCTAGGCATTAGTATATTTAAATTCCTCCAAGTCATTCAGATGTGCCTCCTGGGTTGAGAATCACCTTTGACCCCTCTAAGCTCTTTCCCTGTAATGTAATTTGTAAGAACATTCTCTCTTCACTTTCTAAAACAGTAGCCAGTAACCACACGTGGCCATTCTGTTGGAATGTGGCTGGTCTGAAATGAGACATGCCGTGAGCATAAAGTACACACCCAATTCTGAAGACTTAATCTGAAAAAAAGAATGTACGAAGTCACAGTAACAATTTTTACATGAACTGTATGTTCAAATGATAATGTTTTGGATATTTTGGGTCAAATAAAATACATTACTATGACTAATTTCACCTGTTCCTTTTTCTACCTTTCGATGAGGCTACCAGAATACTTAAAATGAACTACGTGACTCACATCATACATTAGATCAGTTATTTTTAAAGTAGGATCTCTAGGTTGGAAGCATCGGCCTCACCTAGTAACTTGCTAGAAATGCAAACTCTCGGGCCCCCTGCAGACCTCCCGTGTCTGAGACTGTGGTGGGGCTGGGTCATCTGCTTTGTTAGCTCACCAGCTGATTCTGATATGTGTAAAATTTGAGAAATCGTGTATTCCTTTTCAACTGAATCCCTTAGTTCTCTTCCAAGTGGTCGACAATTTGTATGGGAACGCAACCTCATGTGGTTTCCTTTGGGGATTTTCTATGTGACGTTAGAGATGTGAGTTCATTGACCCTAAGAGCTGCTCCTTTTTTTATGAGTACAGGGGAAATTTACTGAAATAAAACATTAAAGATGTACAATTGCATTTTAAATAAAATACTGGGCACTTGACATGCTCGAATTTCTTCATGGTTTTTTTTACTTACTTAAAATGTGTTTAGAACCTGTTAAATATCAGGACATCTGAAGTAGAAGACCATTTAGAAACACATGCTGTGAAATTTGTGTGGCACTGGGTGTAATTATCAGAAAGGTGTGGATCGCTTCTGTCTGGAGATGACGCCTCCAGCCTCTGACACTCGCTTGGCCCTTGGTCCGTGCATTTAAGCTCAGAAGCTCTTTCCGGTTTCTCCAGAGTGTGTTAAATCTCATCTGTCAGCCCTTTGTCAACTCTCCTTGGAAAAGGAGAAAGAAAGTGATTTAAGGTCAAGCAGCTCCCTCACCACGAGCAGTTTAACCTAATTTGTCTGAAAGGAGATTTGAATTCTCAAAAATAAGCCTACGCTGAAAACCAGCAAATTAAACGCTGACATTCGGTGAGAGCTCGGAGCGGTGTCCTTCTCTACACCAAAGACCAGGCGTCCGAGCATCCCTGGGATTGCTCAGGGGTCACTGTCCTTCTCTACACCAAAGACCAGGCGTCCGAGCATCCCTGGGATTGCTCAGGGGTCACACGCGGTCGTCGGGCAGTAAGTACCGGGCGCTCTTCGGGCCGCAGTTGGGGGAGGCGCCTGTCCCTTGGGCACTGTAGTCAGAGTGGGACTACTGATGGAGGCAGAGGGCATGACAGATGCAAAGTGACGTTCCCCAGCCATAGGGGGACGAAAGCTACAACTCACGGATCCATAATGTTACAGCATCCAGCAGAAGGAACGCCCTTGTTATGAGCCGGTTATCTATACCAAATCTTTTATTACAAATTCATAAGCACGTAGTTCTGTAACATGACAATATTTTAACTGCTTTTAAAGAGGGGCATTACTTCTGCCGGATCCTATAGATCATATTACCTGGAATATTTTTCTTTTCTTTTTCATTTTTATTGTTAGACTTATTGGGGTGACATCTGTTAGCAGGGATTACATAGGTTTCAGGCATACCCTGGAATATTTCACCATGCAAATTAAGTACATATTTGTGGTTCTATACCATAATTGAGCCATAGGAGTAGCAAAATGCCCTAACAGGACACTAAAATCCATGGCCATGGCCAGGAGTCCCAGGCCCAGTGGCCACCTATCAAAATCTATGGGAATGGTGACTCTAAAAAGATAGCAGGTTGTGAAAATTCAACCAGCCTAAGGAAAAAGATCTCACCTGATTGAAATAAAAATGAGAACATCCTCTATGCTAAGCATAAAACACCATTACCATGACTTTAGTTGTCCTAAAGATTCTTCTAGAATATAATCTAAGTGGTATAGAGGAGGAGCAAATAACAGGCTCCGGAATCGGTCTGCCCTGGGTCTGAGATCCCGTCCCTCACGAGCTTTAGGATCTTGAAGACGTTAACTTCTCTCAAGTCAGTTTCCTCTCTTGTAAAATGGTGTCACTGTCATACGCCCGTGGGGCTGCGGACAGGATGAAGAGAGATGATGCTTCATCTAGTACCCAGCACAAAGGAAGCACTCTACACACGGTAGACATTTCTTTCATAATTATTACCATCATCAATAGAAATTCCTATGGTCATTTCCGAAACAGAGACCCACATGCATCAAAGAGAGAGTTGACATTTGTTAAACGTCACTGCAAGCAAGGCGCTCTGTTGATGTTATTTCTCCTTTAACAACATACCGAAAGTTAGGTTTTCTTCTCTGCCTCTTACTGGTGGGAAAATAAGGCCCACAGATGTTAAACAACTTAATCCAAGATTACACAGGTAGCAAGAGAGAAAGTCAGAATTTATACCCAACTCCAGTTGGCTCTAAAATCTAAGCTTTCCACCGCAGTGTCTGTGTAAAATTCCATCACTGACGGGAAAGAAAAATGCTACTACAGCTTTTTGCAGAGAGGAGACAGTTTTTAATTTTTATAGATAGGAAATTATATTTTAAGTAGCATGAACAGAAGAAGTGTGTTGCATGCAGGAATTAATAAAGTTTTTTTTTCCAATTTTTACTTGGGCACTCTGATACTTAAGCCTCTTAAGCTCCGGGCTAATATTGGGTTTCATCCAATGGCAGCAGGAAAACCAGTTCTCAAAAGATCCGATCCATCAGAACAGACGCCCCATTGCATATATGTTTAATTTTAACAAATAGGTTTTCATAACTATAGGATTTTTCTATATTTATTAAAAAAATCTGGCACACGAGGAAATATCAAATTGTGCTATTCCACCTCCATATGTGCCAGTTATCTATAAATATAGAAATGCAATAATTATCGCTCAAACTGTTACTTGTTAGATTTTTGAAAACAGATAAATTCTGAATATGAATTTGAAAACTAGTTGAAGGCGTTAAGAACTGGATAAGGATCTAGAATCATGGACTCTCTGAAGCAGGTGGGACTCTGAGAGCCACCTAGAGTAATACCCAGAGGAGGTGTTCGAATTCACTCTACCAAGTCGTCTTCAAGCCTCTGCTTAAACACCCACCGTGACAGCAACCTCACTACCTATGAAGGCTCTCATTTGCTACTGGATCACTCTATTTCTTGAAAATTCCTTCCTTATGTTTATGCAGAGTCTGCTAATACTAATACTACTATAAATGAAGTCACCATTCTATGTCAGGCATCCTATCAGCAGATGAGATGCATTATCCCACAGAAGCTTTAACACAACCTTATAAGATACTCATGTATTCACAGGAGACACATTAATCAAGGTACCAAGCATGACTGAGCTAATAAGTGGCCCAGTCTGCCCACCTCAAAGGCCTATGCTTTTCCCACAGCATAACAGGGGAGCAGGTGACAGTGCCCAGGTGGTGTTGGTGTTAGACTGGCTCACTAGGGAAGCACAGGACAATTTTAAACCTGTTTCCACAGGAAACCTCCTCTAATTCATGATTGACACTTATCGTGTCTCCATAAATATCCTTTTCTTCAGGTTTAATTACCCCTGATCCGTCATCATTTTGTGCACATAATAAAAGTGGTGTTTGCTCACCTTTCTGGGAACTCTCCTATGTATGCATTCTAATTCGCCAATGTTCTGTTTGAAGCATGATGTACCAGAACCAGAGATGGTACACCAGAAATGGCCTGAAAAGTGCAGAACAGGCACCCACCCTGTCCTCACTCTAGATACTCTAGTCCCATCAAGACAACCTTCTAGCCTTTTTGACAACTGCACACCAGGGGTACCAAAAAAAAGCATACACATTTTAAGCGATGTTATCTCTGCATTACTTTTGGAAGCTGAATTGCATTATGGTGGCAATGTGTAGTATGACATTCGCTCAAAAGATAGCATTAATCACATGAATGTCAGTGTCACCATGAGACAGGCAGGACAGTCAAAGAAAATGGCAGAAGCATGGTGGTCATTTGAGGAGCACAGGACAGGACAATGGATTGGACAAAGAGTTTCCCCCACTTTCTCCTAACTTAACACCCCTTGACTCCTACTGATGGGGGACCTTAAAGGATGTGTTGTACTATAGAAAACTGGCTACACTGACGGTACTTAGAGAAGAAATGGAAAGGGCACACACAGCGATACAAGTGGACGCTGGTCAACGTTGCTCAAGCAGTAGTTTGCTGTAATCGTAAGTGTCTGGACACTGATGGTGACCACTCTGAGCGCCTCTTGTAACTGCAGAAGTCAAACATGAATTGTAGTCATCTTTCGTCATTGGTATATATTGAATATTACAATTTTAATACATTTTTTCCTTTCTTATAATGTGTATACATTTTCTTAACACCCTCTGCATTACCATCAATTCCTATCATTTTTATAGTAAACAAAACCTCCAATTCTTTCTTGTTTTAGAATTTCCATCCCATGGCTCCTCTCATTCTAGAAAATTTTCTAACCATGTGATCCATGTCCCAGGTGACTGTTTTTCATATACCCCACTCCTCGGCTATAGCCTTTGGCCTGGAGTGGTACTTGACCCAGATCAATTAGAAGGCTTCGCAGATCTTTCTTTTTAACTGAAGGAAAAGAATTACTTCGTCTTTCAACTACATGAGAAATGTGTGAATTTGAGAGTTGTTTGAGGCCAGACTTCCTCCTTTGTGGAGAGAACTAAAAAATACACAAGGAGAATAAGAAATGAGTCAAACTGAGAGAGTCCCGTAGCAGTCCGATTCTAAGGCCCTCACATTTTGCTCACAAGAGCCAAAACCTTCCTTGTTTGTGTCCATAAAAGAGTGTTTCTGTCACTTGCAACCCCAGGAGTGCTGACTAATTTGCTGCTACCTTATCTCTGTTTGAACAGGTAGTTGACTTTTTGGATCCGAGTGCTAGCCTCGACATCCATTTAATATTCTTAGATTCAGGCCCTGTTCCTAGCTTATAAAAATATTTTGTTATCCTTTCTAGCTTCACAACTACTACAGATTTGGTCATTTAGCTAGCAGACCCCTCATCTAAGTAATTAACAAAAGCACTAGTACAGGGCAAGGCTGCAGGTCAGGCCTGAAGTCTTAGGGCTCTAAGACTCCTCGTTCAAAAGTGAACTGGTCTGTCAATCAGCACTATGCCCACGGCTTAGCTGTTGTCAGTCACGAACTGAGTTCAAGTGTTTATGCTTCTACAATTAGTCTACAGTGCAAATTCCCAGATCAGCCCCCAAACACAATCTTTCTTCTTTATGATTCAGCATTTCCATCACTCAACTACCTTCCAGGATTGCAGAGCATAGCAGAAACAAATGACAACATAATTTGCAAAACTCAAGCATTGGGTTAAAGAGAAAAAGAGGTCAGGTTCAAGAGTGGGAGAGATCTAGTTCTTATTTCATAGATGAAGAACCTGAGGTCAAGGAACATGGCCATTGCTATTCAGTTTGCTAAGTGTTTGGACTTTTGGAAGAATTAAAATGCTTTGCAGCATCTACTAAAATAATCATTTCTTTTAATTCAGCTATGTGCTTTTTTGATAAAAGAAAATGATTCCTTTTTAATAATGCTAGGACTAGGCTGACATAGATGATAGATTACCTGGGGGTGAGGGAGAGGGCACTGAACGTGGGAAGAGGTAAAAGGTAAAGATCAACTTGCTGTACCTCAAAATCGCACAGTGTCAGTCTCTCTGGGCTTTGCACTCATGCACAGCAAAGCAGTGGGGAAGGAATGAGCTTTGGAGTCTGATAAGCTTGGGTACAAATCACTCCACTTTCCCCATCTGAATAATGGTGTGGTGAGCACACCTCACAGGGCTGTTTTGGGACACAAATGACCACAGTGTTAAAGAATATGGCCCAGCATTAGGTCCCATCATAGTTCCTCAATAAATGTTAGCTCCCTCCCTACTTTATTTCTTCTTCTGATAATATGTGAAAAGAATTTTTTAAAGTCCACATTCACTTGGAGAAGTAGGAGTAATAAAATTAAACTTATGAGAGGATACACAAAATGTGGTATATTTAATACATGTAACGGACTATTATTCAATCTAAAAACAGAAGAAAACGCTGACACATGCTATGACAGGGATGAACCTCGAAGACATCGGGCTAAGTGAAATAAGCCAGACACAAAATGACAAATACTGTGTGACCCCACTGCTGTGAGGTCCCTAGAGGAACAGGAAGGGGAAGGGTGCTTGCCAGGGACCGGAAGGGTGGAGGAAGGAGGAGTTTCTGTTGGGGAAAAAGAAAATCTTCTGGAGATGGATGGCTGCACAATGGTATAAACTTACTTCAAACCACACTGAACTGTACATTTAAAATGATTAAAATGGTGATTTCTAGGTCATGCATATTTTGTAGCAATAAAAAAATTAACCACTTATTAAAAATTAAAGTTTGTGGGGGTTTTTCAATGTTGTCATTCTGAACTAAAACACAACCTGAGGATTTCCAAGTCAAGTATCTGCCCCTCCACTCCACCCCCCACATCTATAAAAGCTCCAGAAAGGCCCAGATGAGTTTTGTGGGGTATGGCAGCAAGCAATCCCTTGGCTAGAACAGAGCAGAGAATGAGCACAGAGGCAGGGCCTCCTGCAGAAGGGGTGCCAAACCGTGTGGTTCTGGAAGCTTCCTCTTTTCCCTCCTCAGTGCTCAACCTCTGGCTGAAAGATGGTAGAAACAGCAAGTTTCATCTTTTATACTTTCTCATTCAACTCACTCCAGTTTCACATTTGTAATAATATTTCTATCATCACAATTCTAAAGAGCATGTCTGCAAACATCTTAGCATTAGGGAAAGTCCTACTAGTGAAATCTTGATCACGTGGCTCATGGTCACCGCCAGCTCCTCTGAACTCTCAACACTAACTGTCTGTGCCGTTCAGTTGGCATTTGTCATCTGGAGCTTTGTGACATGTCATTTTTGTTGTCTTGTATTGTCATCTAACCGTGAGTCAGATGCAGTGAATTCTTTAACATCATCACCGCCTGGGGGCTGATTGCTCATCACCTGGCTACAGAAGAAAAGTATGCAGACCTTTTCTGTTACTGTTCAGCATATTTTCTCTGGCTTTGCTCTCTAAACTGGTGTGATCTAAACTGCCACTTAATATTTGAGACCTCCAGCCTCTCTTTCCATCCTGCTGCCAGATTGATCTACTGAAAATGCAAACCTGGTCATATCACTTCCCTGCTTAAAATCATCCCATTCTTGTATTTGCTCAGTATACGTTTTTTGAGCAACGACTAAGTGGGATATAGCCAGGCCGTGATTGGACCCGAGTGGGTTGTTCAGGATACGCACAGGAGAAAATACATTCCTGTCCTCTAGGAGCTTACAGTCTGGTGAAGACACTGACATGACACCAACTGCAATACAATGTGGGTGCTGACAGATGTGAGTACAAGACACCCCAAGACATAGAGAAATATGGGGTGTGAGGGTTTAGGGATATTGTCACTGAATACCACCTGACATGAGAATTTCCATCTCCCCCTTGGGTTCTCCTTGCTTCCTTGTACTGGGGAGTTGGAATCAGGCATAACCATCAGTGTAAACAAAAGAGAACCTTGAAGAGGCAGCATGTCTGAGGCAACGGATAGTCTGGGAGAGGATATCTGCAGTGTGTACCTGACAAAGTCCTCTTAGAATATATGCAGGACTACCTACCGTAAAACCATAAAGAAAAGCCAAACAACACAATTTCTCAAAATGAATAACAGGTCTTTCCAATGAACTATCCAATGACCAATAAGCATGTAAAATAGCTCCATGTAAGATGGTACATCTATCAGGAAATGCAAATTATTAATAAAAGCACAGGATTTATCACTACACACTGGCTGAAAATCTAAGAGACTGAAATACTAAGCATTGGTGAAAATGTACAGCATTGGGATATCTCCTCCAAGGCTGGTGGAAATACAAACTGCTAGACTTGGGGAAACATTCCAGCAGTGTCCAAGAAGGTTCACGGCAGTTTTTTTTCATAAGAGCCAAGAACTGGAAGCATCTCACATGTCCATCAATGGAACACCAATGGGCAATAAAGAGGAACAAACTTATGCCACAAACAGCATCATGCTGAATTTCACCAACATAATCATAATAGGTAGGCTTTAGGATGCAGTCATTGGGAGAAGGCAGGGTGGAACCTTCTGGAATAGCTTGATTTGGGTATGGGGGTAGAGAGGATTCATTGAGCCATACACTCAATATCTGTGCACTTTGTTGACTATATATTTCACTGTAATGGGGTTAATCATTTGGATGATTACTACCTTTGAGCCCCAGGTGTCTCAGTTGCTCCTGCCCGAGCCTCCACGTCTGGTCCAGCGCCCCATCTCTGATGGGGGAACTCCTTGTCCATAGTGGGTGGGAGGGTTTGTACCAATTAACCAAATGCAGGAATCCACATTTTTTTCTATATACACGTTAAAACCCTTACGATGCTCTAAGGGGTGGCACACCTTTGGTGACCGTCTCTTCCTGGTTGTAGAGAGAAGCTACAAGCTGTTAAGAGACATCATGGATGAGTAACCTTTTCCCTGAGGTAAGCAAAACTATGAGGAGGACTTGGATCCGGACACCGTCTTCCCAGGGAGCTGCAAGGACACTTGGTTCCACACCAGCAAGTTCCCTTGAATATTGAAAACATTGGGCGTCAAGCCAGGGGACAAGGCCCAAATTTCCTCTTAGGAAGGGATTCTGCAGCCAAATGCAGTTGGGCAGAAGTTTGTTACAGGAACTCCAGGTCTCTGACCAGCAGGGGTTGAATGGTCTCCATCTTCCTAATTGAATGAGAAAATATCTGTAAATCTAAAGGACTGCGGAGTGTCTCCAAGAACGTTCCCTCACTTCACAGTACTCACTATTGATTGGGCGGTGTCAATGCCAATGCCTCTCAGAGCAGATACAATTAGAGCAGTAAGAGCTCAGGACAGAACTTTTGGTGACATTCCTGTCTCACAGGACTTTCTCATCAGCATCGACTGAGTCAGTGTAAGATGAAAGCACCACGTTCAAAAGACCTGAAAGCAGGGAGACTGAAACACCCCAGGAGAATTAAGTAAAGCTCCGTGTGTCCAGCTGTGAGGAGAGCCACGCCTCCCTCCTGCATCCTGGGACTGCCCTCCCCTCCCTCCCCTCTCTCCTCAGCTCCTACCAAGCACACAGGTGTCCCCTAGGTCACGCTTCTGATTTCCACAAATCTCTGAAAACACACCTTCAACGTGGCTCCAGAAGAAAGTATTAAAGGAACTATCTTACCAATTATCGTACACAAGTTTAGACAATTAATTTGGCGAACTCATCCTAGAAAAAGTGTTATATCCCTCATTGCTGAATATCGCTAAAGTCACCTTCTAAGCACTCCCCTTGGGAAGCTACACACCGACGCCAGTGCTGAGTCCACTGTTCAAAGCAGTTTGGGAACTCTTTTGTATCCTTGTTCGAAGGCCTTCCCACGGAGACAGGGACATCTCGCCGTTCTGAGAATGACTCCAGTGTCCACCTCCATCTCCAGGTGAACCTCCTATAGGTGAATGCTGGCCTCCAATACACACCTGGAGAGCCTGATGTGAACTTGATCCATGTAGAGAAGAGCTGCCTGGAAAAATTCTCTATTTTTCATATCATGTGGGTGGATACTTCCCAGACAGCCCTTGTATTTTTATCACAATAAGGCCTGATGTTGCACAAAACCGAAAAGAAGGGGAATTTTTTTAACTTTTGATGATATTAAGTGTCAAAATTCCTCCAAAATCAAATGGAGCCTTGCTCCCAAGGTGAGTAATGACTCTTCTGTTGCTGGATGCGCTCTCAGCTGTCTATGCCACCACAGCAAGCAGGCTCCGAAAGCTTGGGTAGTTTCGTTGACACGAAGAAAAATAGTGCAAGAGGGGTTGTGTCTTTGTGTCCTCAAATACCTGTTATTCTCAATTTTTTTCTTACTTTCCCAAGACTCACTCTCTTTTTCAGGTACCATTCCACTCCAACCCCGCCCCCCCCCCAGTACCTATGTAAGTGGTATCAATTAAACATTGCTAATGATAACTTTTATAATACATAGGTAATAGCTTAAGATGTGACCTCCCTCATGGAACTATTTTGTATTTTAAAAGAGACTGGGGACATTTTTCTGCTGCCTTGCTCCCTAGGTCTCGTGATACAGGCATGTAGGAGAACCCCCATCCATCTAATGAGAACTCTGGTACCACCTGCTGACAGAGTGGCCCTCTCTGCCTCCCAGATCTGGGGTGCAGGCTGAATTGTCAATCTCTACCAGAAGGGATAATGAACCCAGACTAAAATAACTTGAATAATAAATGTTGTATCAAGAGAACGCACGACAGGGCCTGTCCGCAATACACCCACAGCAGAATCCCAGAGCTAGAATTTCTAGGATGTGTGCTTGTTATCTCTTTGGAGGGAAGTCACAAGAATAGATTAAGGCACACAGAAATAGTACTGAAGCACCCACTGATTCTGTACTGGCCCAGAAGTCAGGCTTTGCAAGGCAGGGCTGGCCAACATATCTGTTTATACAAGAGCTTGAATTCATTATTTTGTATTCTGCTTTCTGTAATTACAGAATCGGCCAAGGTTCAGAGGTTAAGTCAGGATGGGGATTACCAGTTTGCATCTGCCTGGTTTTGCACTCTCCAGCGGGTAGGGGAGAATGTAGATGTAACCAGCCCAGAAACTCCGTCTTCTGACCCTCCTGAAACTCTTCTCTGGGCAGCAAGGCTGTCGCATGCCAAGTACCACGCCAGGTCTTGGGCATAATGAGTTCAGTTTTTGACAGCTCGAATTCGAAATATCAGAAAACAACTGGAAATACTAGAGGGGCAATCAGGCAGGGGGTCAGGACTGGAGATAGGATTTTAAAGTCATCCATCAGGAAGACATGGTTGAAAATGCAGGAGTAGATAAAATACCCAGAGAGAGCTTCTAGAATAAAGAGAGAAGCAGCGTGAAGGTGGCACCAACGGGAGAGTCAACACGAAGTAGAGGATGGAGGGAAAGGAGCCAGTGAGGGTGAAATGAAGGAGTTCCAGAGGAGTGAGAGGAAAGTCAGAGAAGTTTCAAGAAGAAAAAATAAACACTAGAGTCAGGCTACAGAGAGACCAGGCCAAGGGAAGACAAAGGTAGGTAATGTCATTTGACAATTAGGAGCTGACCACTGTTGACCTTTCCCAGAGCAATTTCTAGGAGAAGTGGGTGAGATGGGCAGAGGTGGGTGGGGGGGTGGCGGGGGGGGGGGGGGTACCAGAATCAAACTGTGCTGATGAGTCAAGTGCAGGTCCGGAAACAAGCATCATTTTAAAGGGAGTTTGAAAAGGATCATAGCTGAGGGAGACCCAGAAAGTTTTGTAGCAGATGTGTTTGTTTTTCCTAAAAAGGACTATGTGTTTACAGCCAGAAGGGGAAGAAGCCAGTGTGGAGAGAGAGTAATTGAAAATTTAAGGAAAAGAGGGGGCAACTG
>PVJL010002301.1:116303-206091 GCA_004026885.1 Lyroderma lyra
GGGGGGGGGGGGGGGGGGGGGGGACAGTCAGAAAGCAGGGGCTCTGAGATGACGACAGGGGTGCGAGTTGGGTGCCTTGACGGGGGGCGTCATGGCCCACCCCAGACCGACCGCGCACGGACCCTCTGGGAAGCCCAGGGCCACGGCAGACAACGGGGGCGGCGAAGCGAGCGTTTGGAATGAAGGTTTGCAGATAACCAGGAGAGTGAGCGGACGGGATCGCCGTGACGAGCCGCCCCTCGGCCCAGCCCGTCCTCCCAGCGAGGGTCTGCGCAGGCCGGACGTGGCGAGCAGCGCGGGGCCAGGCCGGGCCGACCGGACGCGGTGCCCTCGGGGCGCAGCTGGGACCCCACGAGTCACCCCGTGAGACTCGTGCCTTTCATCAGAATTCCCCATTGCTGAGTGTGTGTGTTCGAAAACAACCAAGTGTACCCGCTCTCCCGTTCCCTCTTTGCGTCTACCCCATTTTAGTAAGCCTTCTCCCTTAGAGCCTTCATACACGTACATTACTTCTCCTTTACCAGCTCTAGGCAAAGCCATAAAAGCCGCGCTGGGAGGCGAAGCGGGACAGGCGTGGGAGACGGAGAGAAGGACGGACGCACGTGTGCCCGCCGCCCGAGTTCTCGCGCCCGCGCTCCACCGGGTCCGCCCGCTCTCCACGCGGCCCGCCCTGCGGGGCAGGGGTGGCCGCCATGATGGCTCTGGGGGCACCTCCGCCCCTCCCACCCCCTTCTCCCCTTCTTTGCCTTCCGCCTTTGAATTCGTCTGCCTTTTGCGGAGGAGGACGCCACCGCCATGAACTTCCGCCGCGTACACGCAGAGGCTCTGGGACGGCTTCCTTGAGCTCGCCCGTGAACAGTCCCCCAGGTCACCCCGACGGCGACTTGGGAGGGCACAAGGCTCCAGACACTGAGACTTAGGACTCGAAGCTGGCTCTCCTCCTCTCCACGAGCCCACGGGACGGCCACCGACCCCCTCATCGCCCCGGCGGTGTGCGGCGCACGCAGGGGCGCCCCCGCGGCCAGCTCCCACGAGGCACCGGGGCCCGGGCAGGAGCTGACGCCCCGCCCCCCCCAGACTTGCACAGACCCCTCCGCGGGGCTGTCAATCTAACACCTTTTGTGACAACTACATTTACTGGAAAATAATTTCAAATGATTTCAGCAGAGCCAGCTTCTGAAATTTTCCCCATGTACGTTTTTAGCTCTCGATTTCCCTGAAGCCATATGATGTCACTTGCGTCTCAGTCCCTGAGTGCCAAAAATTCTGCTTTCATATCTTTAAAATTTGCCAAACTATAAAAACCTCAGATCTCAGTTTGGGTTTTCATCTCCCCACCAAGAAGGCAAAAATTACTTTTACTTTCTACACTTTTCAGAGTTAGAAGATCAATGACAAAGAGAAAGAATCGCAGCTCACAGATTCATGAAACCTTCCATGTTTCCCCCTGCGTCGGCTAATGGGCTGTCCTGACGCTATTTGGAATTTTCATTTCAGAGGCTTGTCAGCGGCTATTGCGAAATCTACCTAAATACAGTCCTGAAGCTCTGAACGTGACAGGTAACCAAGAGACCAATTTTCAAACACAGTCCTTTGCTTTAGTATGACATAGTCATTAGCGATTTTAGACGTTGGAACATTTCCCACTGATTTGGAAGTTTCATGGGTTCTTGGGACGTACAAGGTTGGACAACTAAATTCGCGAACTCATCCTAGACGAAGTGTCACATACCTCATTGCGGTACATCACTATGGTCACCTTCGAAGCACTCCCCGTGGGAAGCAATTTTGGAACTTTTTCTGGAAAGGCCATCAGAGCTGTTGCCACACCTTGCTAAGGTTACGACACCTGACCGAGTTGTTGGTACGGTGCTGCCAACGTGAGCCCACGGTGGCCAGTTCGCGAACCCAATTGTCAGATTTTGAGGACGATGACAGCTCTGATGACCATTCCAGATAAAGAGTTCTAAAACTGCTCTGAAGGGTGGACTAGGTGCTGGTGTCAGTGCATAGCTTCCCAAGGGGAGTGCTTCCAAGGTGACCAGAGTGATATTCAGCAATGAGGTAGGTAGCACTTTCTCTAGGATGAGTCCGCAAAATTAATTGTCTGACCTCGTATTTACTAAAGCTTTTGAGTTCACCTAAAAGGGAAGAAAAAGCCTTCATTCTGCTTCCCTTTCTAATTACACTCCCATTTCCTTAGCGAGTCCTTGAAAAAAAGATTTCCCCAAGTCTCTAATCATCTCTCCAGTCATAATCTCCATAATTGTGTCTCTTCCAGATTCCTTCCTGGCACAGCCCAGAGAGTGATTTGCTCCATGTGGTTAAAAACCTTTTATTTTGTGCCAGTTAGGACTTGTTTTCACGGCTTGGGCTTTCATGCTGCATTGAATGTGATTGATCACTACAGGCTTCCTTTCTATCCCCAGTGACTGACTGGAGTCCTGGTTCCATCCTCTTACTGGAGGGGCCCGACAGGAACTCTAGGGTTCCACCAGCTCACCCCGTTATCTCCACTGTCTTTTACCCATTTCAGTAAGAAAGCATTAGGAAGAGAATTGTTTCGCCCCTAACAGCATGCCAAATAAAAAATCAGGGTTCAGTGACCTTAACACATTCTTAGACTAGTGATTGTCCACCTCGGGCGATCTTTGTGCCAACACCCCACCCACCACTACCTGCGGGGAACATTTTTGGTTGTCACAGCTGGAGGGAGGGGCCAGGGACGCTGCTCAACATCTGGAAATGCACGGAACATTCTCCAGCAACAAAGAATCATCCTGCCCAAATGGCAAGAGTGAGGGGGTTGAGAAACCCTGCCTCCAGCAGACCGTGCCCCCACCAATAGCCCTTTGAGATTGTTTCTTAGACATCGCTGTACCCCAGTTCCTAGGCAACTGGCATATGAGACTGGCTTGTTCTGCGTCTATTTACCTTAAAATGTTATTTCTCATAGGCAGTCTAATGATTAGTCATCCTCAATGGTAGAAAAACACGACCTACAGTCTAACTAGAATGTATTCTGCAGCACGTTACTTGCAGTGTGACTAGCATTCCTTTCTCCCTTGCTCTGTCCTTACTGAAAGGGGAGGAGGTGCACACAGTCTTCTGTGTGATGTATCGATGGTCTAGATGGCCATCACGGCAACCCTGGGGCGTGGAGTCAGGTGACGTGAAGGGCCTACTTATGTTCCTAGGTATTCCTCACTTTGTAAGAGAAATTCTACCAAATTCCACCAAAGACATTCTGGGACTGCCAGCAGGCCCTCTTAGGCCCACACTAAGGCCCTTGTGAGGAAGGGGGCAATCTGTCCTGGCCAAGCCCCAAGAAAGGTCTCTGGGAGGCAGGAGCCGCCTCCAGGTATCAGAAAGTCAAGGGACCATCTTAAGGACTGAGGCTTAGGAGGACAGCTCAGAGTGTCCCTGTACACTCTTCCCAACAAGACTGTGGGACATAAGACCCTTCTGAAAGAAGTTGTGGTAACTGAAAGCCTGAGGTCAAGGGCACAAGTGACGAGAGAGCAGCAGCAGCTGGAGATATCCACCATGGGGCTGCGAGTGGAGGTGGAGGGGAGTCGGGTGAGATGCTAATCCTGGAGGGGAGCGGTGCAGGAGGACCCCCCGGAGGGTCCCACAGCAGCTCGACTGCGTGCTGCTCTCTCGTACCATCAGGTGGCTCTAGAAGCACTTCGAGTTTGTCGCTGGCACGTTGCAGAGTCCCACCCAAGCCCCCTGTGCAGGCTCCCTAGGAGCACGCTGAGGGGCTGACGCAAGCTGAGGGGAGGACTGCCCTGGGCTGTGATGGTACAGGCACTCCAGCGCCGTGTTGAGACCTCTGCCATAGGAAAATGTCAAGCATCTCCTAGTCTCTCAGAGGCATATGATCTCTAAAATTGTTGAATCTCCTTGGCTACCTATAGTTCGTAATTGCCCCTAATAGGAGAGAGGGCTCCCAAAGAGTTTTTAAATTAATCATATCATTTTGTTTACAATAAAATACACACACACACACACACACACACACACACACACAAACACACACACTTGTAGCTACATTAGCACCAAACACTTCCCAGAGCAGCCATTAGTTAACTAGACTAGCTGGTCGGGGTTCCAGCCCTTTTATACACACTCATCAGTCCCTAAAGAAATTCTAGTCAACAACAAAGAACTAATGTGGAACTGCCTATTGGTCTTCTCTCTCCCTCCATTACAACAATTCACATGATGTGAATTCGTGTATTGATTGCTGATTTTATTGATCTTTCTTTGCAATAAACTTCCTCCTATACTTTGACATTTTGGGAGAAGTTACCTGTTATTCTCACTCTCCTTTTTGTCTGTCTGTCTGTCTGTCTATCTACCGTCCATCGTGGATCTGTTTTTCTCTCTATATCCTCCTTTCTTCCTCCCCTTTCACTCACCATCCCTCCACTTCTGTCTGAAACTTTCGTGATCTTTTCCTCCTGCCTCCCTCTCACCCGACCTGCCACCGCCAGGCTAATTCTCAAAGTGCTCTTTGTGGGCTCCTCTGTGGTGACACCGGGGCTGTCTCAGATCCAGCCCCCAGTCCTCTGGCCCCCAGATTCATTCCTGTGTGTTTTGCCCTGCTACAGCCCTTAGTACTATCCGTCCAGCAGTGTGCCCTAGTAAGTCCTAGGCTGGTCAGGTACCGTGCATCCCAGCCTCCTCTCTTGGACATGGGACAGGCAGAGGAGGTACCCCAGGCTTTCATCAGCAAGTGTGTTTTATGTGTCCGGTCTTGTAAGGAGCGCGTGTAAGTGGTATTTTCCACAAAAGTTAAATCCTCAGCTACCAGTTTCCTCCTCTGGCTTCTAGACCTTTTAGCCAACTCCACTCAGCACTTTCAATGAGATGCTCTTTTTAGCCCAGCTATTTATTTTCTATACTCCTTGAAAATATATATATTTGAATTTGCATTGCTATGTACAGTAGACTCTCCATTGCCCAGAACTCAAGCAAGTGCTGGTTGCTTGAGTTCCAGTTGACAGAGTCTGTTTACGTTTATCTGGAATCTACCAACTCCCCTGGGTGCTGGTTAACTGAGAGTCTACTGTCTTTGGAAAGAGGGGCTACTCCGAAGCTTGGGTGTGGAACTCTATGCCACCTTGAGAGGGAGACATCCAATGAATGCTTACGTTTTTATTACTATTTATTTTACTGTAATTATAGGGATTATGGATATTCACTGTGAAAAAGTTGGAAAATGATGAAACTTATAAATCCCATAGCTCTGAGATAACCACTTTAATATTTTAGCATGTTGCTTTTAAACCTTTGTCTCTACAAATGTGCACAAAGGCGCACGCGTGCACACACACACACACACACACACACACTGACAAAATTAATTCATACTGTATCTTCAGATGGATTTTCTACTTTTACCACCAATTACTGGTTTTCATGTATTCTAAATTTAATACCTGCTCACTGGTAGAAAATTCATAAAGCAAAGAAGTACAGAGTTACATCTCTTCTAATTTCACAAAAGGTTGCCACTGTGAAAATTTTAGTATTTCAGTCTGCACATTTTAAAAATTTGGATAACAAGGTGTGTGATTTTGCACTATGCTTTCTTTATAACATTCTATTTTCATAATATTATGAGCAGTTTCCCAGATTCTCAAAATAGGGCTTGCAGTGCCTCACAGCTCTAGTTTTGTGTTTTTTCCTTGAACAGAGAGTATATAACTTACGAATTTTGTAATGTTTAGTTTTGAAAATGTACTCAACACTCAAAAACAACATGTATTCTCAGCTTAATATATAATCATTATTTCAATCTCATTAAGCCTATTCCATAAAGTCTCTATGCCATTTTTTATTTCTCTCCATAATCTTTGAAGGCTTACAAGATTGTGTTAAAGGCTTGCACGAGTCTTCCAACAAGTTCATCTTCTTTCTTCTATGAAATTTTAGATTGATATATTTAGCTTAGGTAGATGGCTGTTAAAAGAACATTTTCATAATGTATCTTTTAGCAAAATAAAAGAACTTCTCTGGTTTAATGTTTTTGCCTTAATGTCTTTTCTGTCTGATGTTAATTCTGCCACTACATATGCTCTCTTTTTTTGGTTCCCTGACAAATATTTGGCAAACATTTAATTTCAACTTTTTGTTGGTTCTTTTCTCTAACGTCTGTAGGCAGGTTATAGTAAGGTTTTATTTTACCTTAATCTTTGTTCTCTACTTACTGTCATGGAGTATCTATGTGGATTTATGTTTATCATTTTTATTTTTATGTTCTTTGGATATTATTTTGCTTTTTCGCTGTTCAGACAACATTATGCTGCTGTAATCTTCTTTAGTAGTTTGGTAAGTATACATTTTATTTATGACTCTATTAGTGGTTGGATTTATATGTTCAAAAACAGTGTACCTCAGGGATCGGGTTCAGTTACCTGAAATAGAAAATCTTCCAGATCTGGACTCCCCGTTCTCACAGAAAAGGAAGTCAGAACACGGAGTGCGTCTGCCCCCCAGGGCCGTCCTCTAGCGTTCCGTCACCCCAAGCCTAAGGCTTCCATCCCACGGAGGCCTCAGTGTCCCAGAGGACGGCCGTCCCTGTGCCCTCCCAGCCACATTGCAAACAGGAGGAAAAAAAGAAGAGAAGGAGGAGGGGGACGAGGGGGAGGAGGAGAACAGGATGGAAGAAGCAGTGCCTACATCTGCGGTGCAAAGGCTGTCCAGATCGGCCGGTTCTCTTTTGTCTCGTTGGCTAGAATTGTGTCACGTGGCCACTTCTAGCTACAAGGAGCCTGGGAGACAGAGGCTTTGTATCTGGGTACTTACCACTGAACAAAACTGGGTTTTTCTTAATGAGGCAGAAAGGAGAATATATTTTAGGCAAATATTAGAAATTGCTTACCCACTATGTCAAACATTGTCCAAGTCAAGAGGGAAACACTGTTTTGTCCACCTGTGCCTCGTGCTTGCCCCCAGCCCCCACCCGCACAACCACTCCCCTACACCACTGCGTTTTAGCTCTAGGTATTGATGAATTTAAACGTAAATTTTTAACCCATTTTTTTTTCACTAAATGATCATTTTAAAGTATGTAACTTCCTTTTCAAAGGCTTTAAAATCACTCTGTTTTAAAACACCTTCAAACATTATAAATGCTTAAATTTATAGTTACTGAGTTTCACTCTTCAAATTCTTTTAAACCATGAACTTGCCTTCTTTACATTCTTGGATTTCGGTTCTTTTCACAATGGTCTGAAGTACGAGTTCAAGCGATGTTTAAAAATGTGTGCACGTGGGCGCTGTGTACTCTGTGCTCTGGCACGTGGAAAATTGTCTTCCCAGCTCAGCACTCCAGCGCCTGACTCATGCGTCATATTCGAAAGCAGGTGTCATTAAAAACGACCTCAACTCACTGAGCTCCCTGATTACTTCATAACCCCAAAGTAACTTGTTCTTCTCCTCAATTCAGACCGAATCATTTTTGAATTTCAAAAACAAAACAGAACGTAAGTATAATTCCAAAAGTACGGATGAACAGCACAGACCTTAACTGAAGTTGTCTTTAGTACAGCAGCAGGAACCACAGTGCGTGTCATCGAGTCTTCTAGAAGTATTCTCCCGCAGCTCTCTTTCTTAAGTTTCATTCTTTATAGCAGGCTCCATGTCACTGCATCTGTGATCCTCCCTAAACATTTGACTTTCTTCACCCTCCAAACTCCATGTGTATACTTTTTATTTTTAATTTATTTTTTAATTTGCTCTTTTTGGTATTCATGGATTTTAACAAATGCATAGAATCATGTAAACTTGGCCTGACATGGGACTCAGGAACTATCACCCCCAAAATCCCTCATGCTGCCCCTCTGCAATCAAACCCTCTTTCTTCCCCTAACCCAAAACAACCACTGAGCTGTGCTCTCTAACATTTTATTTTTTCACAAATATCATATAAATGGAATCATACAATATGTAACCATTTGAATCTGGCTTTCCACTTTAGCATAATGCATTTCAGATTCATCTATGTTGATTTTGGACTTCTAGCTTCCAGAAATGTAAGAAAATAAATTTCTGTTATTATAAATCACCCAGTTTGTAGTATTTTGTTATGGCTGCCCTAGGAAACTAATAAAACCAATTGAAGTATACAGTCATTCCTTGGTATTCAACTGCCTTGAAACTTGTCGAATTTGGTACTCGACACATTTTGACATGAAAATTTGTCCCGGTCCTTGTCATTTGTTTGGTACTCAATGCACAAGCTAGAACTCGCCATTGTCAATTGCCTCGTGACTCACTAGCCTTTCCAGCCGAAAGAAGGGGTCACGTAGCTCTTACCCCGAGCACATGCCCCTGTGGTCTTATCTTAGCTTCTGTGGTTTTGTGTATTTTGGTCTGGGAATGCATTAAATTTATTTACGATTCCTCGTAGGAAATATTTGTTTGGTACTCCTTGTTTTGGGTAGTTGTCACATCTCCTGAAAGCAATTAATGACGAAGTATTCAGGTACCACTGCATTTATTAATAGGTTATTTATAATTTGGAGAATAAATTATGAACAAAACTGTGATGAAAATTTATTTATAGATTTTTGTGTGAACATAGATTTTCATTTCTCCTGAGCAAATTAAGGGTGGGATTGCTAGGTCATATGATAAATGTATTTTTAAAAGCCATAATATTCATCTGAGCAACTTTACCTTTTTGCAGCCCTACTAGGAATGCATGAAATTCCAGTTGTGCTTCATCCTCATCAGCACTTAGTTTCATCAGGTAGTATTTTGTTTGTTTTTATTCTTTTTAATTTTAACCATTCTAATAGTTGTATAGTGGTATCTCATTGTGATTTAATTTTCATTACCATAATAACTAATACTGTTAAATATCTTCTCAGTTCCTTAAATGCCATAAATGTCTTTTCAAATCTTTTGTCCATTTCTTATTAAGTTGTTAGCTTAATTTTGAGAAATGGTTGTATATTCTAGTTACTTGTACTTCATCAGATACATGCTTTGCAAATTTTTTTTTAAATCTGTGGCTACTCTTTTCATTTCTGTATTAGTGTATTTTGAAAAGAAAAGGCTTTAAATTTTATGAAGTCCAGTTTATCCATTTTCTTTCTTTAATGGACCAAATTATCGCATCATATCTAAGAATGTTCTCTCTAATCCAAGGTCACAAAGATTTTTTCTTGTGTTTTATTCTAATATTTTAAAATTTCATGCTTTATATTGATCTATTTTTCTGTATAATGGGTGGCTTACTTTTTTGCTTGTGGATATCCAATTATTCCAGCATCATTTGTTGAAAATACTATCTTTTTTCCATTGAATTGTCTTTGTCCTTGGTCAAAAATCATTTAAACATATTTGTGTAAATCTATACCTAGACTTTCTATTGCACTGAATCTATGAGTTGCTTTATAATAAGTCTTGAAATCAGATAGCATGAATCCTCCTACTTTGATTCTTCTTTCCTAAAATTATTTTGACCATTCTTCTATTTTTTGTGACTTCCAATATAAACTTCAGAATTGCGCACACACACACACACACACACACACAACATATACTAATAAGACTGTGTTGAATCTACAGATCACATTGGAGGGAATTGACATCATAAATTGAATGTTCCAATCTATGAACACAATATGATTATAACTCTCCATTTATTCAAGCATTATTTGATTAATTTCATCGTTGTTTTATAATGCTCTGCATATAGGTTCTGCATATACTTTGTTAGATTAATACCTAACAATTTCCCCTTGTTCACTGCTAGTATATAGAAATACCATTGATTTTTGTATCTGTATTCTGTTTGTTTGCTAAAATCACTTATTAGTCCTAGGAGTTTTTGCGGGGGAGTTTTTTGTAGATTTTTTTGGAGTATTTTAAGAAGGTAAGCATGTTGTCCACAATACAGTTTTCTTTCTTCCCTTATCAATAAGTATGCCTCTTATTTTCTTATCTTACCTTATTGTACTGGTTAGGATTTCTAGTAGAATATTAAAGAGAACTGATGAGGGCAGAGACCCTTTCCTTGTTTCTGATGTTAGCTAAAATCATTCAGTCTATATAATTTTTCATTTTAATTTTTTAATCCATCTGTAATTTTGTATTTATTGTGGGTTTGTCATAGACATCATTTACTCGAGTCTTGAACTTCTTCCAATTAAATAATCCCTGGTTTTAATTTGGTTTATTTAAACAATTTACATTTATGAAAATTAGTGATGTTTGAATTTAAACCTCTATTTTATTATTTATTTTCCTCTAGTGCTTTTTGTTTTTTCACGTGACTCAACTTTTTTCTGTCTTCTTTTATATTATGTAAATATTTCTTAATATTTTTTAAATTCATTTCTTGGATTTTGGTCTATACTTTTTTGAGGGATTATGCCTCTGGCCAGAGTTTCTCCCTGGATTTGGAGCCTCATGGTGTTGCACTGTTTTGTGTAAGGGGAGGGGGTCACTCTTGCAATAAAGTGGTAAGAGTAACAAGAGAAAACCAGAAGAAAAGATTCACACACACACACACACACACACACACACACACTATTAAGGTCACTGGGCCATTTTCCTAGTTCCTCTGCCCACGCAGATGGGTTACCTCTTAGAGTTTAGATAAACCCAGCACCACCAGTTCTAGGTAGTACAACACAATTACTGGGGCTGGCCTCAGGCATGGCCAGGGAAACAAAAAGAGAATCAATGAAAGAGCAGGGATCTCCTCCTCCATTCTCTGACTTTCAGAAGCCTCTTTTACTGATCTTCTGACCAGAAAGATGACTTACTGTTAGGTTTTACTCTCTACACTTTGCATAGTTCTGCTTTGGCCATAAATGAAAGCAGAAACCTAAAGGAGGGGAAGAAACAGGAAATTTATCAATACCAGCTGGTCTTCATGCTTTGGCTTTCCTACCTGCCTGACTGCTACGGTTTGCTTTCCTGACTCTTCAAGTAGTTGCCTTTCATATTCTCCCTAAAGCTGAGTTTTAATCAGTGACGCGGATAAGAAGTAATAGGCTTACTCCTTCTAGGTCAGGACTAGAAGTCTGTCATGTGCTCATTATGTAAAACAATTTGTCTCTTGACTTGCCCCATTTTTATTCTTTATTTGTCACTTAAATGACAATTTTATTTTCTGTTACAACACTGATTATATTGAAGTAAGAAGAAAGTAATATCCCTTCAAGGATTATACCTATCTGCCCACTATGGACTTTTGATTTTCCAGGTTGCTAAAGAGTGTCGCATTTTACAATCTTTATAACATTAAATTAATGCAATCTTTATGGTACGTGTCCATCATTCGACTTCCTGGTAAAGGAGGTTAAATGGCGCGGCAGAGTAATACTGAAAGTACAAAACTTCCAATCAGCTCTCTGCTCTTAAGTTAGAATTGCTATTTCATACAACGAAAGGATCAGTAGTCTATAATAATGTGTCTCTTCCTCTCCCACGAGAGTGTGATTAGAAAGGCACCATATGGCAGCAGTCTGCGTTTTATATATAACTGGGGCACTGGAAGGAGGAGTGAGGGAGGAGATAAAGGTAGTCCTCATTGTTAACCAAGTATGGAAGACAAATCCAGATGAATGCCATTTCTGTAACGAACAGAACACCTACTGAGCAAGGAAGGCTGTGTTTTACATGCTGGAGGTGGTTTTCAAAAATGCAGAAGACAAGTGTTCCCACTTCCTAGGAGATTGGTAGGACAGATAACTTGAAACCCATTGTAAAATAAGTGGAAGTGTGATAATGCAAAGAGCGATCAGTATAAACCATGGTGGGTTTTCTGAAATGAAAGGAACAGTGGGATAATCAGCATTGATTTCCTGACAGAGATGGAATCCTTAAAGGAGAAGTGGAACTGGGTATACAATTGGAGGAAATTTAAAAAAATAAATAAATAAGAGCAGAAAGAAAAAGTCAAGTGAAGGTAGCAGAAAATACAAAGCATAGAAAGGAAATACCACGTGGGAGATAAAATTTAAAATTTAGGGACCAGGTCATCAAGGGTATTAAAAGTGAAGGCAGTTTTATTTTTACCTTGAGAGTTGACGAAGAGCCATAATTGAAGTTTTTGAGCAGGAATAGTAGCATAATGAAAGCTGTGACTTTAGAAGACCCATGTGTAGTATGCAAACTATGGTGACACTCAAGTAGGGAGGGACATGGAAGCAAAAACATCAGCCCCATTACAACAGTGATCTGGATATGAAGGGTCAAGTGTCTAAGTAGGAAATGGACTGCAAAAAAGATGGATTAAAGTATAATCATGGATGGTCCCAAGGGCCTTGGAAATGGGCGACACAGAGAAGTGACGGATTGGGGAAAAATCTAGCCAAGTTCAGTTAGAAATACTGATTTTGTGTTGCTCATAAGACAACTTGTTTGAGAAGCTCATCGGGTAGGAAGGAAGGAAGGGCTCAGGAGCACAGGGGAAGGTGTCAGCTCTAGAAATGAGGAAGTAAATGGGGAGATCACAAGTGTGAATATAATTGCCAAGAGGGTGCATAAAGGAAGAGAAACCCATGGGAGTTACCCAACTTTCTAGGGCAGGAAGTAGAGAAGAGAAGGAAGCTTTGAAAAGGGGCAGGAGACCATCATTCTGCTTTTAAGGAGGACTGACAGAGTTATGGGGAGTCTAGGAGAGTGAGCACTGGGACAGCTGGCGATTAAGAAACCAGTAGTGATCTTTATAGGAGCAGCTTCCACAGAGTCATGGAGGCAGAAGCCAGAATGCAAGGCTCGAGAAGTGAGGGGCTGTGGCTGGGTGGAAGGGGGTACGGTGGCTGTATCCCCCTTGAAAAAGTCCAGCAGTGAGAACTTGGGTTCCATGGACCAAACATTAGCTTCTGATGGGCAGACCAATCAGGAAGAATATTAGGCGCCAGTAATTTGTGGGAGGCACAATGGTCCAATGGTACCAGGTGTTCTTGATAAAGAAGACAAAAATGACGTGGAAAGTAAGAAATGATGGAGTCGAGCAAAAGAGGGTCTTCCTCGTACAGAGTGTTGATTTTCTTCAAAAATCTCTCTCATTTCAGAAAATGACTTCGTCCCCCACCACTGCCACCCTCTATCACCCCCATCTTTACTGGGTTTGCATTGCTATTGCCATAGAAGTCAAGGGAATGCTGTTAAGTTTCAAAGATGTAGACTGCAAGGAAAGGACATGCTCTTTCCTAGCAAGTGGAGGGGGAAAAGAAAGAAAAAGCAAAGCAATGACCTGGGAAGCTTTGATGGAAAGCAGATGCACCACTCAGGCCCGTTCAAACTTAAAGCCAAACTATTGCTACAACAGCTTCTTTCCTCAAGACTTCCCAGTGGGAAGTTAGCTGTCTCTAATTCCTCTCCACTCCATGCCCAAGTTCATTTTTTTATCAGCACTTCCCCACTACCCTGCTCTCACAGCCACCACTTGCTTGCATATGACAGAAAGAGCAGGATCTCTGCCAAGAGCTGAGAGCAGGTAACTCTTCTGCTTCAGCCATGAACTGAGGAACAGGGACCTCAGGGCCCCCCTCGTCCAAGCTGGGGAGTTGGAATGTGCCCCCATCGCCTCTGGCTCTAAGACTATGAACATGTGAAAGAAGGGTTTGGGGAAGAGTTAGAAGGCATAGAAGGTATGAGCTTTCAGACCCTCTGCAGATTTCACTCTAAAACGTCTTACCTTGAAATTGTAGGAAATACCACAGCACCTCATTTTAGCATATCCTCGAAATCACTCAACACGTATTTGTAAACACTGCAATGAAACAGGAAGTGAGCCAAGGGCGATCCCAGCCTCACACCGGTTACTCCTGCCCCAGTCTTCTCAGAAGCTTTCTCAAGGACTCAGTGGGCTTTACATGCAAATTCATCCCCTTCAGGACTGATGAATGGCATCTTTTGTAGGACATTCTAAATCTAGGAATGACTAAGGGGCAAGTTCTCCTGGGGAACAAAATGGCAAGATGATCATTACCATAGCGCATGTGCACAATCAATCTCTCTCTCTCTCTCCCCGACCCCCCACACCCCACTCTTCCTTCTGCAAGGACATTTTAAATGAGATTTCGGGCCAGGAATGCCTTTGCCCAGGCTGTGCCTATGACTCGGGAGGGACACAGAAGCTGAGGGAAGAGGAGGGTAGACCGGGTCAGAGTGGAAGGAGCAAGATGCCGATGGCTCTTCCTAAACTTCAAAGTGAGACAGCCATTGCACTTAAGACTAGACAAACAGGACAGGGATAGGAGACAGAAATGGCATTGAAGACGTTTGACCAAAGCCCCCACTTCTTTCCTTGTAGAAACACCTCTCAGCGACCCACGAAAGGGGTCAGGAGCTGACCTGGGTGCCCACAGCCAGTGACAAAGCTCTAATCCATTAACCCCCTTCCAATGGATGGGTCCCTCAATGGCCTTCACAGAACATCAGGAGGGTGAAGGAAACACAGCTAGTCAGCAGTGTGCCAGGTGTCGCAGGAATGGAACAATGAGTTATGTGACCCACAGGCTCCATTGTCAATGAAGTAGCAGAATTGTGTTCTTCAAAACAAGGATCACGGGGGGACCATCTCGGGGTTGGGTGGGGGGCTCCTGGGGCTGAGCTGAGGAGCAGAGGCCCAGCCCTGCTGTGGTGAGTCCTCTGCAGGCTGCAAGGAGTCCCAGACTGCCTGCAGTTACACTCAGACAAACCTAAAAGGACATACATCATCTCTCATTGCACATCCCTATGCTAATCACATGACACTGTATTTATCCAGCCCTCTGCCAAGAGCCCAAACCTTTATCCGGGGGACCAGAACAGTTGATCTTAACACCTTTGAACAGATGGAAAGTGCACAAACGGGAGAAACAGGAATAGAAAAGCAAACTGTACCTCTCAAGCGCTAACCTTGGCCCAGAGAAGACATAACGTGCAAAGGGGAACTGTCAAGAGAAAAATCACAGTCTCTTCAGAAGTCAATGTACCTTTAATTTCAAAAGTACAACTGAGTACCATTTTCTAGACAGATGATTCCCTACTTCATAGCTCTCGCTGTTCTTTGGATGGCTTCTGTTATTTCTCTTCCATCTGTTATTTTCATTTATTTCAACAAGATTTTTCCAAATTGGAGGATCTTATTTTGAGAACGATGTATTCCAGAGATGTTACCCCATTTAAAAGGAACAAGTGTGTGCGTGTGCCTGTGCCTGTGCGTGTGCGTGTTTCAACTTGGAAGAGTCTCTTCTGGGTCTGGTAGTCAAATACGTTATCTAGGTTCAGGAATTGACGGTCTCTTCAGAAATGTGCTGTCAGAGAGCTCCTCCCCAAGTGCCCGGAGGGGTGCGGTGGGGGCCCAGGAGGGGTGCGGTGGGGGCCCGGGAGGGGTGCGGTGGGGGCCCGGGAGGGGTGCGGTGGGGGCCCCGGGAGGGGTGCGGTGGGGGCCGGGAGGGGTGGGGTGGGGGCCGGGAGGGGTGCGATGGGGTCCAGGAGAGGTGCGGCGGTCACCCTCAAGCTGCTGCCACAGGAGGGCTCTCACTTGGCACACTGCCCCCAGAGCCCGTCCAGGGCCCTCCAGGAAGGGTCTCCACCAGGCCCGACACTCCCTCCCGGGCTGGCGGACCCAGGAACCGAAATGGAAGTGAGTGCGCACCTGGGGCCCACCCGGGGACTCGGCCTCTCCTAAGGACCAGAGCTCTGCTCAGGAAGCGGGGACGAGGACAGCGGGACACAGCCACCGCCGACCTGGGACGACCCAGCAGCGGGAGCGAAGGGCGTGAGAGCCAAGGGCGGGCAGGGAGCAGGACGCCCCGCCCGTGTACGTCCCCGCGCAGGAAGGAGGACGGCGCGGCGAGAGGAGCCGGGTTCCGCCCCGACGCCGACGCCTCCACTTGGAGCCGGCTCCTGGGTGCGCCATAGGCGGACTGTACCACGTGACGCTGCCCTCCGGTCCCCGCCTGCGGCCCCGCCTCCCTTCCGCCCCCAGCTCGCTCCCCACGCACGGATTCCGTGGGCCACGCGCGCTCCACAGACGTCCGCCTGCACGCCATGTGCTCTCCTCCCAGGCAGCCGAAGCGTCACCCTGCCCGAAGCCTTCCCGGCCTCCCGCACCGGGGTTGTCAGAGCTCCTCCCCAAGTGCCCCTCCGCTCCCCGCAGCTGTTCCGCGCGTGCACGACTCCCACGTCGCGTCGCGGCGCTCACGGCCTTGCGTCTCCGCCGCCTTCCCCGCCGGACAGATGGCGCTGAGCTCGCGAGGTCCATCAGAGCTGGGGGTGCAACGGACGCAGGAAGCTCACGGAGGGCCCCCCACAAGCTGGCTGCGCGGCTTCCCGACAGCAGGTGACGTCTACAGACCTTGTCCTTAAAGGTCTCGGGTTCTCACTGTGACTGGTGGGGGTGAGGGACAGGTCACAGGACTCAGACCCAAGAGACACTGGGTCTAGCATCGCTTCGGCCATTAACTGGGGGTGTGAAGCAGATCGGAGAGGCCCTTAGCAGGCAGCCAGGCCCAGCGTCCAGCTTTCAGACGTTTGCTTCCTGCTGTGTAATATTTTCCATCGCTTCTCTCTGAGCTTTCCTGTAAGTGTAGAAGTCTGGCTCAGCCTGAGAGTCCGGCCACCGGGGGTGGAATGTGACGGGCATGAAGCAAAACAGAGCAGGACTAGGTGACAACCGGCGGGCCAAGCTGGTCGGTGACAGTAAAGAGCATGAAGGCCTTCTTCAGAGAGCCCCAGGGACACGTGGGGAAGCACCTGCTGAATGTGAGTCACTGTGTAGGTGACAGAAGGAAATAATGTCTCGGATGTCCTAGCTGAGATGAAAAGTGGATACATACCGGGTTTGAATTGGCCCAGATAGGTGGGGGAGGGCCCCTCTGCAGGAGGGCTGATTTGCAGACAAAACAATAAAAAGCATCAGGTATCGGGTCCTCAGTCTGGCAGCAGGGACCAAGGCCAACCCTGAGAAGAAAATAATGTCGTCCCCATGGATACCCAGAACACAGGGACCTTCCAGCAGATGGGATGGTGGATGCTGCAAACATTTGAGGCCTGGGAAGTTTGGGGCCCCCAACAGGGGCACCGCCTCCATGAGAGCACTGGCAGCAAGATGTGATGGGGCGACTTCCTGTCACCAGAGGCACTTCCGGAGCCCCGAGAAATGTCAAGAAGAGACTAGCTCAGAAACACTACAGCCCCTCATCATTTGCTGAAATGCATGGCCTCATTGGAAACCTAGGGGTCCCAGGGTGTAAGGCCACAGAGGATGGAAGGTGTGGGGTGTAGGGGTCGGGAACACACAGTCTGGAAGCAGAGAAAGCCCACGAGTGATCGCAGAGCAGCACCAAGTGCTGACTGAGGTAACTCTATAAAATATCACCCAAACAGGCAGGCAGGTGCAACGGACGACAGAGGAGATGAGATTTGAAAGTACAGATAGAGGAAACACAAAGGGAAAGTGTCCCCAACAGGGGAACAGAGCGTCCCAGGGCAGGGAGGGCAAATGGAGCCCGGAAGCAGCAGACAGCGCTCACGGTGGCAGAATGGGGGTGGCCTGGGGAGGTGGCTGAGGGACGTTCATTGGGAAACCCTTGTGACCGCCGTCCCCACTGACAGTGGCAGCTCAGGCAGGAGCTCTAGCAGGCACCCCCGTTAGAAAACCAGTTCCAGGCAGCAGGAAGTGACATGCCTGAGTAAGAAACACAATAGAGACCATGTCCTCGATTATACTGTACCCCACCCCACCCCCACCTGCTTCTCCTGGGCACTTCTAGACTATACCCTACACATACTTGTTTTCTTGAATTTGAAACAAATTATGTGAACAATCTGTCCTAGCAATTCATCACTTCCATAAAACGTTTGGAGTCCAAGGGGGGTGTGTATGTTGGGGGGTGTGGGGTGGGCGGGTTTCTTACTGCTAAGCCTAGTGCACAGATCTTCTTACAGATGACGTTTTTGGTTGTAAAAACATTTAAAGGAAGTGAAATTCATGCTAAGGATGAGTGTTTCACTTAACAGTTCGAAGCTTCCTATGGGCCTTCCTGAATCAACTGACTCATTCCTCCTGCTCAATTTTATTATTAATTCAAAAAAAAAAAATCCTCTGATAACAATAGAGTCAAAATTACACTTCACGTTTTGGTGTCTTTCCTCCCGTTGCATAATCCTGCTGTTGTGCCCTCATTTGGGCAGTTACTCTCACTATCCATGCAACAAGGAGAACCATTCTTTTCAAAATATTCCCACCACCCCCACTCAGCTTCACATGAAATCGTTTCATTTCCAACTGTGTTTCGGTTCTCACATAAGACCTTCTGCTGTGTAATGTTAGAGGACTGTATTGGACACGACTCACTTCTAATCATGGGAGGAGTTTGAAAGATCCCAATTTGAGAGCTTCTCTAAAGCCAACAACGAAAGTGTTTTATAATAGGAACAATCGACTTCAATTTAATTATTTGTTAAGTATCAGATACTTTTATTCAATTAAAATGTAGTCATTTGGAAAAGAGATGTTGGTTGTAACTATTCATGTAAGTATGAGTGTGGGGGGGTATATGCGTGTGTGTGTGTGTGTGTGTGTGTGTGTGCTGTAAATTTAGGGATATGATAATTCAATTAATGCTCAACATTCAGCAAGACTGAAACAGGAAGCCCAAGTTGCCCTCACCTGTCCTCCAGGAATGAACTCTGGGAAAAGCTAAGGTATTGAACAACAATCACAAGCTATACAGGCACGCCTGCTGAGTGATGTTTCTGTTTAGCCTTCACAATGTGGGGGCCGATGGTCTTGACCCTGAACACTGACCACCACACTGGAACCCCAAATGTGAAGTGGTGTTTGTCACAACTTTCGCCAAGTCCATATCAAATTACCATGGTGAAAATAGTCTGAAAGACTGTGAACTTAACTTTGAAGTGAGACATTCGCTTTGAGAAAATGGGTCTGATTTTCTTTCACACAGATTAGGAAGAGAGGTGAACAGGGACGAGGCATGTGGCCGGCTGCTGACGGAGAGGGGCTCTTCTTTGCTTAGCGTGTTGAGCTTCCTGCAGCTGGCACTCCTCAGGCGCTATGACTTCCTCCCGACGACCAGGCTTGCAATTTGCACAGGAGGCCCCCAGACCTCCTCCTTGGACCTGACTTCTTGCCCCGTAGAATATACAATGACAGCTAAGCCGAACGTAACAAACCTGATAAAAATGTGAGTTTCTCTCACATCAAGTTCTCTACACCAATTAATTCCGACATGGCTTTGCAGCACCTACCACATTGCTGCTCCAATTGAGAACATTGTCTCAGCACTCAGTGGTGGAGCGGGGGCGGTGGAGGTGGAAGGGTGGAGGTGGTGGCAAACAAAGAAACAGGGCTATAAAATCATGGGAAAGCTAAGTAAAGATGAGGAAAAGTAATGTAATGCTTAGAGGCACACTCAAGTGTGAACTGTGAGAAAGACGTACAATGAGTATGGAATGAAAGCCTTTCCCAGCTCAGGCGTTCAGTAAACACCTTATCTTGGGAGAATCTGAGAGGTTGGGAGGGCCAAGGGGGCCAGCCTGGGAAATATTCCGAGAATGTCAGGCAGGCATGGAGTCTCTTATAAAAGGACTGGCACACATCTTAATATAAGCATCTTTGCAAGGAAAGCAAAGCAAAGTTATAATGATCTTGAAAAATCCTGGAAGTGTCCAGCAGATAAGAGATGGCAGAAAGGAAATATAGGGATGGGTTGGTATTTTTGTCTTTTTATATATGAGAAAACCGAGTTTAGAAAGGTTAGGACACAGACTCATTCATCTGCTGCATGTGTAAAATGGCATTTAGAAAAGAGTGTGCTCTCCTTATTGAAGTGGAGATGACAGTCACTACAAGGATTTTCGTCTACATGCAACTGACCATGATTCTTTTAATCCTGTTTTCTGCACAGGACCTACCGAGCTCATCCTCCAACTTCTTCTCCCAGAGAGAATCTCAGATCTCACACCCACGTTTGGGGAGGGACCACACCTCACTCAATTTTTTAATGAGAAACAACTCTATTGAAGGAGTATAATTATTAATAACTAGTTACTGTTATCTCCATTTTGAGCCTCAAAAGTATTTTTGGAAGCAGATAGGGTAACAATTATTATTTCAAATATCCAGATGAGGCATCTGGAACCTCAAGGGGCTGGTGATTACTTAAGGTTATACAATTTATAGAGAATGGACCAAAACCCAAACCTTGATTTTTTGCTTGTTTGTTTCAAAATCCCAGGTCCATTACCATATGCCTAAGGGATCATTTAGAGCAGCAGTGCCCAATCTTTTGGCTTCCCTGGGCCACATTGGAAAAAGAATTGTCTTGGGCCTTACGTAAAGTACATGGACACTATCAATAGCTGATGAGCTAAAAAAAAAAAAAAAAATCTCATCATGATTTAAGAATTTCTGTTGGGCCGCAGGTTAGACATGCCTGATTTAGAGTGTGATTTATAGAAATACCAATTTGGAGAAAAGTCAGATACCTCACTAATGAGCTACTATACGTGCTTAAGTTTTGCTGAATATAACTCTGCTTATGTCTGTTTCTCTTTTGGGTTTTTTCCACCTGTATCTGTAAGTGATGTGTTTGAACTCTAAGACAGATGCTCGGGTGGGGGGAGTATGACAAGCTTAAGGATATCAGGAAACTTGGTACAAAAGCCCCTTTGGCATCTCACCCAGCCTTGGATTCTCTTCTAACAGGGCAATCTTTTATTGCCTATTAGGTCAAAAGATAAATGAATACATTTAGCCTTAATAGCATTCCTTTTCAACGAGTATGCCTCTGCCATTTCTCTTCTCTCCTTTGTTTTCCCATCAGAGTAAAACATTCATCCATTTATTCAGAAATACATATTGAGTGCATTTTATTTGCAAGGCATTAGGGGACAGTCGACAGTGAGGCAATGAAGCCCACTGTGCTTAAGCTGAGCTGCAGCTTAGTGAGGAGGGCTGCGTCTTGGTGGGCCTGGGTATCTGGTTTGAGGCCAGCTTTACATGATAATTCGGACTAAGTCTCTGACAGTCCTGGGGGAGGCGAAGGCAGAAACGTTAAGTGTCTCCTCCAGCTGTGGACAAAGGCCAACCATTCATCATGGGGACACGAGGGAGCACCTGTTATTCTAGAGACAAATATGGGGGTAGATCAAAATCTAGAGATTAAACAACACAAAGTCTAAGAAAGAAGTATCAGACAGATGTGAGAACAGAGTCCAAGCACCACCCCCTTCACGATGCAGAACTTGGTCACCAGCAAGTTCCACGCGGCTGGAAGCAGCCCACCTACAAACAGGAGGACATTAGGGTCACAGGTCCTGGAACATTCCACAGCTCCCCGTGGCAGACTGCAATCAGTGTGGACCCTGAATGCCAGTCGCTAGGATGCTCCAGGTCCCACAGGGGGCTGGGCCTGGCGAGCGCTTTTGGGGTCAGACAGGCCTATTCGGGGGAAGTGCTGACTCAGACAGAGGTCTCCTGAGCTAACGCAGGTCCTCCTGGTAACAGAGAGGTCAAGGAAGGGGACGAATGGCCAATAAAGCCGAGGTTATTCATTCTCAAGAAGGAGAATACCTTTCCTGCCTGTTCCCTCTCCACTATCCCCAAATCACCCCAGACAGCAAACACGGCCTCTTTCCCTGGAGTCCCCAAAGACTTGGAGAGATGGGAGGGGATTAAACAGTAACACCGTGAAGGAACAACTCAAAATTAAATGTCAGCCATCCCCTGTCTTTTTAATTTCTCCCAGTCACCACCACTAACAGAAATTTCTCACTGGCTAAGCATCTCCTCAGACTTCAGACAGCCCCCTCATTCTCTCTCCACTGCCCCCCATTTTATGTTTCACCCCTACACAAAGTCACACTTATTTCTCATGCAGAGGAATTCCACTGTGTCTCGGGTTTACTATTTCTTTCCAATCCAATCTCTTGAGCATTCAAATATTGCACCCAAAGTTCAACCAACATATTCTGTTAAAACAAAAGGATATCTGGTCTCAGAGTAAATTACACTACTCATTTTGGGACTAAAGCAGTTGAAAGTGGTTTAAATAGCATTTTTTTTTCTATTTCTATTACAAATGTTTGGCTATCCATCCACTTTAGAATTGTAAAACAAGCCTAGAACACATGAAAGATATGATAAAAAATTTTTTCTAAAAATACATATACACATATACGAGGGCTGTCCGGAAAGTACCCAGCCATGTAAGGTGACAATGTTATATTGACGATGGCCACATTTTTTCTGGACAGCCCTCGTCCATATGTGTGTACATTAATATATGTATGTGCATACATAAACTTAAGTCACAAAGCAGGAAGCCTGATTGCTTAGCTCTGTGGTATGGCTCTGGGGTCAGAAGAGGGCCAGGATTAAGACCTACTAATCCTGAATTCCGTAGATGGAGTCTGAGGTCACTGTCCTGCATGCCTGTGTTCAGAGCTCCTAAGTCTAAGGCAATGCTGAGTGTATGGGTCAAAGGCCAAGAAGGAGGCTGAGCTTAAATAAAAGTAGGATTGAGTACCCAGATTGACTCTCAGTTCGCACTCAATTCCATGCTTGCAGTGGAACAGGACAATTGAAAAAACACAATTAATTGAAATAAAGGATAATGGAATTGGTTAAATAAACTCCCTCTTTGCCAGCCAGCCTTCAGCAGAACATTTCTGCATTGGTTACAGTAAATAACTGATGTAAAGTAGACGTGATTTAACAGATATCACAGGGGATATTATTTTTTTGAAACATAAACGTCCCCTTTAATCCCATATAGAAACTTAAATGTGTACATTACAGAAATCTGTATGAAGGTAAATTCCTAATCAATGTGTATTACTATACATTTTAAGTCATAATGCAATTTGATCAACTTGCAAATTAATTTAGCAGCAGTGATTTTTAAAAAGTGAGTGATAACTTGGTAATTTTATTTACTAAAGCTAATTTAAGCAGATACTTATGAATCAATTAAGAGGTGAATCATCTTCCTTTCAATAAGTTTACAGTGAGCGTTGAGGACATGTGTTTACTATGGTAAATTTGGAGAAAAACCCCACCAAGCACAGCAAGCCTTTAACTCATGCTATTTAATTAAAATAAGTTATGCATGCTGTGTGTTTTTCTCTCAAACTTATAATTATGTTAATAAAACAAATGTGTATTTTAAAAATTTTAGCTAGTTTAATTATGAAATTTGGAAATGTGAGCCCTTATGAACAAAAATTAAGTGACTACAGCCATATCAACTCCGGAAACACTTTGTGTTATGCAACTTGTCCAATCTGACTTCCTCCTCATGTGTTTTTAACAACTGTGAGAGAAAGATAGGCTGTCCTGTTTTTTCAGTTCCCAGATGATTTCAATGTTTAGGAGAAATACGTTTGAAAAGTGTTCAACTGTGGTAATAATGAAATGAAAATTGAAATAACTAAAGACCACGGAAAACAAAATCTTAAATAAGTTTGATTATAATAACATTGGAGTGATTCTGTTACAATTTCTGACAGCAACTCTGTATCAAGCTACAGGCCATCAAGGTATGGCAAAATGTCATATTCTTTTAGAAATTCCTTTTGGACAAAAAGTCCAAAGCAAGACAAAATACATATGCATAAATTTTCATGGAAATGCTAACGCAAAGGGAAAAAAAAGGAAGCAGTCCAGTGCCAAACATGAGAACAGTTAAATGACACATCTTCTATTTGCTGAAATATTACAAGGTAGGTTGGCTAATAACCACAGTTTTTATGATGATGTGGAAAAAAACGTGTTGTTCAATAACAACTGAAAATGTCAGCTATGTGATCACAACAATGCTATTGCTGTAACCACTATGGACAAATAACAGAAGAGAAGGTGAGAAGAGAAAATAAAGGAGTCTTCTGTAAAAAGTCTATTGTGACAATGGCTCCACTCTGATCCCAGGTCCCCCACGTGTGGCATCTATCTGCTGGTTATTATGGGAGAAACATCTGCTGGTAGAGCAGACACTGTTTGAAGGAAGAAATAAAAGAATGATGCACATATATTAAAGAAAAGAGAAATTACATGGGGGAAAAATATCTTTTCTTGATTTATTCTGAAAAATCAGACCATAGGACATAATACGAACTAAGCAGTTACATGTTGTGACCCACAAAAGACATAAGGTTCAAGTCATAATCCCTGTATCTGTGAATGTGACTAGTTGGAAATAGAGTCCTTGAAGATGTAATCAGGTTAAGACAAGGTCATACTCCACTAGAGTGGGCCCTAATCCTTATCCTCACAAGAAGAGGAAATTGTGGAGACACACACACACACACACACACACACACACACACACACAGGTGGAAGGCCACGTGCTAATGGAGACAGGTGCTGGAGTGACGCACCTATATGCCCGAGATGGCTGGCCACCGCCAGGAGCTAGGAAGAGGCGAAGATGGGTGCTTCTCTCTTCTTCAGAGAGAGCAGGGCTCTGCTAGCATCTCAACTTTAGTCCTCTAGCCTCCAGGACTGTGAAAGAGTACATTTCTGTGGTTTTAAGCCACGCAGTGGCACATTATGACAGCAGCCCAAGGAATCTAATGCGTACCTAAGCAAGGTCATTAACAGCCAGGCATAGTCTATTCTAAAATAGCGCTCTCTGGTCAGTAACACCTCTGAGGCAAGAAGTTCAAATGCTGCTCTTCGTGTAGTATGAGAACGGCCCTCGTGAAATTCTTTAAAAGTTAAGGGCAAGAGTTAGAACCAGTTACGACCACCGATGGGAAGTGACAAGATTCAGGTCCCAAAACCGACCCCCTCATCCGTGGGCACAGCGCGGCCCACCCTCTCTGAGCTTGTTTCCTGCTTTGTAAATGGTGGTGACCGTGGCCTCATTGGGCTATTGTGAGAACTACATTAGCTACAAAATGTAAATTAGAACACTAGCTGGCCCGTTAGAAGCATTCAATAAACGTTAGCTGTAATTATCATGTCTGACTATTCACACTGTGGTTCCACTCCTATTTGAAAATTATGTGAGTTCCACGGGCATATTTTTAGAACGCATGTATCAGTTTGTAAGTTACTGATGCTGTCTCTCCCCTTCTCGACCCTTCTCCGCCCTGGCTCCCAGGACTGCCCACCCGAGTGGACTTCTATCACCTCGGGACCCCTGCTTCCAGGACGCCCAAGGTGGGGAGTGGGCAGGAGCAGGAAAGACTGCCGATCTGAGCTCCTAAGGACTGAAAGTCCGAGAGGCAGCCTCGGGGACAGATAAAAGGGGCTTTGGTTGTTTGACAAGCCAGCCGCGGAGACAAGCGGCTTCTTCCATGGTCGACAGAGAAGATTTTGTCCTAGTTCTCATGCTGGTCCACACACGAGTGAGAGCCGCTCGGCCATCTGTCACACTTGGTCCATATTTTTGGACTCACTGAGGAGCCCCCCGTGCAACCGTGTGTTCAAGCATCAGCAGAGAGGTTCCAGGCAGCCTCGTTCACGTGCGGGTAGGGGAGCTACTTTCAAGATAATTCCGAGGAATGGGTTGCAGATTGGTCAAGCCCAAGCCTCTCCTTGCCATCACCTGCTAACAGGTGTCGTTTTCTGCTCCTAACAGCTTCCCAGAGATCTTAAATATTTATTGTCACCATAACCACGGTGCCCATCTTCCTGGTGATTCTGCTGCCATTCGGAGGCCTTCTGCTTTTATCCTACCTAATAGGACAGTATGAAACGGGCCTCCAGCTAAGAAAAGTCCGTAGGTGAGCCGCTCTCCCAGCGGGGAGCGTAGCACTACTCAGTGTCAGGGTTCTGAGAGAACAGCTCCCATTCCTGAAGGCCAACTCCAAAATCTACTCCTGGTGAGAAACTAATTAGCTATTTAAATGTCCCTGACTAATCTTTTCAGCTTCCTTTTACAAATTAAGTATAAAATAAGAGTGCCCTGATAACTTGCATACTGTAATTCAGAGAAAAAAAAAATCTACACAACGTGCAATCGTATCCAAATGTACTGCCCAAGTGGGATTTGGTCTGTGGGCCAATCAAGACTCATCGACACCCCAGGAATAAATGCAGGAGGGAAACAAGCCTGATGGACCCCTGTGATGTCCACAGAACCCAGAAAGGGTCTCTGTACAGAACTGGGGGAAACTGTGCCTCACATGGTGAACGGTGCAGGTGCTGACGTGTCGCTGGCACCTGAAAGAGATGGCGTCTATGGGATGGCAGCGTAAGAAGAAGAAAAGAAAGAAAATGGGGCGGCGGGGCGGGGGGGAGGGGGGGCGGGGAATTAGTTGAATGAGTACAAGGGAAAAGATCAATAATTCTGTCTGATGCTTTTTTGGCAAATTGGCCAAGAAAGGGCTGAAGTCTTTACTGGCTGACAATTCTGGCATCTTTCCCGAGGAGAAATGTTACAGCCAAAAAAATGCACTTAGTGGATCCAGTGAGACAGTGAGTTTGGGGACATGTATTAAAAGGCAGAGCACAGACTAACACATGTACTGTCACCAGCGTGCCTAGGTCCACCCTGACGGCATGCCTTCATAACTGGTTGTGTCACCTGGGCCAGGCCTCCCCGTAAGAGAGGGCACCGGGCCATTAACGTACAGGTTGAGTGCTCGGCGTCACAGTCTAGAACATGAAAAATCATCAGTTAGCAACTGAGCCCATCTGCCCAAAACTTCTAATACACCCTGAGTGCTGTCCCACAGAGGGTGGCAGTTCTAACGTCTTGTGAATTATAGCAGACTTGGGCCTAGCCTGGGGAGTGTGACCGTGCAATTTGTCACCCCAAATCTAGACACCATAAGAAGGGGAGGAGAGGCTATTACTAATCCCTCTGGGCCATAGGTACAAACCTAGACTGCCCCAGGGAAAGCAGGGTGTATGACAACCTAACAGGGACATGCAACTCCCCAAAAAATCCACTGCTGTAGTCATCGACTAGGACCTTGGATCCAGGTCACTGTTTTTACAACAGGAGCCTTCACTCACAGGAAGTCACAGGTAAAGGCAGTGATACCTCAAGTTAAATTTGTCGCTCCTACTGGAGAAATGAGCTCATATCACTTGCCCATCTGGCATGGGGATCGCAGTACTGTCCTGTAGTTTCTACACTTGCCCATCATCCACTCATTCAAGTAGATGGTCGACCCAGAGTCTTCATTATAAATTAAATAGAAACAGGTGGGCGTCGGTGTTATTGACTGAAATACAAACGTCATCGAACAGAAACCACATGGCAATGTTCACGTTCATGAAGCTGTGGCATCCCAAATTGGAAAAGGGGGCGAAGTGGTGCAGCCACAAAATTCCAGCGGCCCCCAAGGCAGGAAGCCACTCAGTTGTAGCGCGCCGTGGCCAGCGGTTCGATGTGCGTCGTGTTCAGTTTCGTGAAACTACCTTCCTTATTAGCAACGGAAATGTGCTTTTTCCTCATCCTCGTTTCTGGTTTTTTCCTCTCACTTCAGGCCACCCAAGTAGTTCAATTTTGAATTGTAATAGTGGCACATTTGTTTTTATTAAGTTTTAAATCAAGCCATGAAAATAACCTTAACATAGAGGAAGGGAGGCACCTGTGGAATTTTACTCACGGTCTGGACTATGAAAAATCATCAGTTAGCAGCCGGACCCATCCAACCAAAACCTTTAACTCACCCTGTGTGCTGTCCCACAGCAGGTGACAGTTCTAGGCTACCACAGAACTGTAGTGGGTGGCGGTAAGTCCAGCAGAGTAACACGTGTAACGTGCCTTCCTCTCAAAGCACCATCACAAGAATATTGTGAGGGGTTGCAGAGGAAGTACATTTATGACCGTTTAGCAATTAGGAAACTGAGGCCGAGGAAGAAAGCTGGTGGCCCAGAGCCACACCGTTGATTAGCCTCGAGCTTAGTGATGGACATGGATGCATCTCACTTTCGTGCTGACCCACTTGGTGTAGAAACTCCTAACTCAATTCTACCACCCTGTGGGAATGTGGGCTTGTTCCCCTGTAATTCACTTCCATCCAATTTTTAAAGGAACCTACTGTTGAGGTTTGGTTTCTGCAACATAGAATTATAAGTAACAAAATCATACAATTTCTCAGCCCAAAAACATAACACATATTTGGAATCCAAATTCGAGAGCAGTTACAACTGCTGTATGGACCTTACTGAATTCAAAACCTAACATTTTCAAGAAACAATATGCTCATAATCACAGTATCTCAATCACACTTAAAGAAAAGCAATATGAACACCAATGTATATGTGATTAGAAGATTCACATTTTGAAAATTTTATTTCACTTCAAGTGTCTGTCTCTACATTTCTCACATCATCATATCATGGCAACACCAGGAAATGTGATACAAATTATTAAAGTAATGATGGCTGTGTTCGAAAATGCTTGCTAAAGAGATTGTGATCATGTCACAAATGCCCAAACCAGCAAACAGAACGTCAGGGCAAGAGGAACAAACCAGAACCACAAGCATGAACAGGACAGTCCAGTTGGCATGCTGGGATGCATTATCACTCTCTAGCCAAAGGCCAAAGGAAATTTGAGGAGAGATTTGTAAAGATCATGTTGACACAGTACGGATTTTAACAAGAGACGTTATGAATGTTCTTTTCTAACCATGACTCACAAAATTCAAACGCTGATTTCTTTTAGTGATTAACAGTTCGTGGTAAAAGAAGTTCAAAGAATGAAGATAATGTTTTTTCCATTTCTGCCCATTAAAAAAATAAGGTAGGGGGGTTGGGGGAAAGAATGAAAAAAAGTCTTTCCTTTGGGCTAAAGCCAAGCTCAATCTCAAGCACAATCTCCTTGAGAAGTGAAAGTTCCTGGAGGAACTACTCTGGCACGGGGACTGAAGACCCGTGTGACAAGCGGTCTGATGGGTGGGAAGGTGCTAACACAGAGACCTCCTGAATTGTAGGGGTGGGCTCTGAGGCTGGACCTTTTTTTGAAGACTCTTTTTCATTTTTGCATGTGAGCTCCCTGTACTTTGAAGTCCCAGCCAGCAATGAAGAGCAAGCCTTGCCCTGGTGTTTTTAGTTTGAGAGATGTGGTTCAGCCCATGCTGCCCCCACCTGTAGACCGCAAGCCAAGGCAGCAGGTTGACTAGAGCCTCTAATAACCATCTGCATGCATCTCTGAAATGACCACGGGATGAAGGGTCTCACGAGGTAACTCCTGAGGCCATCATGACGGTGGTTACACAACCCACAAACGCCGCTAGAAAGAGCCTACGTCACTTGTCCAGAATGGACAGATACGCCCAGGGCACGCGGCCTGATAAAACACACAGGCAGCATTTGACTTCTTCCATTCCAATGCTAGTTCCTGGCACTGGCTTCACGATCCTGTGGGGACACTCTCATTAGGACTTGTTGCTTCCAGACTCGATGTTATTAGTGGCAAACTGTTAGGCCAACCGTTCTGCCCTGTTCTTTTGTTCTTGAAGGAAACATCTGTTCTTTTGTCAGGGAACACATGCCAAAAACTCTGTGATCATAAGCAGAGGGTTCTTTGGGGAGCAGTCAATGCACCACACAGCCTGGAGCACAGACCTTGGAACCTCTCACACTCCTGTCCCTGCGGCCCCCTGAAGCTAGAGAATTGCTAGCTGGTCGCAATGAGATTCCCCACTCACAGGCCCCCAAGCATCCTTGCTGGAGGAGACAGGAAGACAAGTGGGAGGTGTGTGTGGGAGCAAAGAGTGGGGCTTAATTATTGATAAAGCTGCATTAAAAACGTACATATATAGTCACTTGACAAGAGCATCTACACCACCTGCAATCCCCTGATGTGAGCTTGTGGGTCCCCAGCTGCTGTATCCCACATGCTGCTCACGGCTCAAGGGGGAAAGGAACCTGAGAAAGAACACGCTGGGAGGCATGCAGAAAGTGACTGAAGGGACCAGTTAGGAGTCCCTGAGCTCCGAGCCTCCAGCTCTCTAAAGGTGCCATGCCTGTAGGCTGGGGAGCCATGCTGCCTGCGTCTGATTTCAGGTTTCACTCATTCTAGCTCTCTAACCTTAGAGGAGTTGCAAGCTCCTCTGAGCCTCAGTTTCCTCATCTGTAAAATGGAAGTGACAGTGGTACCTGCAGCATAAATGAGCTAACATATGTAAAATACCCATATGACAAAATTATAAAGGTGTATAATCAATAATTTAAGTTTAAGAAGCAGAAGCAAAAAAATAATAATTACAGTAAAAATAAATGACATAGAATAAACAAAAGGAAACAGAGGAAAAGGTGTTTCTTTGAAAATACTAATAAAACGGGCAAATTGCTAGTTAGACTTAGAGAGAAAGAGAACACAAGTTACCCAAATTGGGAATTGAAAAAGAGACATTACTGTATTTTTCCATGTATAAGATGCCCCCATGTATGAAACAATCCCTACTGTTCTAACCCAACATTAAGAAACCCTCTCAACCAGTTACTCCCATGTATATGATGACCCCCAGTTTTTGGTCTAACAATTCTACACAAAAGTATCATCTTATACATGGAAAAATACAGTACTAAAAATATTTCAGACATTAGAAAGCTAAAAAGCAAGCATTGTAAATAATACTGTGCCAATAAATTTGATAACTTAAAGTAGATTAATAATTTCCTTAAAAATAAAATGTAAAAAATTGTAAAAATGTAAGTAGCCCTATATCTATTTAAAAATTAAATATACAATCAAAACATTTTCACAAAGAAAATTTCAGGTCCAGCTGGTTTTAATGCTAAATTCTATGAAACATCTAAGAAATGAATAATGCCAACCTTCAAACAAAAATACTTTTAGAAAGTAGAGGAGGAACTCCCAACGTTTCTGTGAGCCCAGTGTTACTCTGATCCCAAACCTAACAGAGGCATTCCAAGAAACAAAGAAAGAAAAAACTATAGATCAAAAATCCCTGTGAACATACATGCAAAATCATCAACACAATATTAGTGGACAGAATCCAACAACATATAAGAACATTACACCGTGACCAGGTACAGTTTATCCAAGGACTGAGAAGCTGCTCCAACATTTAAGAATCAAGCTATAATTTACCACCTCAACAGAACAAAGCAGAAACATCACTTCAGTACTTCAACAGATGCAGGAGCTGCATTTTAAGAACTCCAGCAGCCATTCATAATAAAAGTTCTCAGCAAAATAGAAATAGAAGAAAATGTCCTCATCCACATATAAGGCATCTATGGCAAACCTACAATGATAGCGTACTTAATAGTGAAAAAATAAGTGCTTTCCCCTGAAGGTTAGAGGACAGGAACGTCTGCTTTCATCATTCACCGTTATTATATAATATTCTACTGAAGTTCTGATACAGCATACTAAGGCAAGTAGTAGAAACTAAAGGCATTATATTTGAATGTAAGAATTTTATTTGCAAGAGGCACAATCATCTAATAAAATATTCTAAGGAATCTACAAGAATAGCTAGAAAATTTGATTACTGAATTTAATAAGTATGGGTCAGGTACATATTAAAGGTATTACTATATACCAACAATAAAAATTATTAGGATTGAAAGTTTAAAAGTAATAAAATTTATACTAGCATCAAAAACAAAATAAAGTGCTCAGGAGTAAATTTAACAAAAGATGTGAAGAATCTATGCACTGAAAACTACATAATATTGCTGAGAGAAATAAAGGATATAAATAAATGGAGCGATATATCATGTTCGTGGATTGGAAGACTCGGTATTATTAAGATAAGCATGCTCCAAAAATTAATCTCAGCTTCAGGGCAATCTTGATTAAAATCCCACCAGACTCTTTTATAAAAATTAACAAGCTATTTTAAAATGTATGTGAATATGCAAAGGACATAGAATATAGTCAGACAATTTTGGAAAAAAAGAACAAATTGGGAAGGCTTTCACTACCTAAGTTCAAAACTCACTATAAAGCCACAGAAATCAAGACAATGTGACTTTGGTGTGAGGAGACACACAGAATGAACAGAATAGATTCCAGAAACAGAACCAACCTCACATGGTCAATTAATTTTTGACAAAGGCATCAATGCATTTCTATGAGTAAAATGTAGACTCTTCAGCAAATGATGCTGAACAACTGACCATTGGTATGGAATAAAACATTTTTTTTAAAAACATCTCGAGCCCTATCTCATACCACACACAAAAATTTATTTGAAATGTATTAATGGACTAAATAGAAGCTAAAATCATAAAACCTATAGAAAAAAAGATAAGTATAATCTTTACAGTCTTGGGATAGGCAAGATTTAGTTATGACATAAAAAACTAAAATATTAAAGAAAAAACAAGAAGTATAGTTCATCAAAATTAAAACTTGTGCTCTTCAAAGGACACCATTAAGAGAATGAAAAAGTAATCCAAAGGCTGGGGGAATGGATAGACAGAGAAATGAACGACAGGTAAAACACTGTGGTGAAGGTACATTTCTTTGTAGCTCCCATAATTCTTACCCCTTGTGTCTCTGTAATAGGGACGATGATACAGAAATAAAGCAATAAACTGAGCACCAAGTAGATGTCAGCTTCAGTCAGAGAAGTAGGAGCAAGATGTCAAGACCCACGCCCTCTGGGGCAGAGAACACACGTATTGAAAACCAGTCAGGCATTCTCTAACAGACAGGCATAACCAGCTTTGTTAAATAAAATTCTGTTTGCTATTTATCTGATTTGGTCCACTCTTAGGCAGAATTTAAAGATTATGCATAACAAGAATTAATAGGGTTCTTGTAATCCAGTGTTTTTAATTTTTATTACATTTTTTGAGGGCCTACCATTTATTTGAGCTTTTGAAAAATATTAGCTCATTTACTACCAGACCCTGTGAGGTAAACATGGTCTCAAAAACAGCAGCATCACTATCACGTGGGACCTGGTTAAAAATGTGAATTCTCAGCAGCCACCCCCAGATGAACTCAGAAACTCTGGGGATGGGTCCCAGCATTCACACTGACTTTGATAAAATGTGAGAAGCACTGGTCTCAAGTCTTGTTTTCTTGCTTAAGGATGGTGGTTGCACTTAGCATCTCACATGTGCTTCACCAAACACCCATCCTGAAGCCCTGAGCCTTTAACTTTGGACCTGCAGTAAAGGCTCCCTTTTCCAAAATTCTGCCAAAGCTGGTTCTGGTTGGAGACGCCATAGCTGGAGAAACTGTGGTATTCTACCTATTTAGAGGAATAACTAAAAGTGATTCCATCATTATACAAAGTCAAGAATGCCTATACCTACCATGTAACCCCTTTAAACGTCTTCCTGGTGAGAATACCTCAAGTGGTCCAGTGATGTGGGGCCCTTCAAAAGAGGCAGCTCATGTGGATGAGGGTCGGTAAGAGTCACAGAAGGAGGAAGAGTCAACACAAATGGTTAAGTGCAGGCTTTATTTTTAATAGTAAAATGTTCTGGTTCTCCCCCATCTGAGCATCAAATGGGAAAGATCCTTGTGCTGGAACAGAAACTAGAACTCTGCATCAATAAAAGGAAAACAGGGAGTTCCCTGGTGGTGTAGTGGCTAGGCTTTGGCACTCTAAACGCTGCAAGCTGGGTTCGATTCCCAGCCAGGGAATTACCCAAAAAAGTAAATAAATAAAAGAAGAATACACATCACTGCCCACCCACATGACTCTTGGCAGTAAATTGTGGCCATGGGATTCACCGGAAGCACAGAAAGGAGGAGGGAGGATTCATGGACCAGCCCGAAGACTGCAGGGCTCATTATGAATAGTAGTTTTAACTGAGAAATGAATAGCTTTGAGAAGAAAATAATCAAGTTGTGGAAATGAGCTAAGAGAGGGATGGAGGGTCTGATTAAAGCTACTCTCTCAAGGTGCTGGGAGGGATATTAGATATCTTCTTATACAACCTCCTGACCTTAGGGAAGGAGATAGGGTCCTTCTGGTTGGAACTAAGTAATTTTCAAACAAAGGTCAGAAGCGCACGATGGGTACAGCTGGAAACTCAGGCCCTGGTCTCTTGTTTTAAATGGTTAAAGTCCTTATTTTTCTATAAAATGCCAAATGATTGAACATCAGACAAAAAAAGGAATCATTATGCCCTAGAGGTTCTGAGGACCATTCAGTTAGAAAAGTGAGGCTCAATTTGGGCTCTACATGGGATGACTGTTAAAGCTGGTGTGAGAACCAGGTACAGGAAGACCTGAAAAGACCTCGTAGAGTCTGAAAACCACATTTGCAGCCCAGGGAAGCAAGGTGGTCCAAAGCTCTCTCCTGAAAAGATACGGGCTGAGTTTTCATTTGGTGCGACACCTCCCACGGTCGGTCACCAATTCTGGATAGTGATCAGCCTAGCATGAAGGCACAACTCATCTCCCCAGGACTCATGCCTGGCCAAGAGAGAAGGGGGCCTTAACAGTGCCTACTGAGAGTTTTGAAAAGCAGCAGGAACGAAAGAAAAGTATCTGCTGTGACGCTAACGGGGATATCACAGTTCGGAGTTGTTTCCTGTCTTCTTTAAACATATAGAAATAGGATTTCTGCCCCTATTTGCGATCTAAAAAGATGCCCCCCCTGTTTTCAACATTATCTGCTATTGCTCTCCCAACTCAAAAGTAAAATGAACAGTCAACGGTGAAGATGTTTACATTGTGCACAAGTAAAGGAAAATAGGACTAAAAGGCAATACCTCTTTGTTTCAGCCTGCCCTTAAGAGCGCCAGTGAAAATCCATCTCACGATGGTCCGGGGTTCCCATTTAAAAAGTAACAGACACAGTGGGGGTTCCATGACTGTTCATGCTGCTGCTGTTAACATCACGCGTGGTGTGGGGCTTTTTCCTACTCGGGCACCGGGTCTTCTGGAACAAAGGCAAGGACCGAGGCGGCTAGTCACCAACCTGGGCCCAGGCACCCACTCTGGGAAGTAACAGAGGCCAGGGGCTCTTCCTCCGGTGTCCACGGGGGACGGCCACTGAGTGTGTCATGTCCGCGGGGGACGGCCACGGGGTGCGTCATGTCCGCGGGGGGACGGCCTCGGGGTGCGTCATGTCCGCGGGAGACGGCCACTGCGTGTGTACACGGGGGACGGTCACTGGGGGTGTCATGTCCACGGGGGGACAGCCACGGGGTGCGTCGTGTCCGTGGGAGACAGCCATGGAGTGCGTCGTGTCCGCGGGAGATGGCCACTGCGTGTATCCACCACGGGGGCCGGCCACTGGGAGTGGCCATGCTCCGCACCGGAGGAAGTGGGGCCGCTCTCTGGGGGCTTCTCCCGGGCAGCGCGGAGACGGGCACGCGCACGCACGTCCATGTGTGCGCGCACACTGCGTGAGGCCCCGCCCTCGGAAGGGGACCTTCGAAGAGTTCAGTTCGTGCTCATTTTTAACGTCCAAAGAGACGCTTCAGGTCAACTTCATGAATTTTTCTTTTACTCCAAAAAGAGTATATAACTCATCTTTCTATTGGGTCTTGATTCAAGAATGATAAGCACATCAGTCCTATATTGCAAATAACACAAATTCTTTAAAAATCGCCTTCTACAGAAAGAATGAAAGAGGAGGGGAGGGGGAGGGGGAGGGGAGGGGAATGGCGGGTGGGAGACGGGCGCAGGAATCCTCTGAAGCTCACACTGGCTGGGTGTGAACACCCCTGCAGCAAAACCTACCCACCCGCAAAGCCTAGGTCACTGAGCCCTCAGCTAAGGGCGTCTGTGTGGGGTTGCGACACAACTCGGTCCAGATTCCTTTGAACAGCAGGGCCACGTGTCCTCGCCATAGTGAATAACACCCACATCCCCTGCAATTCTAAAGAAAACTTAGTAGCTGTGATAAGGACTTAGGTCCAAGTGACAGGTAGAAAGCTACACCCAGCGGCACCTCACGGTACTATTGGCACACTGGGTTTTTTCGTTCCTCTTCAAACACAGACTACTCTTTACTGGAACAGCCGAAGGAGGGACGCAACCCAGTATTGCAAAGAAACCTAAAAGGTCAACCACTCACATGGTTTTAATCCGACATTTTAACTACACACGCCTCCATTCCAAGCCTCCAAAAAGACACACACACGCTCTCATACACACATGCACACAGGATGGAGACTATTTTCTTTTCTATCGACCCATAGTTTAAATTGTGTCATTCTCTTTCAACCTACACAAAGGAGTATTCTTTTGATTTATACTGTTTTACCCCAAAAGGTCCACGGTGTTTCACAAGGCTGTATTGAAGAGGGGAAGGAGACACATCACGTCTCTATGAGGAAGCAGGGTCCAACATGCCCCTTAAGAGCACATCTTATTTTTCTAGCACCTATTTCACAGAAATCTTTAATGTGTGTGTGCAATGCTCAGAAAATATTTGTCGATTGCTACTGCTTTGTCTAAAAATCAGTTGGAAGATGTTTTTCCCAGCCTGCCAATTTACAGAGATCAGCTAAATGCTTGGCATTCCTCCCTGTTCCTTAGCTGAGATATTTTTCTTAAAGAAATGTTTTTGTGGAGAGTCGAAAACCAGAACAAGAAACCACAGATGCACTCTGAAGTTCCATACTGGAAATCTTCAATGAGTCCTGGGGCCATTCTACTTTTATAGCAAGGATGACAACTGGCATTTTATTTGTAAATAAAGTATTGCATCCTGTACAATTTCTCAGTGTTCAAGAAAAAAACAGTTGGACACAACTAAAAAAATATCTCATTGTCCTTATATTTTCATTCATGTTATTCCTTAATTATTTTTCAGAAAAAAAATAATACCATATTTTTCCACGTATAAGATGCCTCCATGTATAAAAGGACTCCTACTTTTCTAACTCAACATTAAGAAACCCTCTCAACCGATTACTGCAGTGTATAAGATGATCTCCAATTTTTGGTCTAATGATTTTAGACGAGAGTATTGTCTTATACATGGAAAATACAGTATATAAAGTTGTGCCTAATGGCCAAGGTGTTTTCACATTACAGGATAGTACAAGCACTCATTGCTTTTTGTTAAGGAGGACATTTTAAGTGTGTACTGTCCTTGCTGGTTTAAAGCTCAGAAACCAGGTTCACTTTGTGTCCTGTCCTGGTACAACTCTGGGCTCAAATCAATTTTAACAGTAATGAGCTAAAGAGTAGCAGAGCGGTTGCTTTAAAGTTCTTTTCCATGTCAAACTGCAATGGGAGTTTATACGTGCCGATGATAAAAGTCGACTCACGGACTACTGGTTGTTAATTTTATCAATTAGTAATCAATGGGAACCATTACAATTGATACTTTGGAATTAGGAGGATCTCTCATCAATGGGCTCAAGTTTAAATGAAAGGAAGACTAAAATCCCCACGGAGAACAGACACTTCTCTACCTGAGCTCAACTTGCCTTTATTCCCACAACCCTACTGGGCACCCTATTCCAACATTCCCTGAACAGACCCACTTCCAAACATCCATGCTCTTTGCACACGCTGTTTCCCACACCTGAAGAGTCTCACCCCAGGCCTCCCCCTGCCTGCCCACCTTAAACTCCTCCTCATCTTTTAGCCAAAGCTAAAATCTTCCCTTTTGTGTGAAATCTTCCCCAAATGCTCTGCTCTGAGAGGGTCCATGGAATTGGATGGCATCTAACCCCATAGTTTTCATAGGCACTGTGTGTATTCACACCTGTCTCCCATAGCAGATGGAAACAAGACAACACATGTCTATTTGTGTCCCCACAGAGCCTTGAACAGTGCACAGCACTTTGTAAGAGCTCGATGAACATTGCAGAAGGGAAGGAATGAAGAGGGCATGGGTGGAGTGAATAAGTAAATTATTAATAAATGGACAGATGAATAAAAGCCAGACTTGCATAGGACCCTCCAACAGTAAGGCTCACCTGCAAACCAGGGTACAATGAAGGCCAGGACCCAGGGCCACCTGCACAGTGGGAGCTCCCTGCATATCTGGGTATAAGCGGACTCTAAGCAGCCCCTGCAGAGTGCAGGCTTGTTTGTACACAGAACCTGCCCCGCTGCGGGGATGGGGCTCACTGGACTGACAGTTTTCTAGTTCAGACCATGAATTCCGGTACCCCCCCAAACCATCAGATTTTAGCTTAACAATTTTTAGACTCCTGTTTTCCTCTAATTTGGTTTGAAATCTTTCCTCTGATAGATTTTTTTTTTTAATGACTTTTCATTCTAGAGCATTCGATATGGCCTCTCAGCCAAAAGCTCCTCTATGGGGCTTCATAAGCAGAGTAAACTGGTGTCTAGAGATTTCCATTTTTTTATAAGCAAGTTGTAAACTCTCTTCAGCTTAAAACAATTCACCTGATTCAAATTTCCAGTGGCTAAAATTTAGAAAGATTTACTGCTCCTCAGTCAATCCTATCACACACACACAAAATCATAATCTGACCATTGCTTCTAAAACCACGATAATGACCGTGGCTCCAAACGTCACCTCTGAAAGAGGAGGTCTTGGGTCAATAGCAGCTTCCTAAACACTAATTCCACATGTCTAATAGCCTTCTAGACATGTCTTTTGGGGTGATGTGACAGCGTTTTTAAATGGGATTCTTCCAGAAACCAAAAGCAGCTCCCCCTGAGCACCTCCCCCACCTTTCAGTTGTTATTTGCACCTCAGCCCCACTAGTCAGGTAAGCTGACACTTCTAGTTTCCTTTGTTTTCTTTTTCCACCAAAATTGGACATGTCCTTGGGTCCTGACGATTGTGTGGTCAGTTACCTGGCAACCCAAGTCCAGCTCCATAACACCTATGTAGTCCTTCCAGTCCCTTCTAAACTTCGTGTGACACCCAAAAGACATCAGTGCATACTGGTCCCCACATTGGTTTCCCACCAAAGACCATTTAAATAAGTCTATATTTGATACCCTTTAACACAGTGGCAGGATTTACGTGATTCATAAAAACTACTCATATTAGATAAATATTAAACCACAACCTTCTCTGTATCGCTCTTTCCTAAGTACACACTAAGCTACTCGGACTACTGCGCCCCCTTGTTTAACTCTCCTCTCTGCCTCTTACTCTGTAATTCGATCTAATCCATTACCTACTACATTAATTTTCCTCTTACTCCATCTCATCCAAAAACTCTCAGTGGTTCCTTCCTCCTCGCCTAATGAAGTGAGAAACTCTCTTTGGCCTAGCCTGTGGGTCTCTTTAAAATTTGAGACCCAACTTACCTTTCCATGTTTATCACCTGCTACTCCCGATTTCTCCTTTCCTTGCTGTTTCTGAACATGACTCTTTCATTCATAGGATCTTTCCCCCATTTTCTCCTACCCTCCTGGTCCCAGTGAAGTGCTCTCCATGTGTTTTAACGTTGTGTGTCCAGTACAAAAGCCTCATAACCCCTCCTGGCAGTACACACCATAAGTCTGTGGGTGGTTTATGTCAATTATTCCCCCTTATCCCTCACCCTCATTTCCCTTTCCTCTTCAATCATGCAACATATACCCTTCTAATCTGTACATTATAAAGGTATTTAGATATATTCGTGTACGAGGGCTGTCTGGGAAGTACCCAGCCATGTAATATGAAAAATAGAGGCATTCGTGGCTGGATTTTTTTCAGACAGCTCTCATCCGCCTCTTTTCAAACACAGAATGTTGTTTTTGTGGATTTTAAACTCATATAAATGACATGCTATGGGCATTGTTTTTCTGATTCTTTTACTCACCACTTTTTTAGTTTAACTCATAAATCTAGGTCACTACTTTTATCTGTTGAATTGTTCACTTTTATTCATAACCACCCCTTGCGTGAGCACGAGGGCTGTCCAGGAAAACGCCAGCCACTGTCTGTATAATGAGAAAGGTTGCAGGGCTGGACAGTTTCCAGCCCTCCTACGTTAGTTGGCTCTAACTGCTTGCCAGTAAAAACAGGGTGAGCTTTGCTGAGCACCCTCCCACCAGCTTAACTCTACCATACATGTCAAGTTCAAGCTTCACCTAAATACCACCTCCACTAGTAAACTGCTGTCAGACTTGTGCTATTTCTCTTTGAATCTTTCATTAATTCATTCCTTTATTCAATCAGTATTTATTGAGTCCCCATTGTATTATATAATCCCTGTTACAGATGCTAGGGGTCCAGTGCTAAAACATAGAAAATCCCAATGGAGCTATAGATGTAGTCAGGACAGAGAGGCAGTAATCAAGAAAATAAGTAAAAGATATAGAATGTCACATAATAATGAGGGCTATGGATAAAATTAAACAGAGAAACAGGACAGGGAGTTCTCGTATGAGAAAAGGCTATAACCTGAGGGCAGAGCATTCCTTGTATAGGAAATAGTAAGTGCAAAGGCCCTGAGGTAGGATCACCTCAGGCGTGCAATGTGTGCAGGCAGCAAGGATGAGGTGAGTGAGAGCAAAGAGTGGGAGATGAGATGAGAGAGGTAATGGGGAGCCAGGTAAAGAGTCACAAGCCTCACATTCTACTTATGTCAGCCTCTCTCACAGGACTTACCCCTTCAACCTTTGTTAAAGCTTCATGGACTGTCACCTCCTCTGTCAGGCGGTCTCTTACTTATCCCCATGCCCCTCAGGGCACCTTCCTCCACAGTGATTGTTGAAAGAATGAGACACAAAGGTCCCCCTGATGAGTGACTCTCCAGAAAACACACTGAGAAGGAAAGAAGCCATAGGGTGTGGGGGGCACTGTGTGCACAGTATTGAGCATCATGCAAAGATTATATGAGCCCTCACCTGATACAGACAACTGGAAATGTAATAAATATAAGAGAAAACTAAGAACATCATTTTGTAAAAATATGTGTGGAAACACAACTGTAAAAACCAAACCCATTAAAAATATATTTACTGCTTATAGAAATTTAGTGTCTAATGGGCTCAAACTGTGTCATGACGAATATGGTCTCTGTCTGACCATACATATTAGAATTAGGTCTTGATGTGAGTGACAGAAAACCCAATTAATTATGTATAAATACAGGAGGTTTCAGTTTCTTATGTAGACAGTATGGAAACACACAATTCAAATTTTACAAGGCTCCTCTGCAATTATAAGGAATCCAGGCTTCTTCTATAGTACTGCTCCTCAGCTTCGGCTGTTGACTTGTGGTCTGCAATGGCTGCTTGAGCTCTAATAATTGCTTCTACATTCCAACCAGCAGAAAGAAGGAAAGAGAATAAAGGCACACACCCTCTTCTTTAGGATACCTCCCCAAAGTCACATAATGACACTGCCTCAAGATATCTTCTTGGCCAGATGTGACTCCAAAACCATACCTTGCAAAGGAGATCAGGAAATACAGTCTTTACTCCAAATGGCCATGTGTTCAACTAAAAAAAAAGAAAAAGAAAAAGAAAAAAAAAGTCAAGGATTATATGAACAAGAGAATAGGGGAGAAAAGATATTGAAAGGCAGGAGTAGTCATCCATCTAACTATTTTTGCCACCACTTTGCACCAAACAAGATCCTAGGTGGCCTAGAAAGTGCATAAATTACAGCAAGAGATCATGTTTTAAAGTAAGAAAGTAGACGAAGGTCATCTAAAACTGAAGTCAGTACAAAAATTCCCATGATGACAGCCAGATACTTGCTACAGGAAATTCATGAACTTGGTTCTCACCTTTCTAATAGCCAGCTCAGCCAGAGAAGCCTAATCAGTTATACAATTCAGTTTCCACAGGACAAAAACAGGCTGATTGTTCAGGAAAAGCACAGCTATCTAGGCAAGAGGGAAATTTCTCTCCAGGGAAGCACACCTATTAATTTCTGTTTGGAAGGAAGAATATTTTTATTTTTTTAAAGGAAGAGAGATTGGTAGAGACGAAACTCAGCGTGGAGGAGCTGGTGAGAGAATACAGTGAACGTGTTAAAATACCTTTGATTACAGGGACATAAGTGGACGGAGATGGAAGTTAAATAAAATCTACTGTGAGTAAAAGGCAGTGGGTTTGAAGCTAGGCATATAATGGGTTTGACTTGCCAATCTACTCAGACGAACCACAGGAAGATAGCGCTGTTCTATCCTACTATGGATCTATCCCTTAGGTTACTCAGAATTCCCACAGGAAACGCAGAACACATGAGTATTTAGTAATGTCAGAGCCACCCATGAGCACAACCCCATTTCCCTACCATACATCTGTGCCAGCAGGTAACCGAAGAAATGATGGGGTTTCCATTTACCACCAGCAGTGCTTCTGGGTCACCAGTTTTGTTGCTGTTGAGTTACAGGAGTTCCTTATATATATTTTAGAGATTAACTGCTTATCACATACATGACATGCAAATATTGTCTCTTATTCCACAGGTTACCTTTTATGGAAAGACATCCGCGGTCATGGATTGAAAGACTTAATATTGTTATGATGTCTATACTACCCAGAGAGATCTACAGATTCAATACAACTCCTATAAAAATTCTAATGACTTTTTTACAGAAATGGAAATATAATTTTACAGTTCATATAGAACCACAAAAGACCACAAGCAGCCATATAATCTTGAGAAATAGGCTAAGGATTTGAATAAACATTTCCCCAAAGAAGATATACAAATGGCCAACAGTTACATTACAAAATGTTCAACTTCACTAATTACCAGGGAAATGCAAATGAAAATCACCCTGAGATGTCACTTCACACCTATCAGATCAACTGTTATATCCACCCCTCCACACACAAAAAAAGGCAAGTGTTGGTGAAGATGTAGAAAAATTAAAACTCTTTCATTTATTGATAGTAATGCAAAATAACATAAGCCACTATGAAACCAGTATGGAGGTTCCTCAAAAACTTAAAATTAGTACTAATATAGGATCCAGTAATCCCACATCTGGGTATTTATCCAAAAGAATTGAAATCAAGACCTCAAAGAGATATTAATACTTTCATATTCATTGCAGCATTATTCACAATAGCCAAGATGTGGAAACAAATGTGTCTGTGAACAGATGAATTGATAAAGAAAATGTGCTTGTATACACACAATAGAATCTACTCAAGCTTAGAGAAGAAGGAAATTCTCCAAAATGTGACAACACAGATGAACCTAGAAGGCATATTCTTAGTGAAATAAGCCAGCCACAGGAAGGCAAGTACTGCGCAATTTCACATACATGAGGCATCTAAATAGTCAAATTCACAGAACCAGAGAGTGGAGTGGTGGTTGCCAGGGGCTGTGGGAAGAGGGAAGTGAGGAGTTACTGATAACGGGCATAAAGTTTCAGTTAAGCAAGATGAATAAGCTCTAGAGATCTGCTCTTCCACATTGCACCCACAGTCAACAATACTGTATTATACACATGAGACTTTGTTGAGAGTAGATCTCATGTTAAGTTCTTACCACTCTAAAATGAAAAAGAAAAGGTAAAAATGTTTTAAAGTAAAGTGGAAAAAAGGAAAGACTCACTTAAGGTAAAACCGTTGAACCTTAATGGGGGTGTGAGTTAGTCCAGAATAGTCCAGGATCGTCAAAAGTCCACTTTGGTCATCTGCCATAAAGATGCACATACGTACATACAAAGCACTGTCTGGTTGCTTCAGCTCTTGAGAGGAAGGGTGTTCTTACTCTTAGTATATACTCTGATTTGGACTCTTTCTCAATATGATGGGTCCCAGATAATGCTTAATAGAAGCTACTTAAGCCACCCAAAGTGGAGAAAATTTAGGAGAAGCAAATCAGGCTGTAAGCTGCATCAGTTTCTATATTGTGATTATTCCCTCACCACTGTATCCCAGCACATCGTAAGAGGTGACCAATAAATATTTGGTAAAGGAATGAATATAGTAAGGGATAAACTCTGGGAATTCAGAGTTAATTCCACTTACTACATATGCAATGGCATGTGGTAAACAAACTATAGATATAAATATATTTAGATATAAATATATTTGACAATTAAGTTCATAAACTTGCCACTGTGTGCTTACATTGGCAGCACTGCACAAACTTGGTAAGGTGTTATAATTTACTGTCATAATTAATTGTCAGATTTTAGGTATGATGACAGCTCTGATGGCCGTTCCAGAAAGAGTTCCAAAACTGCTTTGAAAGGTGGACTAGGCGCTGGTGTCGGTGCACAGCTTCCCAAGGGGAATACTTCAAAGGTAACTGTAGTGATACTCAGCAGTGAGGGATGTAGCACTTTTTCTAGGATGAGTTCACAAAATTAATTGTCCAAACTCATATATGTACCTTACTCAGCTCTGGCTCCTGTAACAAAATACCATAAAGTGGGTGGATTAAATAACAGACATTTATTTGTATTGCTTTAATTTTTATAGTTTGGAGGCTGAGAAGTCCTAGATCAAGGTACTGGTAGATTCAGTCCCCAATGACAGCTCTCTTCCTGGCTTGCAGCTGACTGCCTTCTTGTTGTATCCTCACATAATGGAGAGGGAGAGAGAAAGGAAGGAAAAGAGGGAGGGAGGGAGGGAGAGAGAATGAGAATCTCTTGCTCTTCTTCTTATAAGGGCACCAATCCCACCATAAAGACTTCCATCCTTATGACCTAATTACCTTCCAAAGACCCCATCTCCCATACCATCAAATTAGAGGTTAGGATTTCAATATATGAGTTCTGGGGGAACACAATTCAGTCAATGGAAGGACACACATGCCATAGCAAAGATTTCACTGTGGACACTGTTGACCTTTAACAAATAGACAGCCAGATAGTTCTCCAGCAAAAAAGGTTTATTTGAGGAAAACAAGTAATTGCAGTTTATGACATTTGGTCTAACAGTGAGCCTCAGCAAGTCCAGAGTAATAAAGGAGAGAAATGCTCTTTCATGGACTTGAAAGGGGCTGTTGTAAAGGAAAAGTTCATTGGAGGAAACTGGAAGTTCAAAGTTTACTGGCTTCTCATTGGCTGAGTTCTGGTAGTCTCCCATTGGCTGAGCTGTTACTGGGCAAGGAGGAATCTTTCCTTCCTCCTGCTGAGATAGTAAGTAGTATCACTTCCTGTCACAGAGCATGCTACCTCTTTCCCTGTTGGGGTCAGTAGTTTGGTTGAGTGACACGTGTGTGGGCGTTCTCTCTTCCAGCCTCCAGCCTCCACTTTAAATGAGGTTTCTGCTTAGGAGTTTTCACAGCACTAGGCATCGCATGTACACCACCGTGCTTTCTTCCCAGGTCCATGGCGGGCACAGCTAATTGACCACACCACCCCCACAGGCCCCAGAGGCAGCCTGAAACTCCTCAGGTGGCGATCTAAGGAGTGACTTCCAATCTGCCAGAATGCAAGCAAACCTACTTGCCCTGTTTGCTGTAGGATGGGGAGCCTTTGAAGGTTATAAATAGGGGAAGAACAGTAGCCAGCTTTGTGATTTAAAAGATCTCTGGTCTAAAGCGATAGATAGAGGATTTGGGAGGAGGTCAAAACGAAAGTGAAAGGATACTGTTATATCTTATAACTTAATCACTATAGGACATCAATTCTTTTCATGGTCCGTGTTCAAATGGGAATTAAAAAGCAAGTGGTAGGAGTCCATGGAAAGGGACAGACCCGGTACCGTGGCCCTATAATTAACATTAATTCTGAAGAAAATAAATTTTAGAATTTTCCGTTATAAGTTTCCACATCTCAGCTATGCTAACCAACATTTGCTCCTGGAGGATGAAGGTGTTAAAGTTTATTTAGGGGAAAAGAATCATCCTATAATGAATGCTATCACCTCACTAAGGAGGAAAGGATGTTATTTGTAGCTGCTGTTTTACCACCAGAGAGCAGAGATCTAGAAACTTCAATAAGAAAAACTCAACAAGAAGGGAATAATAATTTAGTTCGATCTACACTGCTGTTACAACCAGAGCAGTCAGTGATTTTTCAAAATCACCTCATCTGGACTTGTTTAATTAAGAGACAGAACCATGTGTTTCACACACACACACACACACACACACACACACCAGCAGAACTGCCACTTGTCAGTCAATTTGTTTTTAATTCCCAGGTCTCCCTGGATTGTTTGTAGCTACTATGTTTTTCTTTTTTTAAGGAAGGTTAGAGTTTTGATAATCCATGTCCTCTCACAGGCTCCGGGGATGCAGGAAAGCAAGCAGAGCTAAGCTGAGAAGGGCTGTATCAGCAGGAAAAATCAAGATAGCAAGGCTGCCTCTCATTACACTGGTGAGGTTTTCCCAGGAATGCTGGGAGGTAGCAAATCAAGCAGAGGGAATCAGATACTCGACATAAGGCATTTAGCAAGAAGAGACAGGAAGAGGAGATGTCTGAGTCGGTTCTCCGTGCAGGTAGTGCCCTGTGGGCGGAGGCACTCGGGCCTCCGGGGAAGCATTCCGGTGGCACCTATCACTGATAAGTCTAGACTTGAGGACAAAGCCACCACGCTGACAAGGGCAGGGAGTACAGCCAACGGGAGGCAGAGCTCCGGGCATGAGGAGGACACGTTTCTGAGAGGGCGAAAGTGAAACCTGGAGACTGTAGAAGAGGCGCACTGTTTAGCTTAAGAGAAAGGTTTATTTCAAGGTGGCAGAGGAGGAGTTTGGGAGCCTTGGAACTCTGTCCCCACCCTTGGACTGTGTACCACCTGGTAATTAAAATACATTTATAGTATTACATTGTCTCCTATTTGTTTCGTTTGCTGAGAGGAGGGGCTTCCGAGGAAACGGGGAGACACTATTATGAAGTTGAAGGTCACTGATTTATGTGTTATTCTAGAAAGGATTTAAGAGGAATTTTAACGTTAGGATGGGGCTTCCCCCGTCCCAACCCAGCAATTTACCAAAATGTGTGGTATCATCTTACTTTGTTTTCAAGCACTAAAAATACAAAGCCTTTGACTGATATTTGTAGTCTGTGCTTTTCTCTCAAGGGACAGCTTTACATGCCAGACACTCGCAGAAGAGAGTAAGTGAAGGAGTGTGAGGCCATGTCAGTGACACATGTACCTTGGATCTGTTCAGGGACAGGCAGTTCATTTCCACGCTGAGAGTCATTCGGTGAGCCCACCACCCAACAGGCAGGGTCTAGAATAAGGTCTTCACTTTTCCATCAAACGTGAGTCCACGTGAGGTAGGTGTCCTGGGGTTCCCTCCTCATCGCTGATCCGTCTCTCCAGCATTATCCCCACCCCATGTCCCCAAATTCTCTGCAATTCTCCACCTCTACCCTCTCCAGAGGAGGACACACATTATCCAGACAGTCTGGAGCAAACAATACATTACACATTGCAGGGAGATAGAAGGTGGTAAATAGAATTCAAATGTTCTGAAGTCCATTTCTGCATTGTATAGAACATGATAATATTAGTTTATATTAGATTCTAAAAAGGCAAGGATGCATGTTATAATTCTAAGAATAATCTTTAAAGAAACAGCAATAAGACATAGGGAAAACAAAATAATAAGTAAATATTTGCTTATAAAATACAGTAATGCACTAGATGTAGAAGAAAATAGGTATCAATAATCACATTAAATATAAATGTAATAAAAACTTCAATTAAAAGACAAATTGTCAGGCTGAATTTTAAACATTGATATGCTGTTTATATGAGATCACATCAACTACAACAACAGGTAGATTGAAAATAAGAGCATGAGAAAAGACATACCACGCAAATATGAACTGAAAGGAAGCTGTTATAGCTGTGCTACTATCAGGCAAAGTAGGTCTCAGGGCAACAGTGTCATGAGAATAAAAGAGGAACACTTCATAATATCAAGAGCATCAACTTACAAGAAAGATGTAACTACTAAATTGAGTGCATCGAAAAATACAGCTTCGAAATAGGTGATGAAAAATAGGCTGTGTAAAAGGAAAAATGAACAGCCAATCAGGGTGAGAAATGTTAATACACCATTAGCAGGCCCGAATTCACCTGCAGTTGGACAAACAGTTCCCTATATACTGACAGCCTCCTGTAACAAGGGCCTGCACTTCTTTGCTTTCTGCCTGGGGGCTTTCTCGGGAATCTTAGGTGTGCTCATCCTCCTGCATGTACACAGTCTAAACGTTAGACTGTGTATGGGAATTAGTGCTTCTGGGCACAACCCTCAACTGATAGAAGATAAGAGCTGCTGGATAAATTATTTTGCCTTACTGCTCAAGAGTGAGAAAATTCTGAAGCACGTGCTGCACATCGTTTTCAGGGGGTCCAGAGTAGCATTAAGCCCTAGTTTTCAAGCGTGGTAACCAGGTCGGTAATATGCTCCTCGCTGACTTTTCTCTCTATTTCCACCTCACTTTCTCCACTCCCTTCATGAAATTTCTAGGACTGCCACTCATATAAACTACCTGAGTCCAAGTACTTTTCTCAGTGTATGATTTTAAGGCAACCCAACCTGAGACAACAATAACTCTCTTAGTACCAAACAGTAAAAAATACCAGTTAAAATACAGATTTTGAACAATATAATCAACAAACTTGACCTAATTGAAATATATAGAACAATGTATCCAGAAACCACAAAATACAAAGAGTGTTATTTAGAAAAGTATTTTTAAATTCTCGAACTTTAGGGAATTTTGTCTTTGTTATTGACTTCTAACTTAATTTTATTCTGATTGGAGAATGCATGCTTTAAATTTTTTAAAGTATTCTGTGATTCACTTTACAACCTAGCATATGGTCAATTTTGTAAAAGTGTTATCTGAAAAGAGTCTGCATTTTGATGACTAAATGTAATGTGGTAACCTGGATGGCATTCTGGAACAGATAAAAGACATTAGGTAAAAACTAAGAAAATTTGATTGAAGTATACACTTTAGTTAATAATAATGTATCAATGTTGGCTCATGTATTGTATCAAATATGCCATAATAATATAAAATAGTAGTATAGAAAACATTGGTCATGGACCAGGTGGAAATTCTCCACATAAGTGACAAAGGAATATTCTCACAGTTTCTTTTCACAGTTTAGTAAATCTAAAACGTCTCTAAAAAATGTTTACTTAAAGTTTATTTAAAAATCTAATACCAACTTAATCACTTAAAAATAGAATAGGAGTACCTAGGTATGAATCTAACAAAATCTGTACAGGATCATTATGCCAAAAATTACAAAATATTTATAAAACAAATCAAAGATGATCTAAATAAATGAAGAGCTACCATCTTTGTGAATTGGGAGCCTCAGCATAATAAAGATGTCACATTTGCTCAAATTAATATACAGGTTAATATAATTCCTAAAAAAATAACAAGGTTTTCATAAATACAGACAAGATTATTTTTACAATTCTATAAAAAAGCAAAAGGAATTATAATAGCTAAAATTTTGAAAAAGAAGAATCAAGTCACAGGAATTCCTCTATCTGATTTCAAGATTCGTTATACACAGACAATAATCAAGATTATATTAAATTGGCAGAAGGATACGCACAGATCAATAGGACAGAATAGAAGTCTTAGACCCACACAAGTACAGCCCACTGATCTTTGGCAAAGATGCAAGAGCAATTGAATGGAAGAAGAACAGTCTTTTCAGTAAGTGGTGCCAGAGCCATTAGATGTCCTTAGGCAACTAATGAACCTCAACCTGAGTTTCACATCTTAAACAAAAATTAACTGAAAATTGGTCATAGATATAAAGGTAAAACTATAAACATTTCAGAAGAAAACATAGATAAAATATCTGGAACCTAAGAACTCATTCAAGAGTTCTTAGACATGATACCAAATGCATGATCCATCAAAGAAAAAAATCAGTAGAGTTCAGCAAAATTCAAACCTTTGCTCTGTGTAGGACCTCTTTAAGAAAATAAAAAGACAAGCTATAGACTGGAAGAGTGTGTTTTTGTAAACCACATAAGTGACAAAGGACTCATATCTATACCATATAAAAACTCTTAAAATTCAATAGTAAAACAAGCAACCCAATTAGAAAAGGGTAAATCACATGAAGTGATATTTCACCTAAGAGGGTATATGAATGGTGAATATGCACAAAAAAATAAAAAGATATTTATTATCACCAGGCATCAAGAAAATGTAAATTAGGACTGTAACAAGCTGTCACTACACATCGATTAGAAAAACTAAAAATAGTGAGAACATCAAATGCTGATGAGGATGCAGAGAAACTGGATCTCTCATATGCTAATGGTATAAATGCAAATGGTACCGTTCCTCTGGAATATAGTGTAACAATTTTTTTTGAAAAACTAATTGCATGCTTATCACGCAATCCAGCAAACACTCTTACGTGTCTGTCCCAGAGAAATCAAAACTTCAGGTTCACAAAACAACTTACATACAGACTGACTGACTTACATCTGGAGGAATCAGTTGGCTCCCTCAGATAGTAAAGCATTACCTTGATGGTAGCTACTCTGATCTCCAAATGGGGTTGCAGTTTAGTTTGACATTGCATGGCTCAAATGAAACTCTTCCATTCTACAAGATTTGTCATCATAGGCAGAATTCAATCATGTCAGAAAGGAAGATCTAGTTCATGAGAATTACAAGAAATATTGGCTTTAACATAAAAGAGGAGAATAAGATATAAAAAAATATTTGGAGAGGCAAAAATGGCAGCTGTTCTTAGAGAATAACATTCCACATATATTGGCATATTGTCTTCCAAAATAATGCTTCAATGGCTGCTACCAGTTAGTACTGTTTAGTCTGAACTTTTGAAGTTTTGTCTGGGGTAATGCCATCTGAGTAGTTCCCTTTTTCTCACTGAAATGGTCAGAAGTATAACAGTGTGAGAGAGAAGAGAAGATTTATCAAGGCTTCAGAATATGGCATTTATTCCATGTTCAAGGCAATAGCAAAAAGTAAGCCAAGAAGATGTCTTTATTCTTCTGTGAGTGTTCTGTTGTTCATCATGTTCTAATTATGAAATTTGAACTTAGAAGGATGAAAGGGAAGTTCAATCAGCAGTATAAAGTGTATCTTCTCTGGAAATAGTTCTTAACAATTTAAATGGCAGGCTTATGTACCCTGGACTGACCCAATACTTACAGAAATATTCTGTAATGCTCAAAACAGTCTGCAAAGCTGTAGTTCTTGATTCGTGTCCCAGACAAATTACAAAGCTGTACGGCAGAGAGAAAACACTGCTAATCTTTCATGACTGTTAGGTGGTTTTACAGAAATGTAATTGTGAAAACAAATTTCTCCGGTGCAGAAGAAAAAAATACGTTGTGCCATTTCTTCAATTCAAAATGAATTCATTTATTCTTTGATCGCAGGAAAGCAAAGCGTTCTATACTGAACAAAAGGAAATGTAGGTAATTTCCACAAAAGAGAATTTTAAAATAAAAAAGTCTTCAAGAATACCTTCACTCCTTAGAGGCCTGCAAGGGAATTAATGAAAACTATAGTCACAGCAATCCAGAACGAATATCTTATATTTGGAATATCAACCTGTTTGGGAATTTGAAAAGAAGAAAGCTACATGAAATGAAATCATCTTGGCTCATCATGTACGAGGTCGGACAATTAATTTCATGAACTCATCCTAGAAAAGATGCTACGTTCCTCATTGCTGAGTATCACTACAGTCACCTTCAAAGTACTCCCCTTGGGAAGCTGTGCACCGATGCCAGCGCCTAGTCCACCCTTTAAGGCAGTTTTGGAACTCTCTGGAATGGCCATCAGAGCTGTCATCATCCCCAAAATCTGACAATTAGGCTCATGAACTCACCACCGTGCACTTAACGTTGGCAACACTGTACAAACAACTCCGTAAAGTATTGGTGCTGACAAAGTTCATGAACTTAACTGTCAGATTTTGGAGACGATGACAGCTCTGATGGCCATTCCAGAAAGAGAGTTCCAAAACTGCCTTGAAGGGTGGACTAGGCGCTGGCGTCGGTGCATAGCTTCCCAAGGGAATACTTCGAAGGTGACTGTAGTGACATTCAGCAATGAGGGATGCAGCATATTTCCTAGGATGAGTTCGTGAAATTCATTGTCCGACCTCTTATATACGACACTCACCCCGCTCAGGCACACTCAGAAATATGTAAAAGACATAACTGTCTCTACTTCCATTTGAGATTTTTTTTAATAAATGAAACTCCAACCAAAAACAGTTGACAATGTGAAATTACAAAAAGCTGTCAGAAGGCCTGTGTGGGAGATACGTTCACCATAAGCTCAAGTGCTGGGAATCTGAGGAGCTTTTTAAATGGATTCAGAGAGCTTTGGGAAAAAAAAGAAAAAGGTCTCCTCCAGTAATTGAATTTGACACCAATGTTCTTTGGATGCTAGGGCTGTACTGGGTATTTTCCCATCCACATCTAGGCTAAATTGGAGATGGTGACCTCTGATAGACTAGAGCAATCCAGGAAGTAATAGAAACCTCACTTCATAGAAACTGGTGACAGGTTGGTATTAAATGCTGGGATGGCCAGAAACAGTCAAATTCCTTTTCAGGGAGCCTATAGCCTTCCAAAGAAATGAAGATTTCTTTCTTTTTTTTTTTAAGTCTATAAATGCTTCCTTTTCCAACTTGCTCTAACTAAATTGAAAGTTATAATCTAAGATTACCTCTGATTGGGGAAACGGGCAAGACAAACCCAAATGAGATGTCATCGCTTCCCAATGCACTACTATTTTACAGAACTCAGTAACAACCGGTAAGGACTGCACCACATCGATAGAGACTTACGTATAAGGATGTTCCTTGCACTGTTGTTTAAAATAGTAAAGAAAAAGAAAATCCTAAGTATATAAGAACAAGAAATTGGTTAAGCTAAGGTACATCATAAAATAGAATTTTATGTAGTCATTAAAAATAATGCTTTTAAAGCATATATATAATCAAAATAAATAATAAAATAAATTTCTCAACATATGTTATTGTGAAAGCAAGACAGGGAATGTTATTCTGTAATGTATATACATGTATGTATCCACATATGAGAATTTAAATATCAGAAATTATTGAGTGATCATCACTAGGCAATAAAATCGTTTTCATTTCTATATTCTTTGGTTAAATTACACATTTACTAAAATGAATATGAACTACTTTATAACCAGATAATTGAAAAAAGTAGCTAAGAGAGTGAAAATACGATTACAGTCATTTTAACTACTAAAATTTTGTTAAATTTACTTGCTTATTAATAGTTAATTCAATTGTTAAATAAGGATTATTAAAACATTGTGTTAGGACTTCTGAGAAAGAAGGGCTAGAGATTGTATATTTGTATAATTCCCCTCCTAGAAATTCACAGAGCAGAATAAAAACAATTAAAAAGAGAGAATGAAATTTTATCTCTTATAAAACTAGGGAAATGACACAAACCTATACAACAAACTCTAAAGAATATATGTAAACTATAATTAAGTGCCTATCAAAAGAGTACACTGACTATCTCCTTTAGTCATTTCCTTTCAAAATTAATTGGTTGAATAACTTTTCCTACATCCATATCATTAGAAGGAATAATATGCATCTATATAAATTGACATATGAAGATATATTATTAAATAAGAAAAGAAAAACACAGAAAAGTATATAAATATAGATATAAAATAGGTAAGCATATACATGCATATATTACTTATAAATTTCCATAAAGAAATATATATGCACATATGCAAATACCATTGACCCTTGAACAGAGTGGGTTTGAACTGCTTGGGTCAACTTGTACACAGGTTTTTTTCTGACTGGTGCAGTTCAGTTGACCCACACAGTTCAATTTTCCGCAGTTCAGTTGACCTGCTCAGATCATGCCCATGTTGTTCAAGGTTCACCTGGCAGTTTGGAATCCATGTATGCAGAATACTGACTGGATTTTCCACTGTGAGGGTGGATGGCACCTCTAAGCTTCCTGTTGTTCAAGGGTCAACTGTACATAATTTTCTCCTCTGGCCATGACAGTGTTAAGTGATACTGAACATGCCTTCCCAGCAATTATAAAACTAGACAAAATATATGAGCCAACCATTTTCAGACACTGACAAAGGGGCAGTACAGGCTGTGATCCTTGAGAGAAGGGAAACACCTAAGTCCAGACATTACTCCACAACTGCCCTGAATGTCTGCCTGGTAGTATTTTCTACCATAATTCAAGAAAGTGAAGCCAAGCAGAGCAACAGGCTTGCTGAGGTGGGAGGCAGATGATGGAGTTCCAGGGTGTGGAAGCAGGAGAAATTTTCAGAACAAAGTACATAAGAAAAGAGAGTTGTGTAGGGTAGGGTTGGAGGGAGGGTGTCTCATGGGGATTCATCGAGCTGAGGACTGGAGAGACTATGTAACAGGGTGAGATTCTGCAAGGCCAAGCAGAGATGGCCTGGTACAGGCATGAGGGCTAACCAACGATACTTGAAGTTGTGCAGTGTTAGGAGACATGGGAGTCCATCTCAACTGTAAGCAAGACACTGCACTGAGTAGAGTGGATGTTTGGTTGACAATAACCATATGCTACAGCAAGAGACACACGTTAGAACTGGGCCCAAAACTGGAATAGACCCATCTTGGCAAAGAATAAAAACCATCTTGATGGGATCAAAATAATTTGACAGGATTTAATGTCTGCCTGAAAAACAAATAACATCTTTCAGAGCCAAACAGCACAATCCATTTGCACGTCTTCAAATACCTTTGATCCTTGAACAATGCGGGTTTGAACTGCATGGGTCCACATGCACACAGATTTTTTTTTTTTTGACTGGTGCAGTTCAGTTGACCCACACAGTTCAATTTACGTCATTCACAATGTCCAGGATATATTCCAAAATTCAGAGAAATGCAAAGAAACAGGAAAATGTGGCCCACAGGCAAGAAGAAAAGTAGTGAATAATAACAGGTCCCCAAATGACCCATATGTTAGAAACAGCAGATAAATCTTTAAAGCAGCTATTATAAATGTTTAGGGTCTCAAAGAAAAATATCATCATAAATAAAAGGATGGGAAAATTTAGCAGAGAAACACTATAAAAATCAAACAGAAATTTACAAATAAAATATATACTATCTGAAATAAAAAATTAACTTGATGGGCTTCCTGGAAGATAGGGAGAACAGAGCAAATAGTCTGTGAACTTGAAAACAAATTAATAAAAAGTATCTAATGTTAATGACATAGAGAAAAAGATTTGAAATGAAATGAGGAGAACTGCAAAACCTATAAAAGAATATTGAGAGATGAAAGAAAACAGAACAAAAATTTAAAGAAACAAATTTAAAGAATTTCACATATTAAATGAAAAATATCAACATACAGTTCCAAGAATATAGCAAAATGCAAATAGAAAAAATACAAAGATAACCACCCACATCTATGCACATTATAATCAAACTACTGAAAACTAAAGATAAAGAGAAACATCCTAAAAGTAGCCAGCATATAAGCACATATTACATATTACAGGTAACAGCTGTATACATAACTGTGAAGGTCTCAGCAGAAACAATAGAATCCCTAAGAAAATAAATGTCATGGTATTAAAGTACTGAAGGAAAAACACATACCATCCAAGGCTTTTATATCTAGAGAAAATATCCTCCAAAAATATAGAAGAAAGATATTTTCAATAAAAACTAAGAAAAATCTGTCACCAGCAAATTTTTACTGAGAAAATTTTAAAAGAAGTCATTCAGGTGACAGGAAAAATAACGCATGATAGAAATTCAGATCTATAGGAATGAATGAATAGCACTGAAAATGGTAAATGTGAAAGAATATATAAAGGACATTTAAATTTTATTAATAACTTTTTAAAAATTATAACACTAAGGGTTTAAAATGCATAAAAGTATACACACATTAATAACAAGAGCATAAAATATAATACAAAGGATAAAGAGAGCTATACTAACCCAAGGCCATACCTACTGAAAAGGATAAAATGTTTACTCTAAAAATATAGAGATAAACTATGAATGTGTATTATAATTCCTAAAACAACCACTAATAAAAATGAAGACATATACCTAAAAATCTAATAGAGGAATAAAAATAGAATAATAAATCATCTAGTAATGCAAATAAGACTTAGAAGGATAAATGGAACAAAAATCTGATAGGACAAATGAGTCCATTTGCAATAATATCAAAACTACTAGAGCTAATAAGTGAATGTAGCAATATCATAGGATTCAAAGTCAATATACAAAAATCAGTTGTACCTCCATATCCTAGAAATAAACACTTGAAAAAATTTAGAACTATTTATGATATGATCCAAAAATATAAAATACTTGAATGTAAATTTCATAAAAGATTTGCAAGACATTTCCACTAAAAACTACAAACATTATTCAGAAAAACCGAAGACTTAAATAAATGGACAGATACACAATGTTCATAAACTGGTGCCTTAATATGGTTAAGGTGTCAGTTCTCTTTAAATTTATCAATAGATTCATCCAAATACCAATCACAAAGTCTTTTTTAAAAAATTTATATGAACAGTTAAAAGAACCTAGACTAGACAAAACATAAAAAAAAAAATCAGAATCGAAAGACTTACAATGTCTGCCTCTAAGACATTCAATAATTAAAACTGTATGGTTTCTGTATAAGGATAGGGAAATAGAGCAATGAAACAGAAGAGAGAATCCAGAAGGTGATCTGCATTTATACACTTGCTAATGTTTTGACAAAGCACTTAAGCAATACAATGGGGAAAAGACGGTCATTTCAAAAAAACGATGTTGCAGCAATTGCATATTCACGTGGGAAAAACATTAAAACTCAATCCCTATTTTATATAATACACAAAAATTTACCCAAGATGAACCACAGACCTAAAGCTTGTAAATAAAAATGGGAAAATGTCTTTACGACCTGGGTAAAAGCACAGGTTGCTTAGCGAGAACACGTAAAGCAATGACCAAAAAAGAAAACACATTGATAAACTGGACTTCATCAAATTAAAACCATTCACTCATCAAAACACAACTTTAGGAAAATGAATAGGCAAGAGTGAGAGAAAATACTTATAAATGATTGATCTTACCAAAGGCAAGAACTCAATAATAAAAAGATAAATAACTCAATTAAAAATGAGCCAAAAGCTTAGACATTACACAATATTCAATACCCTTATTTATAAAAATGCGAACTAAAACCACACACAACCGTTAGACTGGAACTTTCATACGCTGCAGGCAGGAGTATACGGTGGCAGAAGAGCCAACATGGCAGAGTAGTAAACACTGGGCCTGCTTTCTTCTGTGAACACATTAAAATTACAACTAAATTATAGAACAACCAACCTAAAAAAAGTAAGGATATAAAGAAGCCATGGTGAGACTGATAGGAGGAGCAGCGAGGTGAAACAGCCTGGCTCCAAACCTGTGTGTGGTGGCAGAGAATCTCGGGTGGGGAGGGTGCCCCCAGAGGAGCAAGGGACCCCAGCCCCATACTAGGCTCCCCAGCTCAGAGCACTGGTGCTGAGGAGCCCCACAATATAAGGCTATGAAAAACAGTGGGAATTCTGACCATCAGGATAGGACACCCAGCGTCCTCTTAAAGGACTGAACACAGATCTGCTCGCTCGCAGGCACTCACCTTGGACTCCAGCGAAGGGACAGTGACTCAGGGAGTGTCAGTGGCATACCAGAGACAGACTGAAGTGTGTGGCTTCAGGGCAATGGATGGAGGACAGTCACCATTTTCCCTTTGTGGGGTTCTCTTCCCCACAGCCAGCAAGCAGGCGCCATCTTTCTGGTGTTGGGCCCGCCCCCACATGGCCAAATCTGAATCTGATTGGTCTGGTGAGCTCTGCGGCTCCAACCTGCCGATTCACTGAGATCTCACTCCACCCAACTGCCCCAACACAAGGGCACTTCCTTGGCGAGCAGCCAGCCCGGATCACATCGCATCCTTTCTTGGAAAACTATAGCCGTCCAAGTGCCCCAGGTGGGCAGTAACTGGCCTCAGCTGTGCTCTGAGATTTTGCTGAGTAGCTCCAGGCTCATTACTGGCACCAAACCAAGAATCTATGTTAACCAGGCAACCATAACTTGTCCCACTCTAGTGACTCCCTGAGACCCTGCTTCACCCAACTTGCATACCACATGAGGATTTATCAATGGCTAAACCTTAAGGGAGCTGGCAGGTGACAGCAGGCCCTGGGGCATCCTGGCTTTTTGTGAGCTACCCCAGGCCCGGTACTGGTGGCAGACATCCTCATTTGAAGTGTGGCCTCTCCCACATGCCTCCAGGTTTAGGACAGACAACGAACAGCTATGGTTTCCAGGTAAGAGCAGGGTTGAGGGGAGTGAGTGAAAAGGGGGAAGGGATTAAGAAGTACAAATGGATTGTCACAAAGTAGTATGGGGATGTAGGGTACAGCACAAGAATTATAGTCAATAATATTGCGGTAACTGTGTATTATGTCCGATGGGTACTGATTTTAGCAAGGTCATAGGTGGGAGAGTGTTGTGGGGCAGACTGAAAGGTGGAGGCATTAAGAAGTACAAATTGGTAGTTATAAAATAATCATGGGGATGTAAAGTACAGCATATGAATATAGTCGGTAATATGGTAATAATTATGTGTAGTGCCAGGTGGTGTACTAGACTCATCAGAGGGATCACTTCTTAAATTATATCAATGTCTAACCACTACACTATACACCTGAAATTAATATAAAATAATATTAAATGTCAACTGGAATTGAACATTTTTTAATGTGTAAAATATAAAGGGGAATAAGAGGTCCCAATATCCAGGTATAAAGCTACCAAGTCATGGGGATGTAAAGTACAGCCCAGGGAATGTAGTCAGTAACGTTGTGATAGCGTAGACTTACCATCGTGATCACGTCTTCAGGTACAGACATGTTGGACAACTATGGTGTACTCCTGAAACTAGTATCATATTGTATGTCAACTAATTTTTTGATAAAAATATTTTTTAAAGAAAGCTGAAAAAGAGAAAAGAAGACAGAAGAGCGGCTGCCTTGGAGAGCTGAGTTGGCAGGGAAGACAGAGGCAACGGGCCGGGTGGTGATCCCAAAGCGTGGCAGCAGCTCCGGGAGTCATCTCGGGACACAAGCACATCCAGAAGCAGTGGGATCTTCATTTCATCAGCATCTTGTTTTCAAAGTAAAGACTGGTAAATGGGACTGAAAAATGTTATTAAGATTTCTGCTTGTAAAAAAGACATCATAATTAAAAGAATAATGACAAAACGGAAAATGTATGATTGGTATAACATACATCAAACCATGGGGTCAATACACAAGGACTTTCTACAAATCAGTGAGAAACAAAATAAACATCCCAACAGAAAAATGAATAGGCAATTCTCAGCATAAGAAACTCGAATAGAAAAACAAAAAGAGACAAATCATTTTTAAATATAGGAAAAGGTGTCCCTACTAGTAAAAGCAGAAAGTGAAAATCAAAACAAGGAGACAGACATGGCACATCCGAACTATGGCTCTGTTAAAACACAGAAACATGTGTTAGGGAAAGCTTTCTAAATTATATTAAGTCAGGAGAGAGTGAAAAAACATCAAGTATAGTATGACTAAATATTTTAGAAATACACTTGATTATTCATTCTATTATAAAGTCATATAATTATTATGTATCTAAATATTATATTAGTTACATATCAAATCATATTAACAATGATTAATTATACATGCTTATTACTATATTTATATATTATAAATCGCATTTTATTATATATCATATTAATAAATATTAATGTTTACTACCATTGCTTTTACAATGTATTTAGGTGTATATTTCCTAAAGATAATCAACAAAATGTTAAAATGTTTACCTTCAGGCAGTGGTGCAGGTGTGAAGAAGTTATGGGGTATTTCACTTTCTAATTTTCTGTTTTATACTTCAAAAATATGAGGGACGTATCTAGTAAAGACCAGAGTGAAATTAATAAAAATATAGAGTGACAGCAATTATCCTAAAGCTGCCCAGGAAAGCAATGCACAGGGGTGCGGACCGACTAGATGTGCCCCTGTGAGGACCAGGGAGAACGTGCCGTGTCCTGGGAAAGGCGTCTCACCGGAGGGTGAGGACTGAAGGGTAAAGAAATGAGAAAAGAATGCCAGTGAGAGAAAGTAGGTTAAGACAGTAAAAGACCACATTTCCACTGGAATCAGAGGTAAACATTTCAAAGTACTCTCACCTTCATTTCTTAATGGAGCCTCCTTATCACCCAGTTAGGTGAGCAGGGTAGACAGTATGGATTACAAGGTACCCCGTGGGACCAAGGCTTACCAATTCAGAGTTTATCATTTTACTGTTCGGATGTTGGGTAATCCATCTGGTTTGGCTCTCAGGAATTTTAAGCTTGTACAATTTTTTAGATAATAAAGGTGTATTTTGTCCAGTTGCAACATGCTCATTATTAAATAGAAAAAATATACTATAAACAGAAAATAAATCACTTACTATCACTGCTTTGAAGACAACCGCTGATAAAATATGAAATTTCAGGGCCAAAGTGGATGCATGTGATATGTATTCCTTAATAGTTTCCCAAAAGCATTATGCTAATATATATTCCAATCAATTAATTTACCTCCTTTGAACATAACCAATTCAAAACGTGTATCCTTCCCTACAAAACCCAATGAACTGAGTCCCAGCCCCATCCTGTGTGACAACACACAGTGCCCGTGTTTTGTAGAGTTCCTTTCCCTTGTTATTTCTGAAATTCTTCAGGGTACTCTTACAGTATCCACACATTCATGCCAGTAACGGGCTGCCACTCCCATTCTTAGCCTCTGCATGTCATTGCTGCCATCTAGTAATTTCTATGGCATACCCAAATTGACCTCAACTCAAATGCAGATACAGGCTTGACGCTTAATTCCAAAAAGTGCAGCTAAAATGATTGTAGTGAGCGTCAGTGAAAGGAGAATAGAGTGTACGTGAAAAATAATTTTTAACTCATTCTTTAAATTTCTTTGCTCTTTGTCTTAGTCTGTTTGTGCTGTTGTAACAAAAACGCTCCAAACTGGGTCCCTCATAATCAGTAGGAGTTTATTTCTCATAGTTTGGGAGGCTGGGATGTCTGAGATCCAGGTGCCAGATTTCAGACTAGACCAATTGTTGCTTTTTGTCCCCAGCCAGAGGAAAATATTATTATCAAAATCTGAACTGAGATCCAATTTTCCCCCACATCAGACAGGCTTTGCATTACTTGCATATAACTTAATACATGAATGGCTGAAGCACATTCGTTCACATTTTGGTGCTGTCACCAAGAGCCCTGCGTGGCTTACATGTCCCTATCTCAACATACCGAAGTGATCCCCTCCATCCCTGGGAAGACAAATGGAGAGCCCGCTGAGGGAAAACTCCAGCTGCCACCCATGGATGTAGGCACTTCTTAAGGCTCACCAAACAGCCATTCTTGTCATTGGCCAACAATTTTAAGATTCAGATTTTAACCTAGCCACAGGAAGAAAATTCCTAGCAACGTCATGCCAGCTGCCTGTCCACATAACAACGTAAAAATAAAACCTCATCTTTGTTTGAATCCACACATCTTCAATGGCATTCAGTTATTTATTCAGGATTTAGGTTGTTTACGTGGCCTCTGACTCTTCTCATGTACCTGACACTCCCCAGGCCTGCGCCCTGTGGTTACCTCTGCTTCTTGCTACACCAGATCAGCAGATCCTACACCCAGCAGGCAGGATCCACGACATGAAAAGAAGGGAAGTAACACGAAACTTAGGGAAAAGTTCCATTGATCTCCTAAGACAGTAGTATAGGGACTGCCTTGGGTACTTACAGTGTCACTGCAGGAGCCACATGAACACTACCAGCAGGCTACAGGACCCTGGGCCAACTTGGGACACACACAGGCCCAACACTGGCCTTGTGTCAAGGTTTGTTATCTAGGCTCTTGCTGCTTTCTCTGAAACCAAGCCTACTGACTTCAAAAATTCTGGAAACTACATCCCCAAAAATGTACTGTCCTGCAGTTACTAAGTCAACACTACTGATTGGCACCCACTACGTGCCAGGAACTCTGCTGAGCTGCAGGATCTTAGCAGTGAACAAGCCCTACCTGGAGAGAGGAAGTGAACAGATACAAGGGGTCCAGGCATGGCATTAACAGAAGCTAAAAAACATGTAGAAAGAAACCTTCCTGTGGTACCCTGTAATGGAATACCCGGCCTTTTAAAGAGGACGCATAGACTGCTTGTGTCATTTTTCTTATCCTCACAACTGTATTAGTTATTAAACTCATCTAAAGAATAAATAGGCACATAACTTGGGAAGAAAGTCAGTCAGGTTTCAATTAAACTTCTATCCCAAGAGTTGTCTGATAGAGAGTATATGTGTGCATTGAGTCAGCTGTCCGAGTCAGACGTTTTGGAAGAAAGTTCTCCGGTAGAAAAGCAAACATAAGATACCCACCTACCTCGTCGTCACAATTTGGAATTAATGGACCAACGGCATGCAGTGCGAAGAAATATTTCTAATCTTATACTCTTAACACAGGTTGTGAATTTCTGCATCATTAATCAAAAGGAAGGAGATATACAGCAGCCCCCAACGTATAGAAACTACCAACTTCACTGATTTTTAAAATCTTGATCCCTCAATTAGCACAATAAAGGAAAAATTAATTTGTAGCTGACGGAGCAAATTAAAAGCACAAAGCTCTTTGTTGGGGCAACGAAGCATTGCAATATAAAGTGGAACAGTGCACGGAGTCACAAGTGTGATTTGCTATGGCTTCTGGTTTTAACCCTTTATATACAGTAGACCCTCTGTTCACTGGAACTCAAGCAACCGGCACTCCCAAGCAACCGGCAAAAAAATTTTTTGAGTTCCAGTTCATAGAGAGTCTACTGTACATAAACAAGCAGCAGCAGCAAATAATCAAATACATATGCAGCAAGTCATAGAAGAACATAACCGGAATTTTACCTGCTCAGGACTTCAGGAATATGTCTTTTCCTCAATTTTATCAGTATAGAGTATAGCGTGGTGCCTTACGCTAAAGCAGCAGAGTGCCACCTTTTGGCTTCCCTGGGCCACATTGGAAGAATTGTCTTGGGTCACACGTCAAATACACTAACACTAACAATAGCTGATGAACTAAGAAAAGAGATGACATAAAAAAAAAATCTCATAATGTTTTAAGAATTTGTGTTGGACCGCATTCAAAGCCTCCTGGGCCACAGGTTGGACGTGCCTGATTTAAAGGGGAACATTGATGCAAACCTCACAAAAGCGGTACGTGTCACACTGCAACAGAGAATTGCCCTCTTCCCCATTCCGACAGTTAGCACTTGGTCACCAGCAGATGACTTTGGCTTTCCTCTCATGCTTGCCTGAAGTCTCTCTGAGCCACAGGCCAGAAACTAGGTCTGCGACAACAAGACCAGCCTGAGTCTCGTGATAAGAACTCTGTCAGGTATTTTAAACAATTGGTATTGCAAGGAATAAACTGAGGAGCTAGTGTCTCTTAGATAATTGTCAGGGGGCCTCAGGATATCCAGGATATTTTTGAATTTGGCACTAGGTAAGTTTATGACTCAAAATCCAATGGAACAAGAATAAATTAAGAAAAACTGAGTGAACTCAAGAGTATCTAATTGTCATTATTTTGAATAATGTTGGTAGAGTTTAATGTTCTTTGTTCTCATGGAAATATGAGAAGATCCTTTCTCTTTCATCTGAACTCATTTCTTTTTTTCTTGGTGTTTTAATTGGGGTAAATATATATAACACAAAATTTGCCATGTTAACTATTTTGAAGTATATAGTTCGGTGGTATCAATTACATTCACAGTGCTGGGCAAACATCACCATATCTACTTCCAAAACTTTGTCATTACCCCAAACAGAGTCTCTGTACTCATGAAGTAATAGCTATCCATTTCCCCTGTTTTGCCCCCAGTTTCTGGGAACCTCTAATCTATTTATTTTGCCTGTTCTAGATTATTTACTGTAAGTGGAATCATATAATATTTTATCTTATATGTCTGAATTATTTCACTTAGCATAATGTTTCCAAGCTTCATTCTTGTTGTAGCACCTACAAGAACTTCACTTTTTATGGCTAAATAATATTCCGTTGCATATATGTATAACATTTTGTTTATTCATTCATCTGTTGGTAGACACATAGATTGTTTTCACCTTATGGCTATTGTGAGTAAAGTTGCAATGAGCATTTATGCAGAAGTATCCATCTGAGTTTCTGCAATTCTTTAGGGCATACTTTTAGAAGTAAGGATTCCTGTGTCATCCTTATCTACATCTAACCTCGATTTCATAATGATGTGTTCAAATTCTTTTCTCTGACGTCTCAAAATGTAGACACAGGTACGTTTATTGAGTTTGTTTGGTTTTGATTTGTTTTTTACTTTTAATGTCAATGCGGTTATTTTCAATTTATTTAACAAAACAAATTAGAATGTAATTGTCCAGAATGAATGTATAATAAAGGTTGTACGTGGAGTATTGCATTTCAGAATAAATATTATTTCATCAGATATGAAAAGCTCACCATTAAGGATCAAGGGTTTCACTTCATGGGTGGAACCAATGCCTACAAAGTTCTCCTAGGACACTTGTTCTCAGGTCTGTTCTACATCTCACAGGGCCCTAGACTCCCAGGCAGTAAGACAGGTCACTTCGTGGCAGGCCAGCAACATGAGGAGATTGGAGAACATTTCAGAGATAGGGATTCACACCAGTTTGTAAGCACTGCAGGCAAAGGCTAATGGAAATAAATTTCCTGGTTTAGGCTCAGATGAAAAGAATAAATATAAGCACTGTTTTATTGAATTTCTGAGAGTAGAGTTTAAAAATCCACAACTAGATTTTTTAACAAAACCTTGACAAAGTTTTTTCCCTAGTTTTGATAGTTGAATATGACTCTAGATTTAATGATCATACTACATCTTATATGTATTAATACTTCAGCATTCATGTTGCATCCATGGGAGCAGGCTAAAACATGAGACCACCTTCTTTTGAACCAAGAATATTCCCTGGAATTAATTTATAAATTAAAAAAAAATACCCAAGGAAATAGATGAAAATATGGTTTATGTCCTTTCAAATGTTCTAAAAATCTAGATAATGTCCTAGAGCATTGGCTCCCAAGTGGTGGTATATGTAGCCCCAGAGTACATGCTGGGCCGTTCAGGGGTACATGAAAACTAATTAGTAATGGTGAAAAAACAAGTAAAGAAATGCAAAACACTAGTTATGGAACCATAAATGTTAAGGTTGAATTGCTGTTACTGGAGACACTTGAAAATTAGATCACATTAGCGAATGAGGATGGGTGAGGGCGTGGCTACGAACCCTCCCCCAAACCGCTCTTCTAGCAGTCGTAGTGCACAGTTTCAGAACAGTACATTTGTGATGTCTGTAGAACTTCCCCAAACATACAAATACATTCGTAGCCAGACTGATCAGTTTAGTTATTGACTGAGTAAAAGTAAGTGCATTGTCTTTAATCATGATACATTTCAAGTAGTTTTTTAATTTAATTTTTAAATATTTGATCATTGTTATCAATATTTAACTGTTTCAAATATCATAAAATTACATCTGTGGTTTGTACTTTTAGTGTAGTCATTTTTCTTTCCTAACTTATTTTACTCATTTCCACTATTTTACTTTAAGATAGGCACTGAACAAACATCTCCCTGGGCTAAATCCAAGGTATCAGTAGGCTGACCAGACGTACCATTTGATATGGGACAGTCCTGTTTTCCATCCCATTTCAAATGGTACATCTGGTCAGCCTAATTATTATTCAAATGATTTTTGGCCTATGGGAATGTAAATGAAGGGTGCCCTGTAGATAAACCAATGGTTTGTGTCTGGCGGAAAAGATTTCCTCTCAAAGGTGACTTGGACTGCCTATACCTGTGGCAGTCACCCGTCTTGCACGTCAGCCAGTTTTGTATGTGATGGAGCAATCTTTCTTTCAGAGACTACAGATGCTTCGGCCTCTTCCATACTTCGTACAGCCAGCTCACCATTCTCTTGGTTTTCTTATTCATGAGTTAAATAAATCTTTGACATGTGCTCACTTAAAAAAGGAAAAGCTATAAACGAACAGGCAAGTCAGGCTAGCTGCAGACTTTCATGAAAAACAAGACAAGTCCAGACTACGTTGGAGCAAGACCATTAAAGAGCTCTGAGCAAATAACCGTCAACTTAGAAGTTATACTTTGTTCTTGTATCTCACCTGTCTATGGTAAAATAAAGATGTTCTCAGGCACACAGAGATCCAGAGAATTAGCCACCTCTTTCAAAGAACTATTAAAGGAAATATTTCAATGAGAAGCAAAGTAAGCTAAGTAGGAATGGATGGGGGTCTTTTTTTAAAAAAAGGGATGGCAAAAATCATGTTCTAGACAACAACAATACCATGAAAATTGGAAAATTAAAGGAGAGGTTAATGTATGGGAAAACATTTTCTTTTCTTAGAGAATGAAAAACAAATGAACACTTTAGATTTGGTCACAATATTTATAGTTACTTATATATTTTTAAATTTTAAGGTTACTAAAAATATTAGAAATATAACAAAGCTTCCAAGCCAGCATAAAAAAAAAAAAAGTAAAAAACTCAACTCAACAGAAGAGAGGAACAGAGGAGAAAGAGGGAGAGAAAAGGGATAGTAAACCAGACAGGCTAAATTAGATGTTGCAAATAAATACTAACACATCAGTCATTATGAAAAATATATAAATAAATGGAACTCATCTATTAAAATACAGGGATTATCAGGTGGATTCTTTTATTCAGCTATGTGGTATTTTTAAGAGATACTAAAACAAAACCTCACAGAAAAATTTGAAATAAATATACAAAAAATACATTTCAGGCAAATATGAAAAATAATAAAAATCTAAGATAGTAAATTATTATCTGACAAAATAGAATTTAAGGCAAAAAATAGAGATAAAAACTACACTGTATAGGAGTTCCCTGGTGGTGTAGTGGCTTAAGACTTCGGCGCTGTCAATGCTGCGGCCTGGGTTTGATTCCCAGCCAGGGAAGCACCCACATATAAATCAATAAAAAAAAAAAAGGTTGGTTCTCCTGGTAACCAACCCAGAAAAAAAGAAAAAAAAAAAACCTACATTGTATAATAACAAAGGTAATTTTCTAGCAATCAAGTATGAAAATCATGAAATTGCATGCACTCACAGGCATAGTCTTAAAATATATAAAACCAAAAAATTAAAAGGATTGCAATGCAAAATTGATATTTACCTCTATCAAACAGAAAGAGTGGTGGGAAAAATGCTGAGACTAAAGATTTTAATGACAAAGTTAACAAGCTTACTCTAAGAGCAAACATAAAATATTTGCCCCCCAAAATGTTCTGCCTACTAGATTACAAAAGATATTATCCTGTGAGGGCTGTCCAGAAAAACTCCAGCCATGAACGCCTCTATTTTTCATGTTATGTGGCTGGATATTTTCCGGACAGCCCTTGTACATTTCAAAGAACTGATCCTGTTGAGAATACATTCTCCAATAACAATGCAATTTCACTAGAAATCAGACAATAAATAGATGACAGATATTACATATGCCTGGATCTAGTTTGATGTCTTTTCCCCCAAAATTTTGAAATATTTATAGGTTAAAGTAAAATCACGATAAAAATAACAGATTTAGAACAAAATAGCATTATACCTACTATATAACAAAACTTACGAAATACAGCTAAAGTGTGACTTAATTAGAGAACATATGGCCTAAGTATATTTTTACAAAGAAAATAGTGAAAATAAATGAACTAAGTAGTCATCTTCTGAATCTGAAGGAAAAAAATCAATAAACTCAAATATAAATAGAAAGGAAATAATAGATATGAGCCAAAATTTTTTTTTAAAAAGAGCCAAAATTGATAAGATTGATTGGAAAATGTAGAGACTATTTTAAGACAAATATTTTTCAAAATCTCTATAGCACAAAGATGTTTGGCAATACTAATCAAGAAAAAAAGAAAACACAGATATAAAATTTTAGAGAAAAAAACGAAAGTAATGATCAATACATTTGAGATTTTTAAAACCTAACAGAATACTGTCAATAATCATGTCAATGCATTTGAAAACATAATTCAAATGCATAACTTCCTAGAAAAATTGCTGAATGTTACTTGATAACCATGATGGTTCATAAACCATTATATAAATTTACTTTTAGTATCTTCCTCCAATAGTAGATACAAAATTCAGATCCGATCTTTTTATAATACATGAAATAATTTTTATAATTTATAAAATAATTTCAAAGAATAGAAAAAAGGACACATTTTCCTAGATATCAAAACATGACATGTACAGTTCAAGAAAAAATAATTATAGGTTAATATCATAAAAATAGATGCAAAAAATTCTAACTGATATATTAGCAAATACAATTCATTAATGTAACATTTTATAAAAATCAGAAAAATGTAACAAAAAACCAGGATGACCAACTAGTTTCCCTCAGAAATCCAAGGATAATTTGCTATTAGACAAAACTTCACACAGTAATAGATTAAGAAAAACTATATAAATAAATGAAAAAACAGAATTTAACCAAATTGAACAGCTTATTAATAATAAAGATTCTTAATATACTAAAAATAGAAGGGAGCTTTTTTAAGTTTCAATAAAGATTTCTTCCAAAAACCTACACCACCCTTACAAAGAGTGCAACACTTGAAAAACTTTCTCTGCCACCACCATTTTTATTGTGCATTTTACTCAAAGTCTTAATAAAAATAATCATAAACAATAAATAAGTTACATATATAGAACTAGAAAAGAAAAACCACAATTTCATTACTGATAATGCAATTATCTATATAGAAAATCCAAGAAAATTTGCAAAAACATCATTAGACCCAAAGTAAGAAAATTTATAGAGATTGTGGATTCATGGCTATCATATAAAATAAGTACTTTCTATGCAACAGAATAAAATGGTACCTTAATGTAATCATTAAAAGCAAAAAACCTACTCTATCGTAATTGTTCCTTCCTGACTTGAAGACTTCAGGCTTTTATTCTTCACCATCCACATTCCTGAATTTTGCCAAGACACCCCTGAATGTCTGTCTTATCTCCTCAATTCTCCTGGGAACTCTGAGAAGTTGTTCTTTCTCAAGGCGAAGTCTCCCCTTACCTCATGGGTATTTTCTTTTAGTGTTTGTTTAGTAACACAGAATAACAGATTCATATATGAAGTCTCTGGGACTTGACTCTATATCTTTTCCTTCATGATTTCTATCTCTTCATACATTTGCTCTGTGTTCTGAAATATTTCTTATGCTTCGTCCTCCAGTCTACTGATCAGGATCTCAACAAGCTTTCCTCTCACTGTCACCAAAGGACTGCTACCCAGCAGGACACCTCTAAGCAGAGCCCAAAGTCTAATCTTTGTCCAACAGCATAACATTGTATACATCCAACTGATCCAAGAGAATCACGTAGCTTGGGGTATAGGAAATAAAAAGAATGTATTTAGGCTGCGTATTTCCATTCAAGCATTTGGCAAAAAAATCCCACTCACTTTAGCACCAAAATATTCATATCTGCAAGAAATTGCAGATATGTTGTGACATATGCAACAAAAGGGTAGAAAATCATTAGCGAGAAAATCTGAATTATCAAAGGACTTAAAAGAAGTCGTAAAGAAATGGAGAAACATACCAGACTCGTAGTCATAATAAAAATGTGACATCCCTTCAAATTAGTTGATAAATTCAATACAATTTCAACAACAAAAAAAAAACTGCACACAAATTTATGGAGCTTGGTGAACTGAATCTAGAATTCATATGAAAGACTGTAAATTCAAGAAGAGCTAAGATAACTCTCAAAACAATAAAAGAGAGAGACAATTTTCCATATGACACATCATGGCCAAGTTGGCTCACAAACATGCCCATACCTGAATCAATGAGAAGGGGCACAAGGTGAAGGGAGACATGATTCCCAAAACACATCCCTTCAGCTCTCAACCAATTGGACAGAACTTGAAGTCACATGACTATTCCAACTTGCAATAAAAGCTGGGGAGAGTTTTCCTATAAAGTCAACTATTAATAATCAGCTAAAAATTCTATTATCTGAAAGAAGGGAAAAATTGGAAGACAATGAGCAGTTTTCGCTGCACCTAATTTCTGTGTTTGCATGTATGCATTAGAGCAGTGGTTCTCAACTTCCCTAATGCCTCGACCCTGTAATACAGTTCCTCATGTTGGGGTGACCTCCATAACATTATTTTCGTTGCTACTTCATAACTGTAATTGTGCTACTGTTATGGATCGTAATGTAAATATCTGATAATGTTTTCCGATGGTCTTAGGTGACCCCTGTGAAAGGGTCATTCGACCCTCAAAGGGGTCATGACCCACAGGTTGAGAACCGCTGCATTAGAGTTTTAACAGGTCATTATGGGCATAACTGTGGATCTTATTCTTCAACTCTGTAACACTTCCTTGATTAACATCCTGATTTCCATGATTTCAATGATTGATTTCAGCCACAAATCTACCCAATGCTAAATCTCATTCACTCTGTATCTCTCTCACTGTACCAAAAGGATCACAGGATGCCCTGCTACAAAATACCTTACTGAAATCTAGATACAGCATGATTGTGGCTTTCCCCCATGATCTCTCCATCTACCTTCCTATCAGTACAGGAAATGAGCTTAGCTCAGCATGACTTCATCTGAGTGAACCTAGCTTTTCCTTTATAGCTCCATTTCTCTATTTCCTAAGAGGTCACCAGCCACCTGTTCAATAGTTTTGCCCAAAATTTTGTCAGGGGAATTCATTTCAACTGTACCCATCTGCAATTTTGGAATTCATGCTGTTTCCATTTCCCTAAGTCATATGGACTATTTCGAAAGTATCTATTTCCAACTTGCAGGTACTGGTCCTATTTTTATTACTTCCCAAAGATTGCAGGCACTCAGTGACTCATACATGCAAACTCATTTAACACCACAATGCCTTAGTGTCCTAAGGTTGCCATAACAAAACACCACAAACTGGGTTGCTTAAATAACAAAAAAAATTTCCTGTAGTTCTGGAGGCTGGAAGTTCAAGATCAAGGTGTCAGCAGCTGTGGTTTCTCCTGAGGCCTCTCTCCTTGGCTTATAGATGGCTGCCTTCTCACTGTGTTCTCGTACAGTCTTTCCTCTGTGCTAGAGTCACCATAAAACAAGTTCATGTGTTAAAAAAAAAAATGAGTTTAATCTGACTCCAAAGCCACAATCTTAGGCTACAGTAGGTAAATGGGGTGTCATCATCAATGATATTAAGAGCCTCACCATTAAACTCTGATCAGACCACAGGAAAGCAGCCAGAGGGTGACCAGGACACAAAAGCAGTAAAGACAGGGTACCTTCTTTATTGAATGTGCTGATCTTCATGGACGTACAAACAGAAAATGGGTTTAGTTTCTCCTGCACAGCCTTCATACACACTAGGTTGAATCTCTCCCTTCATCACCACTTGACAACTCATGCAAATTCCGTAGCTTTAGGTGTACATGGATTTATAATAGCCTCATAATCCACAACTTATTTTCAGGTATCAAAACGTACAGTCTTGATAAAGGACAGTTGTGAGAGAAAGAGATTTCACCATATACCTTAGGGTTTTGAACCATAAATTCCAGTATAAATCAAAAGTTCAATGTCGCATCCAATTCAAAACTTCTCCCCCTGCCTAGTTCAGGTCAGGTTCCTGGTTCAAGGCAACAAAGACGAGGCTTGACCTGCTCTAGCATGATCTCTCCTGGCTCTTATCAGCCTCTTCTGCCACTCACTGTGCTTCTTCAGGCAGAAGAGGTCAGCAAAGGGCCAAGACGAAACAGAATGATAATAACAAAAATAATGGAATCAGAGTTTCTTAACTTAGCTGGAGCTGGATAAGCCCAAATTGAGGGCCATCCTGCAAAATACTTGGCCACTACTCTTTAAAATGTTTAAGGTCATGATGGACAAGGAAAGACAGAAAAATGGTTCCAGATTAGAATAAACTACAAAGACATAATGACTCAATGCAATATGGTATCCTAAGTGGATCTTGGAATGAAAAAAATACATTCAAGAAAAACCTTGGTTAAGCAAAATGAAATTAGCAGTTTACTTAATGGCATGGCTCCAGCATTAATTTCTTAGTTTTGGTAACTGTGCCGTGGTTCTATGAGGTGTTAACCTTAGGGAAAGCTGAGTGGAAATACACTGTATTCTCCCACTAACTCTTTGGTTAATAAATCCAAAATTATTTCAAACTCAAAAGTTAAAAAAAAAATAGGTCTGGTTGCAAATAATTTGGTGAGGGGAGTGGCTCTGATCTATGCGGTAGGAAGGAAGTCAAGTAATTTGTTGAGACAAATAAGGGCAGAAGAAAGAGATTTCTAAAAGTCCTTATTACTACTTTCCAGAAAGTCTATTCCATATTTTAACAAATTATAAAAAAACAAGCAAAAATCCCCATAGTTTGCTGTAACCGTGTTATGGTTCCACAGATATGTCACCCCTGTGTCCTCTGGGCAGGTTGTAACGATGCTACAAGTTCAAAACTATCTTTTCAGCAACAAGAGAAGTTTCCCAAATGAGGGTGGGAGGCACAAAGTGATGCCTTCCACCTGGGCCACGCAGATCTCGTGTTTAACAACGTAACACCTCTGTCATATGAACTGCTAATCACTGGTATAGATCTAAGATTAATAAGAAAAATGTGTTGTTTACTCAGCTTGCATTTTCATATCCTATTACATTGGTGCACACTTCTCATCGTCTATATTAGTAGGTGTGTCGTTAATCTAGCTGAAATGCACAGGAGTGAACAACATTTAGCTTCATGCTTGGTCTAGAGCAATGTCTTTATTTTTCTTAAACATTTCAGATGTTACGCCACCCAGACAGAAAATAAAACATGGAGTGTGGAATACACACATACTAACCATAAAAGCAACCATATTGCAACACCAAAATATATTTATGAAATTGGTCAAGCAAACTGAATTTAACATATGCTGTTATCATACAAGTATTTTTAATGAAATAACACTTTGTATTTATATAGCACCTTTCTTCCAAAGAGCAAAAATATGGCTCACATATTATTACTCATTCTCACACCAGCCTTGACAGGTGGGTAAGGAGGAGCATTCACACCGAGTTTTGATCACTGGGAAACGGAGACAGCGTGGAAAGCACAGACAAACCAAACGCAGGAGGCCAGGGACGTGGAATGTTCTAGTCCCTAATGCCCAACAGCTCCTACTCACGCCTTCCTCTGAAATCTTACAAGCAAGCCTGAATACCGGTGAACAAATAAATAGACCACGAGGATCAAGCAGGTTTGTGCCAGCCTGCAGGGAACTGATGGTGGAAATTAGACTGGAAACTGTTGGAAGTTCAAAACGATGCCCCAAACCTTGGTCACCTTGGGCAATCTATCCCAGGCCCAGAAAAATTAAAATGTATTTCAAATGGCTGCCCAGGCTTTCTGTATGACAGCAGCTGAAGTTCAGCCCGTGTCCCAGTCAAGTGTCACGACGCGCACGTGTCACCGGTGCACCCATGAGCAACGTGGGATAAACACATCTGAGGAGCACGGGCGTTCTTGCCTAAAACGTAACTTCAACAAGATGGAAGGCTGGATGGTGCACTACAAGCGAGCTCTTTAAAAAATTATGCAAAGGACTAAAAAGTCTCTTTAAAGATAAATGTAAATTACAGACATAGTTGGAGCCTAAAAGTATGCCTTAAATAAGAAAATTAGCAGAGGATGAATTCCTTAAGAGCAGGAATGTCTTTTAAAAGGTTTTAACATACTTAATCTCCAGTTAACTCTAAGACATCCAAAAGTATAACATTCCTTTTTTTTTCTTTCGGATAATATGCAGTCTAAGGGCCTTTGTCACACAGATGCATGTATTTAACCAATGCCAGCGAAGTTAGGAGAATTACCACACACAAAGGCAATGATGAACATGTTCAGGGGTCAATCTCTGAGTCAAAGGAATAAAGGAAGACTATTATGAGTATATTCTAAGAACAAATTTCATTAATGTGAGGAAAACCAAAATAACCAAAATAAGTCAATATTTAGGAAGCGCTTCGATGCACCAGGATGGGTTCGGCACCAGGAATGTCGCATGAACTCTCTCACTTCGTCACCACGAAACCCATCCAAGCTCAGGCAGGTAGGAGAAGCTGTCTGACCCCAGGGCCCTCTCCCAGGGCTGCCCGGCTTGTCCTCCGGCTTCTCAATTAGTGCAGAGCCGAGTCTTCTTTGGTCTCCTCTTATGGCTGAAGGAAACCTAGAGGCCATCATTTTGTAACTCTGAAAACCTGGAATAAACAATCCATTAAAATCTTACTTAGAGAAACACTTCCCAAAGCCTGACAGCAAGGAATTCAGATGAAAAAGCACGTGCTTTCACTACTGCGTGGTGCCCGGGTTTACACCGTGACTCCTGTTGTGAGCTTCGTCTGGCTGCTTCTGGCTGCTTCTAAACCGGTCGTGTTGGGCCGTGATGCCACACATCCCGGGAAGGAACAAAAATAAATTCCAAAATCTGCAACCAACTTCAAGACAGTGGATGACTCCCTCTTCAACAGTCTCATTTATATGAACGACAGTAAATTACAATGATGCACCTTTAATTAATTAATTTAATTAATTAGTTAGTTAATTAATTAGTGCCCGTGGCAGATCAAGTGTTTTTATCCAGAGAGCTTCCTGGCCCACAAAGGAGAGGAAAAAGTAACGACCCTTCAGAAGTCTGTGACGTTCACCACAGCTGGATGCCCACCTTCGGGGGAGCGTGTCCTCGGTGAGGTCACAAAGAAAATCAGGTCGTCGGGAGCTCGCTGCCTACTGGCCTCCACTGACTCAGCTGGGACGGAGATGGTTGTTATAATTAAGCTAATCCCACCGGTCAGCTCTTGCTTGATTTTTCTTGGATGTACTTTTACTCTGACGAACTCCCAAGGCTTAGGGGCCTCCCCTCCGCTAGAACCAGAGCCAGAAAATGAGGGGGAGGGAGGCCCTTCTCCACAGACCACATCCTTGGAATGAGGGCCTCCCCCTCCACCCCCTTGATGTCTACCACCTGGGCTGTGTTTATTTTACTACCACACCCTCCATCAGCTTCAAAGTACTGAGCAACTTTTCTGCCACTTGTGGAAATGCCAGAACGAAAAAGAAAATTTATTGTTGCAACAACATTGTGTCCCAAACTCAAGGCTTTGCACAGCCCCCCACAGTCCCACACCCCCGGATGGTTGATTTCTTGCCTTTGCATTGCTCAGGCCTCCCTCCCAGCACCCAACCCCACTGTGTGCACCCATCAGGGAGTTCCTCTTCCACCTGAGCTTTTCTTCAGTGGTCCTCCCATTATTTTCATTTTGAAGAATGTAACACCCTGCTGCCAGAGTTATCCAGGTCTTAGGCTGATGTTCAAAACACCAATAATATTCTCTTGGGATCCATGAACATGCATTTCCCCCCAATTCTCCTGGTGCAAAGATCAAAGTCATCTTCTTCTGCTTCCCCGACTTCCTTCCTAATTTTCAAGCCTCTCATGGCACCTGTCCACTTGTTTCATCTTCTAACAAATGTTTATTTAACAGATATCTACTATGGTCCTAGCACTAACCTGGGTGACAGGAAACAAAGATGGATAAGACCCAGTCCTTGTCATAAATAAGCTCATGTCACCCTGAGGGAGACCCATCATCAGACCACTAGAGAACACGGAGGAAGGACAAGCAGACCATAAGGTCCAAGGCATTAGAGGGCCCCCAGAAGAGCCAACCCACCTGGCTGAGCATTCTGTCTCCTTCTCCTTACTTTTCAGGTTCCATGTGTTTCCAGAACCTAGTTTCATTAAAGTGTTTAAATATTACCCTTCCTAGCAACCAACCCCATAGAGACACCAGGTCTACATGCCCAACTCTCAATCTGATTCACCATACCACATCCCAGCCGGCAAGTCATACATACCTGGACTCATCAGCTTCTCACTCATTATAAATACTCCCCCAAACACCAGAATACTTCCAACCTCTATAACCAGACCCCCCTAGCACATGCCTGACTTTTCTTCATGTACCTATGATTTGGATGTGGTGAGTGATCAATACAGTACACTTTAAATTACCTTTGAAGTCAACATGCCTTTTTCCTTTTATCTCACCTTCTGATTTTTGTAAAGATAAAATAGAAAGAAAAATCTTTCTGTCTATGTTCATTCTCTTAGTCCCTAATGTGACACAGAGAATGGCTCCTCCATGGTTGGCCTTCCTCTTACCTACCTGTCTTTGAATTACACTGGCTAATGCCAGAAACATCATCTTTGCAAACATGGCTCTGAGCATAACTGAGTCACAAGACATGTGCAGAAATTGTTTTAACTGTGCTGTTAAATAAACCCTAATAAGGAGTCACAGACATGAGTTTTTGTTTTTTGGGGAGGGGGATTTGGGGGCCGAGAGGTGGTCCCCTGGCTGGGAATCGAACCCAGGCTGCAGTGTTGAGAGCGCCGAAGCCTAGCCACTGCACCACCAGGGAACCCCAGATGTGGGTTTTAAAAACTTTTTATTTATCACATATTCAAAACCCTTAATCAGTTTATAAGCCTCACATTAAATTTCAGTTCTCATTCTTGTTCTCATCATGCTTTCTTAACAAACCAAAATACCACTAAGTTGTCCCTTCTCTAGAAAAAAAAAAAATTGAATGTGAAAGAAAGTGACAGAGAGGGACAGAGCATGGAATCCAGACCTAGAACCACATTCAAACCCGATCCCCCCTTTACTTATGGGATGATTAACCACCAGTTATGTAACATCTTTGAACCTCAGCTCCTCTATCTATTAAGTGAGGAAAATGACAATTCCTGCTTCGGACCGTGTTTTTGAGGATGGGGGGGCCCAGGGGAAGGCCTCAGCAGAGCATTCCCACCCCCCGACCCTTCCTCCTGAAGCGCTCCCCAGCTCTGGGCGGCCCCCACACCCCTCAGGCCTTCTCCTGCTGCTCCGCTCCTCCGCCCCGTGGCCTGTACCCACTGGAGAGCCTCAGTTTTCCTTCCTGCGCTCTGCTTTTTTCACCTCTTGGCCTCTCTCTAAGTCAGACGTCTCATCCACACTCCTGGCAACCATTTTCAGTTGCCTCCAACCTCTAATTTGCATTTCAGACCTTCTTGTGCAGGGATCTACACAACATCCCCATTTGGGGAGATCTCACACTCACGGGTGTCCATCAAGCTCAGAGCCTCTCCTAAATCTAGGGGTCCTACCCTCTGCATTCTCCGTCTCAGCTAGTGGAACTGCCATGCAGCCAGCTGCAAAAGCCAGAACCCAGGAAATCATCCTTGACCCCTGACCCACTCCCCAGTCCAATTTTCACAAGTCCTATCCATTCTGTGTCCTAAAGAGCTCATACACATGCCTTTAGACCATCAGTTCCCAGGCGTTGGTACACATACCCCTGGGGGTACGTGCTGGGCCCTTTAGGGCTTTGCGAAAAATAATCAGTAATGTTGAAAAAACAAGGAAAGTAAAAAAAATGCAGAACATTAGTGATGGAACAATAATTTTTCTCCCCTAACTTATGGCCTCATTTCCACTATTTTACATTAAGATAGGCACTGAATGAGAGTGTCAGTTTTTAAAAACAGCTGTTTTCAAAATAAGGGGTTCAAAGGGGTACACACATGGAAACAGGTTGGGAACCCCTGCTTTAGACCTGCATCTTCACTCTAGTACCTGGGTCCTCGTGACAACCATCTCCTAAACTGCCCCACCCCACTCATTCCTACGTCGCAGCTGGAGTGCCCCTCCCTGTACACAAACACATTGGTGTCCTGTCCCCTGTCTGCCGCTTCACAGCTGGGCATCGCTCTTTGGATCGGAAATAAAATTCTCAGTGAGACCACAAGGCCCAACCCCGGGTACCTCACCAGCCTCCTCTCCCATTGCTTTCCCTCCCCTTTACCAGACTTCGGTTCAAGTTCACGTCTTCAGAATGGTATTCTAGGACCCCCTGCTAGTGAGTTTACACCCTTCATTTAGGCATCCCCATCTCATCACCTGATTTCACTGCATGGCCCTTATTCGCTGTGATTTCATAGCATGTTACTTGTCATCAATGTCAGTCTCCCACGCTTGAATGTATGGCCCAGCAGGACAGGAGACAGACATGTCTTTTGAACCCCGAAATTCCTGGTGGCAAACCCCAGTACCACTTCAATATGCACCTATTGCATTGTTAATGGCATTACTATTGAATGATGAATTACTTCTTTAATTAATTAATAGTGAGACAGGCCAGTGGCGTGATTAAAAGCCCCAATTCCCCAAACAAACTGCCAAGATCCATTTCTGGCTCCGCGATGTTCTTGTGACATCGGTCAAGTCGCCACTGCCCCCAACACCCCTAACTCCAAAACTTGCACAGGAAGCACAAGATAAAAGTGAGCCTCACAACAGCTAGTTACACAAAACCAAGTCTTTAGCCAACCAGGAAAGCGCTGTATTTCTTTTAAAACACGCTCTTTGTTAACCTTTGTTCATCGTAGAGGATATTATTTTAAAAGAAGAAAAAGTGGAGTCACAGCCTATTGTGTTTTGCTAACAAACAGCAGCCCTGACGATGCCTCATGAGGACGATGTCAACTCACACTCATGTCCGGGGCAGGGGTCTCCTTGAACATCAGAGCCCCTCCGAGGCCCTTTCCTCTAGCGCCCAGTCCTGCAGCCACCAGCCGACAGGGCTCCTCCTCCCAGAGAAATACAGCCCGGCCCCGGCCCCCCGTGCAGGGCTGTGCCCTCTCCTGCAAGCAATCAGCCCAGGCCCTCAAGCATGAGATTTAATTGCTTGTTCATTATTGTCGCTCACAGGGGCTACACGGAAGCGTGGCGTTTCTGAGCACACCATCCAACAGAACCCTGGGAGCTGTCAAGATTAAAACATACCAACAGGCATGAGACAGGAGCTGGTCTTTAGCCGAATGGCTTCAGGTGCCCATGACTCAATAAGAGGGCTCCGATCAAAGCGCGTGGCAGACCCGCGCTGTTGGCTCTGCCCTCTGCCATGCTATTTGAGCAGGGAGGAGAGTGCCACAAAGAGATGAGGATTTGAACCCGCAGCCCCCCGAGCGTCCGCACGTCCCTTTTCTGCCCGATTGTATACTTAAAGTGCCGGGAAAGTCAATAACTTCCCACGGCTTCACAGCTGAGCCAAAAGATTAAAAAGGAGACATTGTCCTTTTGAAGATGCGGCATGTAATAAGTGAGCAGGCTGAATCCTCTTTGGGTTTAAAAGCCTGTGCACTGCGAGCCATTCTGCTTTAAGGTGTCAAATCGCCTCCAATCTTTAGCTTTGTTATACCCCACTGCTACAGGGATATAATAGAGCCAGGCTGACTCTCTCAAACAATTTGAGGATCATTTTTATTTTCCTCTAAAAACTTGGTTGAAAATATATATATATATATATATTAGCAAAGACTTTTATCTTAACATTGTCTATTTCTTTTAAAAAATAGTGATTTTTCAGAAGCATCTTCAGACATCAGGGTCGCCAAGCAGTAGCTTGCTTTAAAAAAAAAAAAATCAGACACCATCTATCAGGTTTGGACACAAAGGTCAGAGCTAGTTCTCCTCCCCCATTTCATTTCCACCCTTGGAACAGATTTGACCTCGTCTCTCTGAAGGCTGAAAATTCCAACAAAGGCAGGAGGACTATTTAAAGTGATGAAAAAGATTCTGAAGCAGAGATTGCGCCTTTGATGAAGCCTGAAAGAAAGGCAGTGCTTAGGAAGTGCATGAAAGTCACCAGCGACCATTCTGTGCTTTGGATGAAAACTTGAAGGTGCACTCCCCCAGTGATGGTAAAAATAAAAATAAAAACAAACAGAGACTAAGAAGTCTCGTGGTTCTGTGGTAAATCGCACTTGGGCATGATGGGAACACGCTGAATTCCAGAGGGCTCCTAACACATGCCAGGCGCAGGGGTGGGTTGGGAACCCCATCATGAACTAGGAGAAAACATGAGTCACTAGTCTCTGGAAGGAGAGCGAGAAGCCACCTCCAACTGTCCCATCCCGAAAGAGAAGATAAATCCTGGACGTGCAGATGCAAACGGCCGTGAGAATCTGCTGTGAAGGAGGAAATAGGGGGGAAAGTCACCTAGAAAGAAGACCTTGAAAGGATGCGACACAGATGTCCTTCCACCTTTTCCCTGTGCTCACCTGGCCCTTGAAGCAGCACCCCCATCCAGCTCCAGATTCTGCTCGCTAGCTGGGGCCTGACTGAGGCATTTCTCCGAAGCAGGTGAAAAACAGGGAGGGGTTCAGGCCCCCCCACCAGCTCACGCTTCTGTGCTAGAGACGCAAGAGGGCCTGGCCGTGTCTCCCCGCTGCACCTAGAAACAAAACGTTCTCGACAGCGAGATGTCCCCATTGGCTTCATTTACAGTGCTTACCCGTGGGTATTTACTACAAGAAATCATCCTAGAGCAAACGTGGTTCCTGCACCTTGCGGGGAAGGAACAGCAGAGCACCCAGAAATGTCTCCCCACCCTCCTCTCCGGCATCTGGGGGGCTGCAGGTCTTAGCTCATTCCGCGGCCAGGCGGTGGGCCGCACCCTTCCTCCTGGCCCATCGTGGCTGCAATTACGTTATGGGCAGACCTAGTCAGGCCACCGGTGGCGGCCTTGTCTGCTTTCAGAAGCCAGGCTCGCCGGAGAGAGCAATTTCTTAATGGAAAGAATCTGTTATCACTCTAGGCTGCAAGCCCAAATCTCTGAAAGAGCATGACTCAGATGATACAGCACTCAGAGAATTAAGGTTTTGTGCCCCACCCCCACTCTTTCTGGGAGGTTTCTTACTCTCTTGAGGGTGAGAGAATTAAATTACTGGCACCATCTCATTTATCATTCATTTAGTATTTACAAGTGCCTACTATGTGCAAAGGGTAGTGGAAAGTAAAAAGATGAAATTTGCAAGAGTTCCTCCAAGGAAGTCAGTTAGCTTACAGAGCTTAGCATCCTAGGAATTAGAAAATATTTTGAAGGTTTTTTGTAATCCAAGTGCTCTGCTTTGCAGATGAGGAAATAAGGCCCTGAACTGTTCTGGGCCTCCCCTCATGAATGGCCAAGGTCATTCTCAGACCCAGATCTTCTAACTAAAATAAGGCCTGTGCCTTTCCATGCTGCTTTTTAACCGTCAAAGGTCTCCAACATCACCAGATCCCAGAGGCCTGCGTGGTTGCCAATGATGCTGTGGTTGCCAAGCAGAAAGACATACCACTCAATGACTAAGTGTCACCCCGGGGCCAGCCCACAGTGGGTGGCACGCGCGTGTGCACGCGCACACACACACACAGGCTCACACACTCACATGACACACGCGCATGTGTGTGTGACAGTCTTAGTTCTCTCGTTCTAAGCTACAGCTATCCGGGAGCAGAGCGGCTCAGTAACCTGCTCAAGTGCTGACAAGGACTCCCGCCCGGGACACCTAACTCCCAGACCACTCTCAGCCCGCTACGCGCCTTGCTCTCCTTCTCCTTCCGTGTTTTGCTTTGTTTCACTTCCACCCTCATTTGTACTGAATACGGGACTCACATCATTTTTGAGATGGAAACATTCTTAAAGGCCATCAAGTCCAGATCTCTCATTTTACAGGTGAGGGAGCTGACCCAGGGATGGAGCTGTCGTCACATCTCCAGAGTTGTGCAAGCTCCAGACAGCACACATTGAGAGAGAAATAAGGTGAACTCCTTCCCTCCTTCCAACACTAGTCCATCCACGGTTTGGTTCACTGTGGGTGTCGTCCTGGTTTCCCCAGTCCTCAGTGGCCAGTAGGTGTTAATAAGGTGATATTATCAATAAAAATAAGAAAGTATAAATAAATCTACATATGAGACGCACATATTTTTCTGGGTGTGGGTCACACCTGTCAAGGAACCTCTCACCTCTGTCAAAGTCTACACCTACTTAACCCAGGGTCTTACCGATGTAGCGCCACCCACCCTGGTTGATGCTCGCAGCCCCAGATGTCACATAAGAGTAGCCCTCCCCCATGACCACGGCTGCTTGGACCCTTCCTAACAGTGGTGCTACCATAGGGAGAGTTCTGTCTCCTGACTCTGTTGGTGTCTGCATTGTCTGAATTAGAGTTTCCTGGTCTTCAAAGAACCAAGGCGACACAGTGACCCATGCTTGGGAAGACCGCCCCTTCCACCTCAGGCATCATCTGCCTATCGGGTCCTAACACTGTTTGCATTCTTGGGGATCATAAAGGCTCTGATTAAAACATCCCCTTAAATTCCAATCTGAAAAAGAAGAAATCCATGAGGCTACAAAGGGGACCAAGTATGGGGGCAGACATCTTGCCACTCTATCTTGCCCTCAGGTATTCTTAGCTAAACTGGAACACACCTTCTTCAGGAAATCAGGTTCAGTGGGGCCCCCACCAAGCTACAGGGCAGGTTTGGGGAGAAATCTAAAGCCAGGTGAGTTGTCTGCTGGAATGCCCCTACATACAGATCGCCAATCTAATTTAACTTGGTTTAAATTTCATAAATTATGCAACGAAAGGAAGAGCATAGTCCAACAAAACTTTTCCAAGGATGTCCTAGGTATTTTGTCTCTCCTGGGAATTGGCTGTGAAAGAGCATGTCACGTGAACAAATACACTGAAGCTGTTTCTCTTCGCGGGAAGTGAAGCCATTTACGTGTGCAGTAAGCAGCACACGTTGGGGAAAATGACTCCCTGTTTATCGCGTACGTAACTCCATCTACGCATCTATGAGAGGAACGTAGATGTACCAAAAACCTAGGTTAAGTGTAATTATTGAAATTGAGCATGAAAACGAGCTTTAGATATTCTAGAAGCCAAAATAAACGTAAAATAGGTGAATTATATAGTTCTAACTGTTATCCATCAATAGAGTTATAAAGTATTTAACCTGATATCCAAAAGCCTACCATCACAGGAGGGAAGTATGGCTCTTTGAAGAAAGGAAATAACTCACCCAGCGAACAAGGTCTTCGGGGACAATGTCCGGGTGGGCCACACTGTATGCCCCGTAACAGTTTTACGTGAGAGGCAGAAACAGACTTCATCTGACTTCTTCTTATGCAAAGCAGAAGAAAAAGCTTCATTTAGTGATAGTCTGGAGGAGGCCCTTCTGCAAGGACTCACTGCTCTGAACCCAAGTAGCCCCGCTTCTGCCGGGCCCAGCTCCTGGACTGACCACTCAGCTGGTACAGAGCGTCACGTATTATGATACTCATCAGAGCCTGACTTACAGATCATCCTTGACAGTATTATACTTTCCTCATCACGTGCAGCCTAGGCTAGCTCTCCTGTATTTCTGGGACATAGAAAGGGTACAGTTTAACTCCTGTCACTCTAAACACCCTCCTCTCTGCCCCCACAACCAACACACAGAAAGACACATGGAACCTGGGTCTGGACTAAAGAAAACCTATGCAGTTTCTTGGGTTCGGGGTCACTGTGAGGACAGCATAGCTTACTTAAACCAACCCCAGATATACAGAGTCAACCTCAAGAAGAAGCTAATGTACGTTCCCCAAGGCCTGTCACTGGAAGGATGTGAGGAAGCCAAGGAGGGTGGCCCAGGCTGAGGGACCTAACTCAGGCCGCAGGACCATGAAGGAACAAGAAACCAGGATGGTGTGGGAGGCTAGAGGGTGTAGAGTTCAAGAGGCCAAGCCCTGAAATCAGGAAGTCCTGGTTCTGAACCTCAACTTTATTCCTTCACTAGTTGTGTGGCATTGGGCAAATCAGTTGGCTTCTCTGTGCCTCAATTTCTCCATCTGAATAATAGGGAGCACCTCTTGATACTCGTATGAGAGCCGACTAAGATAATGATGTAAAGAACGTAGCAGGGAACTGGACATTAAGTTCTTGGCAAATGTAACTCATTACAATTTTGTCGCCATCATCACTGTCACTTAAGTATTAGAATATTCAGAGAAAGATCATTAGAATATTCAAAGAAATATCATAGGAAAATTTAGAGAAAGAGAGAAAAGCTCATAATTGTGCCTGGGTTGTGGAGGCAGAGGGGCCTCTCTCTGAATCTCTATTTGATTATCGAAACGGATTTACCTAAGAAACTCCGTCCCTCAAAACCTCTGTTTCTTCACCTGTAAAGTGGGAGCACTAATACCTACTACGAGGGGGGACCCAAAAAACACCGGAATTACCTTCTGGAGGGCATGCCTTGTAGTACAGACTTCCTCTGCTAGGTGAGTGTTCTAGGAGCCCACCTGCATCCATGGACCAGCTGGCGTCGTCGTGAGAGGCTGCCGGCAAAAAAGGGCCCAAGTTGTGGCAAACAGACCACTGGTCCTTCCACCATGACAACGTACCTGCGCACACTGTACTGAGTGTTCAGCAGTTTTTGTCCAAAAACAGCATGACCCTGTGCCCTACACCCCCCCTCCCCGTTTATCCCATCTTACCCCAAAAGACTTCTTTTTGTTTTCCCAGAGGAAAAAAGTCCTTGGAGGGAAGTGTTTTGCCAATGCAGAAGGGGTGAAACAAAAAATAACAGAAGCACTAAAAGTCATCAAAATCAACAAGTTCAAAAATTGTTCTGAGCCGTGGAAAACGTGTCTTAATAGGTGGACTGCATTAAACGGAGAGTACGTTGAAGGTGACTGAAGTTCAAGCATGTAAGAATCAATACACAATTTTTTATAAATAAATTCCGGGGTTTACATGTGTATTATGCTTTTCTCCAAGGAAAAAGAAAAGGGAACTTAATTGCCCAGTAAGAAGTGTACTTCACCTGTGGGCAGAAAACAACTCCCCGTTTATTACATGCATCAACTTATTTCAGCACCTGCGAGAGAAAGGCAGATGTCCCCAAACCACAGGCACAACGTACAGTCATCTTCTTACAGTCCTTGGCCTTAGTAGACCCTTAATACACAAGTGCTGGTATGAGGTGACTAGATTCAAACGTGACCTCCAAGAATGACCGAAGTGAAACTGGTGAACGAGAGGTGAGGAGTGGCAGGAGGAGAGGACAGCAGGAGAAATGGCAGGGAAAGAGGATTAGGCAAATGAAACAGGAGACGCAAGAATTCAGGCAAGAGCTTGGAGCGTGGGGGGGAGGGGGTCGCTGGGGAGCAGAGACAGGCAAGGCCGGAGAGAGAAACAGAGAGAAACGAGGGACTGCTGCCGCAGGACGAGGCGCTAAGCGGAAGCAGCCACAGCGGCTGCAAAGCAGGGCGTGGGGGCACCAGATCACAGGGGCGACGTCAGCCTGGCGGTGATGGCTTCACGGATGGAGCGAGCAGAAACCTGAGGGTGTGGTCTTGGATGCCCAGAGCTAGCAGATGAGTAACACCCTGAACGCCCGCAGCGTGTACAGCTCAACTCCCCGTTCCAAGCGAGCTGGATTTCACGTGGTTGCCCGCTTGCCCCACAGCGGCCGTCACTACCCACGGCCCAGGGCCCTGCAGGTCCGGACTCCGTAAGGATTCCAGCCCCTCACCGCTGCTGACTTGTAGCTTAGAACACAGCAGAAAACTATTGACATGATTTCCTTGAAAACCCTTCCCTGCCTGTACACGTCTGTGTCAATAATTGTCATGTTGGCAATTGGAGACGGGCCTTGGCAGCTCGCCTAGGAATGTCAAATAGTCTCCATTAGGTTTGAAAGCTCTGAGTTTCAGTAATGGGTTGATACTCTACCTGATATGATTGTACAAAATGACATAATTGATTTCTGGGACACCGCGCCACACAAATTTTATAGGTTTCTTTTATTTTGTGCCTCACAAGGCAAGTGCACTTTTGTTCATTCTCCTCCGTAAGAGGATTTCACGTCTCGCTCCCGGCTGGTCCAGATTAAACTCAGGTATTTTACAAGGCCCTACACCCATTTGCTCAGTTATTTTACACATCAAAGCCTGTGATTTTCCATCGGCTTCGAGGAGTTGGGAACTCAAAAGTGGCCCAAAATGAGAATGTGAAGTCTCACCAACTATATCTAGGAGCATAAAAGACATCATTCCCAGAGCAGGGGAGGTAAGGAACATTTGTTAACGGTGGCAGCATTTTTACGGGGTTTTTTTCAGCTTTATGATTCTTGTAAACATAGTATTTGTTACATATCCTTGGAGCACATTTGGTAAGTGCAGGCATTCTCTTCTTTAAAGAGCTAGCTATTCCTACCTCCAGAAAGCCCGTGGCCAGGGACCAGGGAGAGGGGAGAAGGACTTGGCTTGCGTGCCATCTGTTCTCTCGGAGTCGGTGCTGCTGGGACTTCTGGGCCTCCCACTCAGGCACGGCTGCACCGTCTGGGCCAAGGCACAGGGAGAGGCCGGACTGGCCGCATTCGGGGACACCAGGTAATCGTCCCTCAGCGGCCAGGACCAATCCACTGCTTAGAGAGGAAAGAAGGGACACATGAGGCTGAGTGGGTGCTGGGAGAACTGTGAGTGGATTTCCAAAGCAGCATCTTCCGTGAAGAGAAAGAAAGGAATATTCGGAAATTCAAAAGGCCTATAATGAGAATAACGGGATTCTTAAAGGACGTTGGAAGACAAGAGGAACTGAATTCAAAGAGAAACCGTCTGAATGAAAATGATTTCATTTGTTTAATTAGGCTCACAAGCTGAATGCTGAACTGAGTCCCAATTAACCCATATTCGAGTATCCTGATTTTCAGACGTGAGTTCCAGACTTGAGACTTAAGGAAACGTCTTTCTTCTCCTCGAGAAATTTCTTTCAGATAGACGTTTTCAAAGGATTCATAAACATAGGTGGCCACCCACAGGCAATCCCAACAATATTTCCAAATAAGAAAAGTGGCAACCTGAAAACTGGCCATCAGGACCGAACGCTGCGCCCGGCTACGAGGCCGCCCACTGCGCAGAGAAGCCTCTGACCCGAGCTGATGGTCCTGGTTCAGGGAAATCTGGACACACTCAAAGCCTCCAGATCAGAAACCGTTTCGTTGTCTCCTACTGTGACATCACCAGAAGCGCCCCATTACTTCTTAAAGGACAATCCACTGAAATGAAGTTTGTTTTGAAATTTTCACAGCGTCCTCAGAAACACTCGGGGCACGCGCTGAGGGACCGCGACATGAATGCTCCTCCCCTTCTCGTGCTCGCCCCTCAGTCCGTGCGCACCGTCCAGTCCACATGCACAGCCGACTGTCCCTGGGCCGCACAGCTGCACGGGCAGCCAGGGCACAGGAAACACACATGCAGAGCAGTCCCCACCCAGATGCCTCGAACCACATGAGGCTGGATCAAGAGATGGGGCTGGAAAGAAGGCTACAAAGGGGGACATTTTCAGGGCTGATGGGGACAATGCACGCAGCTCTCTCCCATTTTCCTTTTAGGCTACCACTTTGGAGAGATAGGGTACGGCTGGACCCTGGACCCCATCTCTGCTATGAAATTCTCTGACTTCCCTCCACCTTCTTCTATCTGCCGACCCGCAGGGGAGACTTACATCAGACAGGCTCTGCCTCAAGCACACCTGTTCTTCCGGCCTTGTGGGTCCCCTTGGCCACCCCGTGCCAGGTGCAGACCGGCACTGTGGGGGCCTGGCCGTGCGGTCGCTCACCTCACGTGGTCCTCTGAGCCTCTGAGCGTGCAGTCGGGAGGAAGTTCAGACTCAGCACCGCGGGGGACTGCCCTCCCACCGCACACACTCCCAAAAACTGTCACTTGGGACACCCCCTGCAGGCAGGGTTGAAAAACCACTGTTGTATAAATCTCCGCTCAGGTCACTAGAGAATAAACAATAGTAATCATAACTAAAATTCAACAACTATAGGATTATAATTAATTAATATTAGATAACCAATTAATGGTATATAATTAATTATATAATATAATTAAACAACTATATAATTATAAGAATATAATTATATAGTTGTTTAATTATTATTAATATTAATAATAGTAGTAGTCATGAAATTATTACTAGTAACATATATAGTTAAACAACTAATAGTAATCATTATTTATTACTTATTAATAACTATATTAATTGTCTATAATAATTATTATCATCATCATAATTATTAGTGAGCACATACAAGCAATTTCTGAGCATTAACATTTAATTCTCATACCAATCCTATGAATTCAATACTGATATTATTCCCATTTTTAATAAACTTAATCCCAAATTATATAAGAGCAAGTGGCAAAAGAAGAACCAGAACCCAAATCCACCAAATTTTAAAGTTCTTCTTTCCCAAAACAGACTCCAAGCTCCTTACTTTAAGCTAATTTTTCTTTTTTTCTGTCAAAACACAGCCACGCCCGGGAGAGGTGAAAGGGCAGGGAAGTTTGGGTCCCAGGCTGTCAGTGATGGCCAGATGCGGGCCCGTCGCCTCTGAGCCAGCGCACCAGAGGACCACAGCAGCGGGCTGCGGGCGGCACGGGGTCAAGGCGGCAGTGTCCCAGCTAGGAGGAGCCAGACTCCCGAACCATCTGTCCAGGAGGTGCTTCCGAGAAGAGCCCCAACCAGCCGGGACTGCTGCAGGGTCAGGGGATGAACAGGCTCCAGTTCAGAAGCCTCTGGGACTTAGAGGCCACTGTCCCAGGCGCCAGAGGTCCTATCCTGTAGACCCACCGTCCTGTGGTGATAGCATGGAACTACTCATGAACCACTTCGGTTCCATGTCTCAGATTCAACACAAGTATCCCAAATCTCATCCTCACCAAGTACAAGTTTAGCAACCCGTGAGCCAGGACTCTTAGTTAACCAACCAAAACCAACGACAACCCAACAAAAATTCTCCTGGGGTCCACCCTAGGACCCTCGCCCCTGACAAACTCTTCTGAAGCGTTCTAAGGCCATCGGCTTAGTCACATCCTTCCCATCTTCGCTGACTGCTTTGGGCTCTATCTTCGGAAACCATTTCAGAAAGCCACCCTTTTCGGATTCTCCCTGAGCCACCGCACATGGGAGTGGGTGAGGCATGCCAGGGCATTCCACCTGCTCACAGGATACAGAGGTGGGACACGCTGTTCCAGTTAATCAATGACAACCCACACGGAGCTGTTTTCTCACGGCTTCAAGATGCGCCTGGAACTAATTAATGTTCCTAGGTGACTGTTGCAAACAGAGCATTCGTTTCGTATCCTCTGAGGTTGTCAGGTGTCCCACAGAGAGCACATTACAAAAACAAATGAACAATTATTTTGGTCTTCTCATTCTAGTGACCACCATGCAAAACTCTGATGACCACAGTGTGATGGTCACTGGGACTTAAACTCAAACTGGATGATGGCTTAGGATATGACATGCACACAGCCAAAATTTGTCATGTTCATTCGCTTAAAATATTTTTAAAGAAAGTTTGGCAAAATGCAAAGCTGGAATGTGACAGCCTTATGACAGATCTATCAAATAAAAGAGATAACAGTGGAAATAATACATCAACTTATGGCGCAAAAATTAGCAATGGGCTTAGTGATCTGACGACTCAAGGCAGGGTTTAATGTTCTCATGTTTTTAAATTATTGAGCAAATACTGAGATTTATGTTTTTGTCTTATAATAGGCTATCCAGGGACAAAGAAATAAAAACACCTTTGAATAAGAATATTCAAAAATAAAGAATGACATTTTTACCCTGGATTTATTGTACCTGCAACAGTATACCAGAAACCCAGAGGGAACTAATATGTGTACACGACGAGCACTGCTCCAATGTTCTGGGAATTTTTTTAAATAGCCAACAAGTTTATATATATATACACACACACACATATATACACACAAACACACGCACACACACACACACGCATGGACACACACACACATATACACACACACGCACACACATTCACGCACACACATGCGCGCGCACACACACGCACACACACGCACACACACGCACGCACACACACATATGCATGCACACATGCACACACACGGACACACACGCACGTGCACACACACGCACACACATGCACACACACGC